>CM037999.1:15307382-15907382 GCA_021234005.1 Nephelium lappaceum
ATATGTCTACTGGATATATAGATACCGATTGGAGTGGTGATCTAAATGAGTGAAAGTCAACATCTGGGTATGTTTTCTTACTCAATCGAGGTGCTATCTCGTTGTATAGCAAGAAACATACATGTATCACTGTAATGGATAAGTAATTATGCCTAGTGTGTGGAGGCACATATGATTCAACACCTTGACTAGCCCACAGTATGATCCAACCCGATTAGAGTCAAGAGCTTAGTGAGGATGATTTATGACATTTGACCACAAAATATCTAACATATGCCCTTGTTTGGAGCGTAGGATAGGATTGCATTATCTATAGGTTTGAATTAGATTAGATTGAATGAGATTGATTAAATTAATTTAAATGTTTTTATGTTTGATAAAACTAGGATAAGATAAGATTTAAATGAAATTTTTTAGATATTTCAAAACACTTACACTAGTTCCATTAGTTCAATTTCCTCTATCGCCTTCCAATCTTATCTCATCTACCTCCACCATCACCACTGTCATCCTCCCTTTCTCATCACTCCCAAACCCATCCAAAACCCATACCCCAAAACTCCCTGACATCTCAAACTCTCCAAATCCAAAAAATAAAATAAAATCAAAATCCATTAATGATTACAGTGATCGATGATTACAAAAAAAATGGGAGTGAACAACATCAGCAAAGTGGAGGCAATGTGGAAGACTTCAACGAGGATGAAGTGGAAAGAAAGGGAGGCAAAAGAGAATGAGGACTAATACTATCTTGAAGCGAAGGGAGGCGCCTGGCGGAGCTAGAGGAGAAAGAGAGTTGAGGAATGAGAAAGAGACCAAGGGAAGATAAGAGAATTTTAACTCGACAGTTTAATAGGTTTAAGTTAACCCATTCTAATGAGATAAAATCAATGAAGGGGTAAATTAGTGAAGGGTTGATGGCTAGACAAACAAGAGTTTGGACAAAAAAGTTAATCCAAACTCAGTCCTAATCCAACCAACAAACAAAGCTGAATATGATAGGGAAATGTATTGACTATGTAAGATGTATAAAAACAATTAGGATGTTTGGTCTCACACATCGTCCAACTAATTTTATTCTTAGAATACAGCTTAATATAGTTTAATAGTAAAGAATACTTATTTATTCATATAAAGATTCATATTTGGATGATTACACCGTAAATAATGTTAAAAAATTTATTTTGAAAAAGAATAAACAAAATCGCTTGGGCCAGCCGAAGAACAAAACCGAAAAAAGAAAGGACAAGTGGAATGGCATTTCTGAGAATCCACAAAAGCTGATCTTTTGTTCGATTCCAAGCAACGTCCATAAAACCCCCAATAAAAAATCAGTACAAAAAGTCACAGATACTTGTCTACTCCTTCCTCTTACTCTCCATCGACCTCGCCTATAACCAATGAACAGCCTGCAGAATCTTCCAAGGTCCCTCGTCTTCTCTTCCTCGCCTAACACAACAAATTCATGTAACTAACTCATTTCTCCTCTTTTCTTTTGAATTACAGATCCTCAGCTTTGCCCTTGCAGAGCTTCAGGTTCCACCGAAGAAACCACCCTTCTTCATGCTCCTTCAACACACTGGTACTTGTATCCTAACTTAACTTTCAATTCCATACGTATAATACTTGTACATATATCTGTGATTGTTTTTCATTGTTGATTCCAGCGAATGATGAATTCTGTTGATCTACACACCAGTATGGCCATCAAGGTAACTTAAAATAATCTTCAATTCTACATTGTGATTGGTGTAGTATATTGTGTTTTTATGTTTTTAAAATGCGAGTGGGCGAATGAGATAAGGCCATTAACAAATGCTGTGAACCCTGTGAAGTTTTGTTGAACAATTGAGACACGAATAATCGAGCATGAAGAAGAAAGAACAACATAGAGGCTGCCTACGTCCACTCTGTATGGTTGAAAAATTGCACTAAACTTTCAATAGGTTACAGCAGATATTTGTATCAAACCCTAATCATGAAGTATCCTTACAAATTACATATACCGAAGCGGAATCGACTAGCCCCATATGTTACATATAAATATGAGCCATGTAATCAACAAGTTTTAAAATGTGTATTGGCCACTTGCTGTATATTTAAATATTAATCAACATCAGGTGATTATATTAGTAAGTTTAATGAGTATGTATTGACCTTTGTTTGGAAGTGTTTTTTAATTTATGTGGTTTTGATTTTATGTGAGAAATTTCTGTGTTGAGTCAATTCTTGTTACAGGCAATTTCTGGTTCTATGTCAAGTAAGGAGATGAATGAGTCTGAAGTTAAGGAAGAAAAGTCTGAGATCTACAGTACTAACATGACAGAAGCCATGGGTGCTGGTAAGTTTTCTTATGCTATGCTTTAAATTTGAGAAAGCGGAAACTTTGGAAATCTTTATGTAGAAAGGACTTGTTCTTCTGTCGAAAGCATGTAACATGTTTGGCTATAAAAAATGCGAATGAGTTTTATTGATTGAACAAAACATTCTAATCTAATGTCTTAGAGCAGTTTTTTCTTTTTAAATATTTATGTCTTTTTGGCAGCCTATGTGTGTGGTGTAGAATGGTTGACGAATATATTGAACTAACATTTGGATAGTTCATTGTCGACAATTTCTCGGAAACTTCATCTTCTATAGAGTTATATCTTTTTTGTGTTTGTTGCTAATGATCATTATGTGCTATCTACAGTTTTGACTTATAGGCACGAGCTAGGAATGAACTACAACTTCATTCGTCCGGATTTGATTGTGGGATCATGTCTTCAGGTGATCGTCAAGTTTAATAGAGGGACTATTCTATCCCCTCTTGAATGATCTCTGATTTTCTCTTTCTCTTTCTTGATTGTAGACTCCTGAAGATGTTGACAAGCTTCGTCATATTGGAGTTAAAACCATATTTTGCTTGCAACAAGATCCAGATTTGGAGTATCCTAAACAAATTTTTCTTTGAAAATTGAAATTTTATCTGACATTCAGTAAAAAAATTTATCCTTGTTCTTTCGGACCAGTATTTGTTAAAATGTGTAAAACAGACTATAGGAGCAAGTTAAAATGCTATAATTCCTTCACTAGTGCCTTCAGATATTTTGGAGTAGATATTAAAGCCATTCAAGAGTACGCAGGAACATATGATTACATTCGCCACTTACGTGCTGAAATAAGGTTTGTAATTACAAAAGAGTGGTTGTTTTACATTATGACTTGGATATGTCAGCAGTGATAAGTGTAAAAAATGGTTGATTTAAAATGCACTCTGTACTTAGATTTGCTTCTTTTCTTCTCCTTCTCCTTTTCTTAATAAATTGTGCACATCAAACATTTGAATGCTCTAGCTTTAGTTAAAATCTGTAGCTTTACGAAACATATATTGCTTCATGCGTGCATGCAATAATGTACTTGATAAATAATAATTGTTGACATAACAGGGACTTTGATTCATTTGATTTGCGGATGCGGCTTCCTGCTGTGGTTAGTAAATTATATAAGGCCATTAATAGAAATGGAGGTATTACATATGTGCATTGTACTGCTGGACTTGGAAGAGCCCCTGCTGTTGCGGTATGCATTAGCTAAGACCTTAAAAATTTCACTGAGCAGCATATTCTTTTGTAGCTCTAATTGTAATTCTCAACCATTTTATAATCCATTGCTGGCATTAATTATAACTTAACAGACTCTTGTTCTAGGTGAAATTACATTCTCTATTCATGTGAAAGAGGAGTTTGCTGCATATAATTAATATCTCTTTGCAAAAGACTAAAAATTCCTAAAACAAACAATCAGGCAGGATGTGCAAAAATCAGCTCAACTTACATAAGAAAATTTATCTTTTGTGGTTTTTTTTTGTTTTTTCCTATTTCCAGTTTATTATCTTGCGAATTTTCTCTCTTTGTTAGAAGTTAATAATTGCATAATGAATTCGTCCAAAGTAGTTTCATGCATGAATATGAAGGCTAATGCTGTAATTTCTCTTTTCCCTGTATAAGGTGTGGCTTGCACCCGATGTAATTGTATTAAAAACCCAAGTTGTGTCAAAATCATCTGTTCTAAGTAACATCCATAAATATGAAGGTAATGCTGTTAATTCTATTTGAGCCTGCCTGTAAGAGTTGGAGCTTGTTCCCAAGGAGATTGTCTGAATCTTTCTACTAAGTTTGTTGGTTTCATTTTTCTGCCTCACTCTGCTTCTCCATATTGCTTTTACTTTTGCAATCTCGTTTGTAGCACACTTGATGGGTAAATTCTGCCTAATGACGAATTGTCAATTAAATAGCACCACTGTCCTATACTATCGTTTTCAATTGCAATATAATGGACTAAATACAACTTTGAAGGTCTTTTACTTACTCGTAATAATTTAAAAAATCCTTGCTTTCATATTCCAAGTTAATGAGTCATCTGTTGGGCAATTATTTGGTTTTACTCTGTCAAATTAGGAATATTAACATTTTGCTAATACCCAGGGGGATTAGATTCACAGATAGTGTCCTTCAACTGCTGTCTTCTTTTGTGCTGTTTAGTTGATTGTTAATAAGGTCATTCCTTTTATGTTGACTAATGAAGTTAATACTCAAGGCAGTCATTTCTATAAAACTGTATATGTTCTTGGTGCAACTTTATGAGCAATTCACTCCTTCAAAATCCTCAATGTCATAAATATGTTTTGCATTTATTGATATTTGAATGGAACACCCCATGGACCATTGTATGAAAAACAAAGATTATAATCAACATTTTGTATTCTCTGTAAATTGTCAACCCTTGTGAGAATGGAAACTGAAAATTGGAATGGTTTTGGCAGTAGTATTCTGTTCAACATCCCATAACATTGATTATCTTTATTGAAACATGAGCAGGATTCAATTCAAGGTTTTCCTAAGAAGTTGCAAAGACCAAGTTTTTATCTGTGACGTGTCCATTCTTCAAGTGTTAAATTAAGACTATTAATAGCTTACAACATCCAGTTGAAACCGGGTTTATTCAAGGGATAATTCTATTTTTTCCCTGTAGTTTGATAATGCCAAAATCCCCTAGTATTTTTGAAAATTAATAATATCCTCTTGTCGATTTATGAAATAGATCAAATACCCATGTAGTATATGAAAATGGCCCCCTCCCCTCCCCTTTTTGTCATTAAAAACCAAAGTTTGACCGTTAATATGAAAGAGCAAAACTATAGAGGCACTTCGATCATTTCAGTCATTTCACTAACGGTAGGGGATAAAATTGGATTCCCCAAAGCGACAGGAGGTAATTAGCGACTACGTTAAACAAGAGGAAAAGTGTGATTATCCCTTTATTCAATGAGATTTAGCTAGTAAATTTGTTTGAAAATGCACTAAGAGAAGGAAATTCAAGTGGTTGTTGAATGTCAACATTCATCTATATATCATATATGGAAAAGGCAGAGAAGAAAATTAGCAATTATGTATTTATGACAATAAATGATTTCTCACTCACGTGCATACAAACTTATTGATTTACTCCTATCCTTAGTGTGCTGAAGCTCTGTTGCTTTTAAACTACAGCTGGCATACATGTTCTGGGTTCTGGGCTACAAACTAAGTGAAGCTAACAGATTGCTGCTGGTAACTCCATAATTTCATCCTTATCTCAGTTTATCATAATTTTTTATAGTTTTCTTCTACGTTTTGCTACTTATTATATCATTTATATGGACTTCCTGAAATCATTACAAGCTGTCTGCACCTGTCGGGTTTGACGATTGGATTCTGATATCTTGAGTACCCTTTGGAAATTGTTTAAATTGATTATGAAGGATGCCTTTATTTGATATATTAGATGCATGGTTAAAAGAATCCCAGAATTGCCTGTATCTTGCTTGCTTATATTATTTCTGTGCCCTATGATGTGGATCAATTGATTGACGAGCGACATTTGGATTCCATAATTGATTTCTGAAGTATCAACTGAGCTTTAGTTGAATTAATGCTCTCTACATTTTGTTAATGTAGAAAGAGTACTTAGTATTCCGTGGAACAAATTTCTTGTATATTTCCTTTTCAAGAATAATTAAACATTTTCTTAAAATATGTTGCAAAATTTTGATGTTAATTTCATGTTGGTAATCATTTACAATTAAGTTTTCTTGTTGGAGATAAATGGGCAAGAGAGCCACCATGTTGTTAAGATAACTGCCTATCTTCTCACTATCTCTAAGGTAGTTTAGTGTTTCCTTCCTTGCAGAGCAAGCGCTCATGCTTCCCAAAATTGGATGCTATAAAGAGTGCAACTGCTGATATTGTAAGTCGTATTTGCTTTTTGATGTTATATTAGTCCTAGTTGCTCAAGAAGTCTTGAAGTCCGTAGATGTCTTTCTTATGTTTGAGTTTGTAAACCATTAACAATATATTTGATATAATTCATTGTAATCAAACTTCTTCTCTAACAAATTCTTCTTCATTTTCCAATACCGTTGGTCAAACTTACTGGTACTTTTTTTCTTGTTCGATACTGCACCAAGGGTTAAAAAAATAATGGTATAGTGGCCTTAAACAAGTAATATACTCATTTCAAAAATTGTGAAGTAGGTCATTAGGGCACTTTTCTTACTTTTTTGGTGGCCAAATTTCTTCTATCTAAAGTAATTGACAGGCAAGAAGCCTTTGATTTTGTTTTACATTTAAGTTATTTTAGTTCAATGTATACAGATTATCAATTTTTCATCTTTTTGATTTTTGTATGCAGTAAGGTCCAAATTGATGACCACAATCTAATAAGATGTTTATTTTGAGAAGCCTTTATTTACAAGTGATCATCAGTTTTCATCAACAGCTTCAATTCGCAACTTAGCTCTTGGGTGGTCTGATTTCTTAGATGTAAAATTGTTGACAAGAAGTTGCTTTTTGGATGTATTGTCAATGTATGGATGAAGTTGCTTTTATCTAATTTATGTTCTATTTTTATATAATAGCTTACAGGGTTCAGAAAGGAAGTGGTCAGCTTTTCATGGAAAGATGAAAATTGCACTACGTGGAAATATCTGGACTTGATATGGGATGGGGCCAGGTACTGTTTTATATGGTTCTTGATGTAAAATCCTTTCTGATGCTTAAAATTGAGGAAAAAGAATATGAATACTAACAGGATTTTAGAATAACACTTCTGTGCAATGACAAACAAAGTGACTTGCCCAAGTGAACTTTGATATTTCCTCTTGAAAAGGAACTGAGAATTGCTCATCAGATTTTGACATATTCATCCTACCATGAGCGAAAACAAGTTAGGTATTATTGTGACTACTTCAATTTTTTTGTTTTGTGATTTTGTTCAGAGAATACCTTTAACATTTGATGAGGAGCAAGGTTTATGGATTCTTGAGAGAGAATTGCCTGTAAGTGTACTCCCTATAGGGTAAACATTTTTATGAAGTTATGCTGACATCTATTACTGCAATCTATTGACCCTGAACTTTTTTATTTAACAGGAAGGACGCTATGAATACAAGTATGTTGTTGATGGTGAATGGACAAGCAACAAGAATGAACTTATTACCTCTCCCAACAAAGACGGTCATGTCAACAATTATATTGAAGTAAGTTTCGGCTATTCGGCTAATGAAAAATCTTTTAATGATTACTGATGCCAATAGAGATCAAGGCACATTTTTTCGCTGTCTTTCTATTAAACAAAATAGCTTAACCAGTAAAAGCTTTGGTGAAGTATGTGATAAAATAAATGTTGGAATAATGTCAGAAAAGATAGAAATATACAATTAGGGAATTGAGGATTCTGGGATTTACCAAGTGCTGAACTCTAAAGCTTCCCGTGTACTCGTTTAAGGTCCTCCTTTCAAAAAATTGGTTTTGGACAGTGATCTACAATTCTAGAAGCCTAGCTTTTCTTTCCCGTCAACCACAGTAAAGGACTTTCGGTCGCCGGAAATTATTAGTGTCTCACAACCTAAGTTGAACAGACAAGGTTTTGTTTGTTTGTCTTTTAAAAACAAATATGTCACAGGAATTTCACATTTGGACCTATTCAGACTTCTGCGAGAAACTAACCTGTGCCCCCATGAATTATGTCTCATTTCAAGACAGTATTTTTTAATGAAGTAATTTTATTTTTTCATCTACTCTTGTGCACAGGTTATAGAAAATGATCCAAGCAGTGCTCGTGCAGCCCTGCGGATGAGGTCAATCAGTGATGATTTCGATCTTACGATGGATGAACGCCAGAAAATAAGGCAGTTTCTTGAAGCTTTTAAAGATGAATAGCTAAGGCAAGGTAATCTAAGGTTATTTCCATGTAAAATTACAAAGATAAGAATTCTTTCCATGTAAAATTACAAATATAAGAATTCTTACCCAATATGGGCATGTCACCCAATATAAGCATGTATCATATAATCGCCAAGTTGTGGTACATTTAATAATAATGTCAATAAAGTTGCGAGTATACTTTGGAA
The DNA here is from genome assembly GCA_021234005.1 of Nephelium lappaceum. Taxonomy (NCBI): domain Eukaryota; kingdom Viridiplantae; phylum Streptophyta; class Magnoliopsida; order Sapindales; family Sapindaceae; genus Nephelium; species Nephelium lappaceum. The sequence continues at coordinate 15,315,814 of CM037999.1, forward strand.
ATACTACCTGTAGTTTAACAATTCCAACTTGAGACATTGGCAAGCTACTTTGTCTCGCTAAACTGTATTAAATGGTAATTACCGAGTATACTTAGAAGTACTCAAATAAAGTGCAAAAGATGAGAATGGCCTTTTAAATTAATGGATTAACATATCAGTATATTTGCGTCACAAAAACCTATTGAACGGGAAAATGCCACAAATATTTCAAAAAAAATGTCGAATCAGCTAAAAGTTTAATCATAACGGTTTATCTTGATTAATCAGTATCATAACTGAGATCACTCACTAAAACACAACTAGAAATTCAGTCATTAATCATGATATCATAATTACCTTAACAAGGGATTAGCTTATTGAAAAATCACTAAGTCACTATTCACAACAGTTTATTCTCACTAATTACGGCATCATAACTATCATGATAAGTGATTTGTTCACTGGAAAACCATCAAATCACTAATCATGACAATTTACTCTCACTAATTATAACATCATAACAACTATGACAAATGATTTGCTCATGAAAAAATCACTAAGCCATTAATCATGGCAGTTTTGCTGCGTTAATAGTGATATCATAATTGCCATGACAATTGATTTGCTTACAAACCAACCAAATTTTATTCAAGTGTTAAAGGCTAATTTTGTCCATGTACAATCTGGGACATGGCCAAGAATTATTAAGAAGGTGGGTTAGTACTTTTATAAAAATTTTAGTAGAGTTTCCACTGTTTTTATAGCATCTAAAAAATTTATTACACTTGTATTAACAATATTTAAACACAACAAAATATCCATCACAAACAAAGGCTCTATCTCTCCATAAAACAGTTATATACTATTTCAAATATCACAAATATAATTTAATCAATTATCTATAAATTAATTAAATGAACAAAATTAAATTAATTAATTTATCCCTAAATTTTTTATAACTAAAAATTATAATTACCCTAAAATTTTTAATCAATTTAATCAGTTATAAACTATTTAATTTCATAATAAAATACACTAATAATGATAATATCTAAATTTTTCTTAATTAAAAATTATAATAACCCTAAATTTTTAAACAAAATAATCATTCAAATTTGTAAATTTCATATAATAACATACCTAATTTGGAGACCAATTGTTGATATAAAAAAGATGAGATCAATTATTGATGTTAACACTAAAATGGAATGGAACCAAGTCTAATATAATGTAACTTAATAAATCAAAATTAATACAAAATTTAACATTAAATAAAATAATTAAATATATAAATTTCTTAAAATACATACTAATATGGAGGACGGAGTCAACAAAAGTTATATTTTGTTTGTTTCTATTTTGTTCTCAAGTTAAAAAGAAAAAAAAAAAAAAAAAAAAAAAAGAAATCGGTTGGAATTAAGAAGCCAATCCATGAATTAGAGAGAGTTAGGGGCAAAAAAGCAAGAAGCAAGATTATTAAAGACAAAAGCATGGGGCCACGAGAAAGAGAAGAAAAGTAAGGGCCGAGGGGCAAAAACAAGAAGCAGAAAACCGTGGTTTTTAAGAGTAAAATATTAAAGTTGTAATATTTAAAGGAGAACTTTATTTTAGTGCTTAAGGTTTTGAAAAATATCAAATTTTTAAACATCTTTTGAAAACATTTTTTCATCACTAATTTTTTCAAAACTCTTTAAAAAAGTCCAAATCCATAGTCAACTAACAGTCAAACTAAACAAAAAAATAAAAAAGATTTAATTACCCCTCATAACTTAAAATGTCTGTTTTACCTTTAATAAAATTAAAATATTACATATCATTTGACCAATGAAAAATTGATATATATACATACGATTATATATTCTTTTAACAAAATCTTATCACTTCTTTTATTTAAATTAAACAATAATTTAATATAAAAACAGATTTCAAGAAAAAAAATTCAATTTAGGAAAAAAAATCTAACCATTGATTCCATTCCGCCATTAAAAATAGTAAATTAAAAAATAAAACAAGTTAATTTTTCTTTTTTCAATTTTTCTTTTTTGATTAGGAAGAATCCAGAACAAACCTAAAAGTTGTGTCATCTCCTCTCTCTTTTACCCTCCTTCATCTCCTTCGTTATACTCCGTCTCCTCCATCCCTTCTCATTCTTCTTCAATCTCTTCTACCCAGATTCACTCCATCCTTCTTCATCGAACTCGATGAAGCCTTCATCTAGGTTCGATCAAACCCAGACGAGAGTCTTGTCTGGGTTCGGTCAAACCCAAACGAAGACGCTCCCAAACAAAGACGCTTTTCGTTTGGGGGTCAAACCCAAACGAAGAGTTCGTCTAGGTTCATCAAACCCAGATGAGGAGCTTCATCTAGGTTCGACGAGCCTAGATGAACTCTTCATCTGGGTTTGGTCATCAACCTCCTGTTTCTTTTTTTTTTTTTTTTTTATAAACAGTTTTGATTTTTTTTTCTTAATGTTGTTATTGTTGTTTTGTTGTTATGAGAGATGATGATTGATGATGTTGTGGTGTTATTGATGATGTTGCAGTCTGTGGGATTGTTGATGATGTGATGAAGTGGGCTGTTGACGATGTTGGTAAAGGGGCTTGATGAGCAATCTTGGTGTGTTGAAGATGGTGGAGATCTACCAAATTGGATCTCCACCATCCATCCACCTGGATGGACGGTGGAGATCCAATATGGTGGATCTCCACTTTTTATTTGTTTATTTTTTTTCATTTGTTTTTATAAAATTAATTTTAATAAATTATTTAAATTAATTTACCCTATCCATAAAAAGATTATTCTACCCTTTCCATCCAAACAATTTGTTACCGTTGACCGTTAATTGACTAACGGTTTGGACTTTTGAAGAGTTTTAGAAAAGTTAGGGACGAAAAGAGTTGTTTTAAAAAATATTTAAAAATTTGATATTTTCCGAAACCTTAAAGACTAAAATGAAGTTTCCCTATATTTAAAATTTTTTTGAGATAGGCTAAGGTAGGCTTGAGCCCACCTTAGCCCAAAAACCCTCCGCCCTTATGTACAATAGACTTTTGTGACTAAAATTTTATAAACTGGTAATATAAATTTGAGAAGATGTCGTGGTCAACCATTGTTAAATGAATCAAGTGAAGTCAAGATGAGTTGAAGACTATCAAAGGATGTCAAAGACAAGCTCATGTGATGGTCTTGGGCGATGGTCACATCACTAATGACCAATTGCATGCCAAAAACACACGTTCGATTACCGTGTATGGCAAGGGTGAGCCCCCTTGCCATAGACTTGTTCATGCCCATACGACCCCAACTCTGCCATTTTGCAAAATTAGGGCTAATCACCCTAAATACATCATTAACTCATGAAAATCATAAGAACTTATGCCTTCATTAGGTAGATAGTAGCCATTCATACACAACAACCCTAAAATTCAATTTGCTCTCAAGAAAAACATTAATCTTCATAGTTCTAAATCGAATCAAGCCTAGTGCGGAGCAACGAACATGGAAGGAGATTCAAGGGATTTAATGGCATTATTTTAGTTTAATCTTACTTGTTTTTATGTGTTTTTGTTACTAGATTGATGTGTAACTAAACTATATGTTAAAAAGCTGATGTTATGACTATTTGATATTTTAATTGTAATTTCGGTTACTGTTTATTCCATGCGGAAGTCTTGTTTGATATTATGATATTAGCTTTGTTTATTGCATGATTATCAAATATTGGATGATTGATAGTATTAGGAGACATCTTAATATTGTTGATTAGATCCTGAATAAATGAATTCAATCAAGCTATTGCATGACCATTGCTAGTTTGACTCAATTGCATTTTCTTGATTTTCGCATGACCATTGCTGATTGGGTTATTGTTTAATCAATACGTTTCTCATTTTAGCACCATAGAATAGTAGTGGGTGTTCGCTCTCAGCTGATCTGTGAGTTAATGAGGATTTAGGGGAAATTTTAACACGTAATTAGTACACACTATATTAAGTAGCTAAGTCTTAATTGAGAAGAGGTGTGAAGTTGTGACAGTTCAACATTGCTGATTAGTAGCATCAGTTGATTAGGCATTTGTGTGATTTAATTGAATAACATATATGTTAATTGATCAAATAGATATAGCATTAGTGATCTACCTTATTCATTGCCCCTAGTTTCTTGCAAAGTAATTGTTTCTAGTGGTTAACTAGTGTTGTTTTATTTTTTAATTTTCATTTAAAGCATTTTTAAATTCTGGTTTTAATTACTTGCACTTGAATTGTATTTTGAACTTAACGTTAAAGTATTTCGCTTTTCTATGGAATAATTCTGCATCCGTCATACTGTAACGAGTGTATGGTCTAAAAATTTTAAAATTGAGAAGTATAAAAAAATATTGTATAGAAAAAGACCATCAAGCTCGATCTGTTTGGGGTATTTAAATCAGATTTCAGATCAGATTTGGTCAAAAGTGTTTGACACGACTTTACATTGGGTCGGGTTTGGATTAAATACCTTTGACTCAATTCGATTCGGTTAACCTATATTTTATATTTATCATAGTTTATTTTTAAATGTTGTACATTATTATTTTGTTACGGAACTTTGTTATGTATTTATTTGGTCTATGTAATAGAACTTTGTTATGCCATAGTTATATTTTGGTATTTGTACATAATGATTGATATTTTCCATGAACTTACTATTGATATGATTTAAATATGATGTTAAACGATAGTTAAAATTGAGTTATTTTAACGGTAATATTTATTTATTGTTTGTATGTTTATTTTCAGTATAAATTTTGTGATTTGTTAAAAACTGAATCGGATATAAAAACAAGTCAAGTTTGAAGCAAACCACTTTACACGAGTTTGAGTTTAGGGTGGAAATTAATGATCCATTTATGTTACGACTCGGGGTTGTGGAAGGTACCTATAAAAATCGGATCGGTGTTTAGAGTAAACCGATCCAATCCCAATCCGACCTGTGTCATCCTTAAATGTGATAGACTTATTACTCTTTTTATTTTATATCATTTTATGAACTTACAACATATAAGAATGAATAAGTGTTTTTATCATTAAATTTAAAAATTTATTACTTAATCACCTCTGGTCCCTCAACTTTCATCCTTGAAAGTTAGAGATTCAATTTCAAATTTAAAGTGACTATTTTTTGGGTTAAAGCTAGTTGATCTTGTGAGCTCTACAACCTTTTCATCCAGACTTTAAAAGGGCAAATTACTCACAGTCTACCTGCAAATTTAATATTTACAAACGCATATAACTTTTTGATTTTTTTGTAACGTCTTCCTTTAATTAACGGGCTGATTGGATTTTGACCATGGATTGATAACTTTGATTATTTAAAAGGTGTTGAAAGATGAAATTGTCCCTGAGTACTATCAGATGGTATGAGTTGATTTTGCAGCTAAATGAAATTACCAATATGCCATTGAAATCATCTTTAACCAAAATTATCTTCAATCCCATAAATCGTCTTCAACCAAAATCATCTTCAATCCTAGAAAACCTCCACTGGAAATCATCTTCAATCTTTTCTCCCTCTTATCTTCAACTAAAATCATGCATCATTCTAGCAAAATCATCAACATTAATCACTAAACCAAAATTATCATCATCAATCAATCAACAAAATCAGTGTTCAATCACAAAAAACTTCCTAAACAACCCCACAATCAACCCCAAAACAATCTAAACAACCCAACCCAGAACATTTGAACCCAATTAGAACCCAGTTTTGGTTTGAATCCCTTTGAACCTAGAATGGGTTTGAAATCCTTCAACCTAGAAACCAGGTTCAAATCCTCTTTGAGCCTAGTTTTGGGTTCGAAGAGGATTCGTTTAGGGTTCGACAGGATTCGAACCCAATCGGAACTGGTTCGTTCTAGGTTAAATCTTCGAACCCAGATTTAGGTTTCGATTAAAAGAATAAGAAGAAAAAGAGAAGGAAAAAGAAGAAGAAGAAGATGAAGAAGAAGAGATATGCTGATCGGAGAGGAAAACGATAGGTTTTTATGTTTTTTTTTTTTTTAAAATTAATCTCCATTGTCCATCTTTAATTAAACGGTGAAAAAGGCGGGTTTAGATGGACGGTGGTGATCTAATTAAAAATATTTAATTAAATTTGAAAGTTTTATTAATTTTAAAATTTTTTGTTAAATTAATCTTTATTATCCATTTTCAACTAGACGATAGAGATAAGATTAAATTTATTTAAAGTTTTTAAAATTATTTTTAAAAAAAAATTAAAAAATAAATTTATGTGAGGGATAATTCATCTTTAATATTTTTATATAGTCAATCATATCCAAGACGCTCAAATCAGTCAATTCTTAGTCAAGGGATGATATTGTAAAAATAAAAAAGTTGTATATGCGTTGTAAATATCAAATTTATAGGAAACTGTGGGTTACTTTGCCCCTCTAACAGCCTAAAATTTGTGTGAAACATGGGTCACCGACCTCACCGAGTCCCTGTTCGTAGGACCACGACAAAACCTATGAATTATTCTTAAATATAACAAATTTGAAGTGACATTCTAGGCCATTAGGTTCCAAATGTCAACGTAATAATTAATTTGGTCTCAAACTTTAATGACTTTCAACTATTTTTTTTTAAAGAACAATTATTTTCAATTCAGTGAGTGGATTTTCACCAGTCACAGTATAATAAAGCTCTGGCAAATATCCTACAACGACACTCACTGAACGCGTGAATGCCTCGTCTTTTTCACTATCATTTTCACAATTATAAATTTTAAAATTAAATATCTTTGAATATCTTCACAGAAATGATCTGTTAAGATTATTATGATTTGTTAGGAACAAAAATAATAATTAACTATGCAAAGTGCATATCACTGAGAATAGACCATTGCAAACCTTTTTTTTTTTTTTTTTTGTTTTTTTAATTACTGGCAACTAAATCAAAACACTATCAGAATCAGTTAAAATGAAAGTTTGAAACACAGTTTGAATTTCTACTCCTACATATGGGAGACTACTGTCCACTTAAATAAAAAACTACCCATATTTAATGAAAGATATAGATCGAACTCATGACTTAATACAGAGATAGGAGTATTATATCACTCTATCAATCCCCGCTTACTACACATACTTTCTATACTATTACAACGGTAAGAATTTAATTCCCATCAATAAGGTTTTAAAATTTATATGGATAGTTCTATCTTTTTATTTTTAACATGAGAGTATTTATATCCTAATACTAGATTATCATGAAAATATTTATTTTTTTGATTATAAATGATGAATACGATTGACCCATTATTGATTTGGATAGATTTTAATAAGAGTAATATTAGGTTTCAAAATTTTTTATTCAAATTCTTGATTAAATGATATGATATATGAGTCGTTACGTTGATTATCATGACATTCCGTGCATGAGATGATATGATCCGTGAGATAATAGTTTGAAACACATTTTGGAAAAGTCAAACACAGAAAATAGAAGCTAAGTAGTACCAACGAACAAAAACGTAACAGGTGGGTAGAGTTGACGAAGAGAGAAAGGAGACGGACCATCACATTACAGAGATGGGCCGAAGCAGCGCTTCTTCACCCCGAATTCGTCGTCGGACGAGAACGGGACGCCATCGAGCGCCACCATAACAACAACAACAATGATCTAGGAGGACTCTACTCGATCCGCGATCGTTTTCGCTTCAAGCGAAACCATCCCAACCCCAGCCCTAAGAAGAACCAAAACAAACCACCCTCCTCGTATTTGTTGCGGCAGCAGCAGCGTCACGTCAACCGGTTCAATCGCAAGGGTTGGGCGTCTCTGTTCCGGTTCAAAGGCGCGTACCTCTTGTACATGATGATATTCCTGGCGCTGTTCGTCTTCGCGATGTCGTCGATGGTGATGCAGAGCTCGATCGGGTCAGTGTTCGGGAGCAGCGAGAGGCGGATGGTGAAGATGAGACAGCGACTGAGGCCGGGGAGTAGTTTGAGGTTCGTGCAGAGTCACGTGCTGGATGGTGATGGCCTTGATAGGGAGCGCTCCTCCAAGCCCAGACTCATGGCTCTTCGGCCCCCCTAGGATTGCTCTTGTTAGTCTCTCTGCATCATTTCTTTGTTCTTTCAATTACATCACGTGCTTATTACTTGAACATTTTGTTGACAGATCATTGGAAACTTGATCAAGCATCCACGTTCTTTAATGTTGATTACTGTGGTCAAGAATTTACAGGGACCTTGGTTACCTTTTTAAGGTAAATTGTGAGAAAATGCTGCTGTTTTGTTGCAGATGAATGATACTACTGCTAGGGGAACTGAACTGATCTTTGTGACAGATTATGCGGTAGAGAATGGGGAAGCTCGTTCGATTTGGGAGCAATAGGTTACCAGGTTTCTATCTTAGGTCCGGAGCGATATGGACATATTGATTGGTCAATGTATGTTTCTAGTGTGGGGTTTTATTTGTTTATTTATTAAATGATTTTAGTTATTTTCTTGATTAGGCAAGATGTAGTCGTCACCGGCTCTATAGTGATCCTTACTATGTATTGGCCTCCTGGATGAATGATTAACATACTGTGCTTTTTTTTTCTTTTTTTCTTTTTTTTATTTTTTATCATCAGTTTTGAAGGGGTTATTGTTGATTCTCTTGAAGCTAAAGGCGCCGTGTCCAGGTGGGTGCAATTAATGTTCTCTATGTGGCTCACATAATATATGTGAAAGTTATATTAAGAGTTCTCCTCAACTATGGCTTTCCTTGGTGGTTGGTTATGAATGTTTTGTTTGGCATGGATCTATTCAGATGCTATCCACTTCAGAGGCTTTTTTCTTTTTTTTTTTTTTTTTTTTTTTTTTTTTTTTTTTAAATAAAAAAATAAAAAACAATTATTTGATATTGATATTCATATACAGAAGTATTTAAAAGCTAATAATGAATTCGGTATGAGAAAATATTAGATATGGAAGTAAGGCTTAAAGAGCATTGGGACTGTGCATTTGCTTGGAGTTTATCTATATCCAGGTTTATGGACGTGAGAAGATCATTATAGTCTGTTGTTTTAGTTTGGGATGCTGTGATTAGTGGGTTTATATCTATGCAGCCTTATGCAGGAGCCTTTTCGTTCAGTCCCACTTATATGGATAATTCAGGAAGATACTCTGGCAAATCGTCTTCGGTGTATGTGGAAAGGGGCTTGAAGCATCTTCTTTGAATTGGAAAAGTGCTTTTAATAGGGCTAATGTTGTTGTGTTTCCACATTTTGTTCTGCCGGTAAATCTACCTTCTCTTTGTCTCACGTCTGATTGTTTTTGTTTAGCCTTGTATTAGACATTCTTATTTTGTTTCTAAACCTTCCTGTATCAGATGTTATATAGTGTGCTTGACACTGGAAACTTCTTTGTAATTCCTGGATCACCAGTAGATGTATGGGCTGCAGAAGTCTATGGTAATACCCATGACAAGTATCAACTAAGGAAGGAAAATGGATTTCATGAAAATGATATTGTAGTTCTAGTTGTTGGAAGTTCGTTCTTGTACGATGAGCTATCTTGGGACTATGCTGTTGCAATGCATGATATAGGACCTTTGCTAATGAAATATGCAAGGAGAAAAGGCACAGAAGGATCGTTTAAGTTTGTTTTCTTATGTGGCAATTCCACTGATGAGTATAATGGTACTTTACAGGTACTAGACAGTTGGAGTGATGCATTATTATTTTTATTATTATTGTTGTTGTTTCAACTTTAATGCTGTATCATCAACCAGTTTGCAACTGTTTAATTGTGTGATGTAATGACAACGTTAACATATAAACAGAGGGTCTCTGAAACTTTAGCTTGGATCAAACCACGCATTTTAACTTGTTTGTCAGTTTCTATGTAAGTTACATCTGTATTAAGATATGATATCTGACTTGAGATGATTTTGTATGATCCTTACAAGTTGTGTCTCCTTGAAGCTTTTATCTTTTATTTAGTTATTATATTACTATTTCTTACATTTTATATGTAATTGGACGACTTCATTCTTCGTTTGTGCAAGCTCATGGACTTATTCAGTTGGAAGCATAAACTCATCATTTTGTTATCTTTCTATCTCATTGTTTATATGTTACTTTTATGTTTTATCCTTAAAACAAGTTATCAATTATAAGGGAGAAAGTTGATATTTCAAAAATATCTATTAATAGGTGTCATTCGAATAGGAAATTGATTTGAAATAGCCCTTATTTAAACCATATATATTGCATATTCTTGAATCTTATATTGTATTCACACTACAGCGTAACTCTGTAGTTTTATTGTTGCCTTTAACTGACTTGATTTGATGTGTTTCTTCTATAGGAAGTTGCTTCACGGCTTGGACTTCTGCAAGGTTCTTTGAGACATTATGGCTTGGATGGTGATGTGAACAGCGTGTTACTAATGGCTGACATTGTACTTTATAGTTCTTCCCAAATTGAACAGGGTTTTCCTTCTTTGATTATCCGAGCAATGAGTTTTGGTATCCCCATCATAACTCCTGATTTTCCTATCATGAAAAATATGTAAGACTATTGAAGTTCTGCTGTCTTAGTTCCAATTTGCTAAAGTAATTTTCCTTATCTATCCTGTGTTTACGGTTGTAAAGTGTTTTTTGTAATTACAGTTGGTTGATGGACTTCACGGAATTTTCTTCACTAAACATGATTCTGATGCTTTGGTGAAGGCTTTTTCACTTTTCCTATCAGATGGGAGACTATCTAAGTTTGCTAAAGCAGTTGGTTCTTCTGGAAGACTGCTTGCTAAGAATATGCTGGCTTCAGAATGCATAACTGGTTATGCAAAGCTTCTGGAGAATGTACTCAAATTTCCATCAGATACCTTGCTGCCAGCTCCTATTCCTCAATTTCAGCAGGGCTCATGGGAATGGAATTTGTTTAGGAAAGAAGTTGGGCAGGGAACTAGTGACATGGCAAACATGGATGAGGGGACACTTCATATAGAAATTCTAGTGTTGTGCGTGTTCTTGAGGAAAAGTTTACTGATATGATTCAACCATCATCTCAGAGATTAAAAATCAGACTAGGGTGCGTGATATTCCAAGTGAACTAGATTGGGATGTTTTAATGGATATAGAAAACATGGAAGAAAGTGAGAGACTAGAGATGGAGGAGGTACAGTATCTACGTTTAATTATTTCACTTTCTTCTGTCTTGTGCTGTTCTGACTTGGTCCGTTCTGACTTGGTACCATACCCCCATTCCTTATGTTTGCTTTTTAATTTTCATGCTATCTTTCTAAGAAGGCAGCTTACTAGGAGATTTATTTCCTGATCTGTAGCTTGAAGAAAGAATGGAAAGAGACTCTGGCTTGTGGGATGATATCTATCGTAATGCTCGAAGATCGCATAAACTTAAGTTTGAAGATAATGAAAGGGATGAAGGAGAGCTGGAAAGGACAGGGCAGCCAGTATGCATCTACGAAATATACACTGGTTCTGGGGCCTGGTCCTTATTGCACCATGGTTCCTTGTATCGTGGGTTAAGTCTTGTGAGTTTATTTTGTTCACAAATGTTAATTTCTTTCCTTTAGTGTTTGTTCATATATCATCCCATTTACTTGGCTGGGACTTGCCTTATTATTTTAGTTATATTGCTTATATATCTTGAAGAAATATTAAACTGTATAATCTTTTCAATGTCGTTGATGCTTTTAATTTAGCTGAGGAAAAGAAAAGATTAAGGTTGAGAACTACCCGCCATTTGTAATCACCTGATTTGTTTCATTCTTATTTTTTGTAATTGTAATTTAGTAGTTTCTTTCTGTGTTGTGCATAATATCAAGATGATATAATCACAAAATAAATGGTTTCATTTCTCTTAGTCATCATTCATTTTGTCTGCCAGTCTACAGCTGCTCGAAGGTTAAGATCAGATGATGTGGATGCAGTCGGACGGCTTCCTATTTTGAATAGTACTTACTATAGGGATATTCTCTGTGAGATTGGAGGAATGTTTTCTATTGCAAAAAGGGTGGATAACATTCACATGAAACCTTGGATTGGTTTTCAATCATGGCGTTCTTCTGGTAGACAGGTAATTGCATTTAATTTTTTGTCATGAATTTCCTAGCTGGATTGAGCCTTTGGAATGAAAATTTGGAATCACCTTGAAATTTTATAGCAAATGAAGTTGTTTGCATTGGAGGATAAGGCAATTATTTTAGCATGCTTAAGTACTGTTGTTTAGTTCAATGCAAGCTTAAGCTTTGGGTCTAATGATTACCTAACATGGGATAAGAGCCAACTTTACCTAGTGGTCCTACGTTTGACCTTATGATAGTGCGTGCGTGCGTGCGTGCGCGTGTGTGTGTGTGTGTGTCGCACACATCTGTCTGTTCACATTTGAATTTTTGTTGGCCTTTGGGCCTTATTTATGTTATAAGATTGTTAATCTTGCACATGAGGGAGTGTGTTGAAGTCCTTATATTATTGTCCATGTCTTTTCAGCAAGTATAAGCTCTCCGGTCTAGCAACTACCTAAAAGATTATTCTTCTTTATCAAGTATGAGCTGAATGTGGCATTCTCCGCTAGAAATTAATTTCCAAACATTTTATGGTTTACAATTGATGCCCAGTCTCTTTTGCTTAAAATAGGTTTCATTGTCCTTAAGAGCTGAAAAGGTTCTGGAAGAAACAATACAAGAAACTAAAGGTGATGTAATGTTCTTTTGGGCTCACCTGGACATGCATGGTGGAGTTGCAGGAAGTAATGATATGCTCACCTTTTGGTCTATGTGTGACATCCTAAATGGAGGATACTGCAGGTATATTGATGTAAATAGTTGTCTGGTAAAAAAACACTTTGGGTTTGCACACAGATCATGGTGCCATAGTTCGTGCTGATTTTAAGATTTTTGATTAATTTTCATGGTTTAATGGTTTTTATCTTGCCCTATTGCAAACTGGGGGTGCTTTTAGAATAAGTTACTTGTGAGATCAACTTCAGATGCAACTTTAGACATCAGACACTACCTGACATTACCCTTTTTAGTGAACCAGAAAGGAGACAATCTGCTTGTGGTTCTAACCATTGACAATTATTTGATAGTTTAGACATTTTAACAACGTTATGATGTGTATGGAACATCATTGTGTTTCCCATCTACGTGCATGCAGAACTGCTTTTGAAGACGCGTTTCGTCACATGTATGCATTGCCATCACATGTAGAAGCTCTTCCTCCCATGCCAGATGATGGTGATCACTGGTCTGCCTTGCATAGCTGGGTGATGCCAACCCCTTCCTTTTTAGAGTTCATGATGTTTCACGGTAATTTACTATTTTATTCAATTTCAGTTTTCTCTTACATATTTGCTGAATGATACATTGAAGGATTTAATGGTGTTTCTCATGAAAGAAAATATAACTAAATTTTTGCTACTTCATTTCAGGATGTTTGCGGATTCTCTTGATGCTATACATGTCAATCCTAGCAAAAACAATTCATGTTTGTTGAGTGCAAATGAGCTTGAGGTAAGTGGGGTCCAAAAGCATAATTTTTTACTTATCTTTTGATAGTACTGTTAAAAAGTATCTTAGTCTGTTTAATCCTTGGCAGAAAAAGCACTGTTATTGTCGTGTACTTGAACTTCTTGTCAATGTTTGGGCTTATCATAGTGGACGAAAAATGGTTTACTTAGATCCAATATCTGGTTCACTAAAGGAACAGCATCCCATTGAACGACGTGAGGGATTTAGGTGGGGAAAGTATTTTAACTTTACATTGCTAAAGAGTATGGATGAAGATCTAGCAGAGGCTGCTGATGATAATGACTATCCAAGGGAGAAGTGGTTGTGGCCATTGACAGGTGAAGTGCATTGGCAGGGGATTTATGAAAGGGAGAGGGAACAAAGATATAGATTTAAGATGGACAAGAAGAGAAAGACACTCGCAAAACTGTACGAGAGGCTTCAAAATGGATACTCCCAGAAATCACTTGGAAGATAGGATTCTTATAGCTTGAAACACAAGACTGTTGATTCAGACATTGCAGGACCTCAATCATTGCACAGCCTACGAAACCGATTCAACTGAGAAGCCTAAAAGGATTATTGCAGATAGAAGAAAAGCATGCATTCTAACAGCATAATTCAAGATGGATGAAGTTATAATTTTCTCATTTTTACAGAATACGAACTCCGAAGAGACCGGAGGGCAAATGAAGTTTTGAGGCTTTATACTTGGCCATTTCAAGCGGCTGAAGAGATGCAAAGTTTTTCTTGGAGTGCTAAACATTAATTGAAAATTCTCTCACATCAGATCACTCAGGTTAGCAAGTTAGGAATGTATTCTTTCACATTGTATATTCTTTTATAAATATTAGAGGCAATTTTGATGAGCTTATTGTTGAACGTTGCATTAACCCGAATTGAACTGCTTTTGTGGGGTTCAAATCCAACTATGCACGTTTACTAGCAAGAGATGCTGATTATACATAATTTTTTTATTGTTGTGGAATTCTATGACTACGATATCTCTCCTCGATCCTACTTTTAATTTTAAATTAATGTTTAAATCATTTATTTTATTTGTATTTAAATAATTGAACATATGAATTGTTAATGTATATCATCTACCACTCATCTAATAATGATTTATATTAGTTCAATATTTTTGTAATTAATTTATTTGGTGTCAAAATACCTTTTGTGTATAGATAGCTTGATGAGTTTTGATGTTAGCATTTAGAATGATGAATAAGGCTTGATGTTAAAGTCGGAAACTCATTTAATTACACGTTTATAACCTAGTTAACCATATTAATATATTTATTACAAAAATTAACATAATAAATTAATAATAAAACATACAATAAAAAAATATATTTCCGCAAATACAATCTTTAATAAAGAAAACACATAATAATATAGCACATACAAATTGTAATTAACATCTTTTAGTGAAAATTAGCTTTTTCTCCATAAATCTAATCTCGAGTGCAAACTATAGTCTCCATCACCTGTGGTTCCGATGTGATCAAGTACTCGATCACTAGCACTAAATGTCAATTCGGATGCCACTGTAGATATTGAGATACTCAAAAGATCACGAGCCATCATAGAACGTTCGGAAAATTGATTATTTAATAGCCTTCCCAAAGTTCAAAACATCCATTTTTATTGACTTTTCAAGCTTTAGTTCATCCAAATACAACTCTAATTGTGTCTTCTTTGTGTAACCACTAAAAGATTTATCTTTTCAGAGCACTCATTCTCTTATATTAGAAAAAAGGTAAAAACTATATTATATCATAGTACATATTATAAAACAAAATAAATATATGAACAAACTAGCAATTACCTCCATAATATCTAAAGATAACATGGAAATGGTAGTTTGTGCCGAAAAATTAGTGGTAATTTCATTGACACTACCACTAGGAAATGATGTCGAAGTGGATGTAGTTTGAGAATTTTTTATGTACTTATCAAACAATAAAAACAACTTACTTTGAATATTTTCTAACTCCAATAAATCTTCGCCATAATTTTTTTTTTTTTTTTTTTTTTAAATAAGCAAACTCAACAAATGTTGTCTTATAATGAGGATCCAAAATCAATGCTATGCCAAACGAAAACGTTATCCCTTTTTGTTTGTAGCATACGTACAAAAAAAAGGCAACAAAAAACACAAGGATCGAGTTTTGTTCATTGATTTTTTGGCAGATGAACAAACGCAACACATCAAAATATGCATGGTGGAATAAGCATAGATGGGATGGTCACATGATTAGACATAGCCTACAATGGAGTCCGAAACTTCGAAACCTTTAAGGCAATCAATTATATAAATGTACAACAGTAACACAACATTATCCCAATGTCGACTAGGCATTTTTGCTCTAATTAACAAAGGACGTGCCGTTTCTAAAATATGCCTATTCTTTCGCTCAGTTGCGCCATTCTGTTGTGGAGTTCAAGTACAGGAGGTTTCATGAAGAAGGACATTTAATTGAAAATATGCCTGAAATTCTTTGTTGACAGTTGTTCCATTATCTGATCAAAGAATTCAGACTTCAGCTGAAAATTGATTTTGAATCATGGCATGAAAGGCACGAAACACTCCAAATACCTCATGCTTATGTTTTAACATATGCAACCAAGTCATTCCGGTACAATCATCTACAAATGTCACAAACCAATGAATACTAGAAAGAGTTGTAATGGGAGAGGGTCCACAAACATTAGAATGAATCAAAACGAAAGGAACATCACATTTATTGGAGCAAATTGGAAAAAGTACACGATGGCTCTTTGTTACAATGCAAGTATCACATTTAAGTTTGAATAATCCAACTATGTAAATAATTGAGGAAACAAGTGTTTCATATAACTAAATTATGGGTGCCCTAAATGATGATGCCACAGCCAAATCTGTTTCTCCTTGGCACTAATTGAATGTTGCACATTATTGACGCGACTAAAACTGAAGTCATCCATGTATAAACCCCCTCTCTTAGTATCGTGCCCAATGATCTTCTAGGTAAGAATATCCTGAAAAAGTCAAAAAATAGGATATATTAGAGCAACACAGTTTAGTTCTTCAGTTGCTTGATCCACAGACAATAATTTATTGGTAAGAGATGGTACTAATAAATCTTTGAGAAAATCCCAAAAAACAACTTGAGATTTGAAACATTATCATTTTACCTAAAGGTTTCGTTTCTATTCAAAATCCAATAAAAGTTAATTTTAGCAGAAAAGTTAAAAAAAAAAAAAAATTAGAAAGACCCTTTTACCCCTAAAATTTATATTAAACAAATATAATAATCATAATAAAATAATTTAAAATAAAAAATTATAAATTAATAAAAATCGATCTCCACCATCTATCTATGATAGATAGACGGTGGAGATTAATCCATCAAATTAAAATATAAAAAAAATGATAAAAATAAAAAAAATATATTTTTTAAAATTGAAAAAAATAATAATCATCATCATCTAGAAACCCAAATTTTTTTGGGTTTTCAATTGTTCCGCACTAGAAACCACCTGCATTGGAAACTTAGAAAACTGGGTTTTCCAGTCGGTTCGATTGGAAACCCAAAATTATGACTAGAAACCCAATTTTCGGTCGCAACTAAAAACCCACTGGAAACCCAGAGTGCGCTTGGAAACCCAAATTTTGGGTTTCTAAGCGCACTGGAAACCCAGTTGCGATGGGAACTGGGTTTCTAGTTGTACTGGAAACTACTATTATCATCATCAATCATCAATCCCACCCAAAAAAATTCAACAACTCAATCATCAATCATCAACCACTAACACCAAACCACCGAGCACCAAACTCACCCATCAATTATCAACCACCAAACACCAAGCCAATGGGTTCGTCGTTGAACCTACAACGTCACCGCCACCATCATCATCAACCGGAGAAGAAACTAAGGAGGGAGAGAGAGAGATAGAGGGGTAGATGAGAGATCGAGGGAGAGAACCTGGGTCCCTAGTGGTGGACAAGATTCGGGTCTCCATAGATGCCATAGCCGAGATGTCCGCTGCCATCATCACCAACTGGAGATAGAGAAGAGTACCGGTCGGAGATAGAGAGAGAAGAGGAAAAGAGGAGAGTAGAGAGAGAGTTGTGAAAAAAAATATATATATATATTTTTATTTTTAAATAAAATATCTCATTTTTTATAATTTTATATTAATATTATTTATTTTATATTTGAGTTAATATTATTTTAATTAATTATTCATTGTTTTTCCCTTTTTGCCCTTAGAATTAAACGGTTAACCATGTCAACTAACGGATTTCGTGACCGTCAGGGGCATTAAGGTACTTTTGTATGTCTCCATAGGGGATTTTGGATATTTATATTAATATCAAGTTGTATTTCAATAATATGAACCAATAGATTGTAAAATGAATAATATTTTAAACTTCATGTTGTTTTTTAGGATTTTCCCTTAATCTTTTGACAAAGAAAGTGAGGGTGATAAGACTACAGCTCCAGCGCCTCTAACTAGATAACCCCATTAGCATTGGCAATGCTAGTCTGCCTCGGTTTCGTAGTCTTAACAAAATCATTCGAGCAAAATGTCAAGTGTTTTGTCGATCTTGAGTCCACCATCCAGCAACTACGATTATCTTGGTTAGAAACACGTAAATCATGGCTATTGTTACCTTGCTCACTAGGGTTAGTTGTCGATTCGTTTTTAGATTCAGCCTACGGAATAGGAGATAACTAGGTGTCTGCGTTTGCCAAGGCTGCCCGTCCTGATCCATTAGCAGCTTCTCTTTGTTTCTGTACCTTCAGTTCATTCCACCATTCTGGATACCCATGCAACTTAAAGCAGAGCAGCCACCTCCTCCGCCTTCTGTTTGTCTCTTCGCCTTTGTTGATGCACTTGGTTTTCCAT
Organism: Nephelium lappaceum; assembly: GCA_021234005.1. Taxonomy (NCBI): domain Eukaryota; kingdom Viridiplantae; phylum Streptophyta; class Magnoliopsida; order Sapindales; family Sapindaceae; genus Nephelium; species Nephelium lappaceum. The sequence goes on from CM037999.1 coordinate 15,334,196, forward strand.
TACTTGAAGATAAGGACCCGAGTTTGATCACTTAGGGTGTAGACTGATGTTGAGGTCCCATTTTCATTCATTTAGATGTCATAACAGCAGTTGTTGTATTCTCAGTGTCGGTTAGCATCACTGCTTGTCTAACACCTTCCCTTCAGACATGAGCATAAGCTTGTTCAATGGTTGGAAATGGTTGCGTCTAGAGAACATCACTCCGAATCATGGTATAAAAACTCGGTCGAGTAGACCGATTTCTCGGCAAGAAATCGATCCTCGGCCGGTCGCCGATGCGAGACTCCCCGATCCCGAGTCAGACGACTACTCGGCCGAGTTAGCCGAATACTCGGATCAACTCGGCCAATTCGGTTAACTCGCCCAACACTTACACAGATGGCGGATCTTAATTTCAAGCTCAAATCTTCAACCATCTAAACCTTTATAAGCCCAAATCTTCCACGTACAAAGTGAGATTCACGTCCTAGAGAGAGAATGACAGCACAAAGTTTGTTTGTCAATTAATTCGAACAAAAAAATGGAACACAATCGTTGGAAATTCTTGGCCAGATTGACGAAAAAGAAGAAAGGTTTCTTGGTGTTGGAGACTTGGATGCGGTTCTTCTTGGTTTTCTTTTTTCACATAACCAGAAACACTAAACCAGAAACAGAACAACGCAATTACCAACATGACAAACTTTCCACAGTTGAACCTGCAGCATTCCAGAAACTTTCTTTTGAAACTTCAAAAGTACACCGATTCTTTGTCTGCTACCCCTTATTTTTTATTAAACAAATGGGGACATTAAAGAGCTCTTGGTGGGCGTATCAAAACAGCACCATTTAATAAATAATTGATCCGATGAACATTGGGCTATTTGAATTGTTGATTTCATTTGGGCATTTTAATTTTTTCCAATCCAGTGGGTGTAGTTGATTTTGTGATATTAATTTATATGAATTTAGTTGATTTTAGTTTATATGGATTTAGTTGATTTTAATTTATATGGGTTTAATTGATTTTGTGATTTTAATTTATATGGATTTAGTTGATTTTGTGATTTTAAATTTATATGGATTTAGTTAATTTTAATTTATATGGATTTATGATGTTTTATAGTTATATGATCGTACCTTATGAATTTTTTATTTTTTATTGTTTATATTTTTTATAGATTTGATCAAGTTTGACCATTGGTCAACCTTTTCACCACTAATTGATAATCAAATCAAATACTCTCCTAGTAGCTGAAAACTTGCTACTCACTGTCCTACCGGTCAGGTAACGAATAACGAATTTTGAAATTATGCTCCAAATCTTGTCAAGTATATCATCTAGTCCATCAAGAAATATATAAACTCTTATCTTCTTGTAGGAGAGTGTTATATTTTTGTATATCACCAACGCACTCCATCGAATTCAGGTGACGAAAATCAATCTCCCCCTCCACAAACCTTGAAGACGGTCGTAATATGATTCAATAGATCTTTCGGCTTGTTTCATTCGAGTTAAACATCTCTTCAAATCATATACTAGAGATGTGTCGGTTCCATCAAAGTAAGTTGTAGCAATCGACTCCCAAACCTGTTTGGCAGACGGAAAACGAATGAAGTGTCTTATTAACTATGGGCCCATGGAATTTATCAGCCATCCCTTCACAATCATGTTCTCTGTTCTCCATTTTCTACAGGTTGGATCAGTTGGTCCAGGTTGTGGGAGGTCACCGTTTACATATCCCAACTTGTCCCTGCCTATATACATCTCAACTACTTAGGACCATAAAGCATAATCGGTACCATCAAGCTTGATAACAACTTTTTCGACAGCAGAATCGTGAGTTGTTGTTGGGCTTTGAGTTTGATTTGGGGTCAAAGCTCGCGTTATTCTAGTTGTCAACTCTTCAAGAATAGCAGCTGTGGAGTTCTTACCACATTGCTCACGCTCCACCAATTTAATTGGTGCAGCCATCACTTCTAGTCAATTCTGGGTTCTTTTATTCAAATTTGCATGCAGGAAGGATCCAAGAAAACTCCTAGGATCCCTGCTCTAATACTAGGTTAAATCATAACAAGGAGTTGAATATTTTCTTCTTATTTCATTTACACGAGGAGTACACCATACATACTAAAGGTTCTCGGAGAAACAGATGACCAGTTAAGGAAAAAGGCAAAAAAAAAAAAAAAAGAACTTAGGCTAGAAATCAAGCTGTTCAAAATATAAAAAATTTACAATAAATATTGTAACTGCTAGAATCACTCAAAAAAAAAAAAATTCCTATAATCACTCTATTTATCAAGAAATTACAGCTCATGTCAACATGAACAATGAAATCGAACAATGTTGGAAGTTTGAATGGAAATTTGGTGAAAATAGAAACTAAATATACACAGAAAGGATGGTCACGCGAAGAAGCACCTACAAACAATGCATCGCGACTAGAGGAGTGTGACCAGAAGGTCGCAACATTTTGGTCGTGTAAGCCCCTGTTTGTACAATAATGCAAGGCACGACCAAGAGGCATGACCACAACATTGCACATCCTCATCGCAAATAAGTGACAAAATCAACAGCGACCTGGAGACACGAGCACCAAGTCGAGCACCAGGTCACGACACTTTGGCATAATGAATTGCAACCTTGAGACACGAGCTTTAGGTTGCAGCACCTTGGTAGAATGAACTGTAACTTGGAGGCACGAGCACCATGTCGTGGGAGAGGCTATTTTCAAAAAAAAGTTTACAAATTTCAAGTGAAGAGTCGCAACTATGCATACTTGATGGACACACTTATGAATGTATTTTAGGCTTCGTAATCGTATGCTTTTGTTACGTTTATTAAGTGTTTTTGTGGAATTAATGGAGTTTGTAGAGTGTTTTCAAAGAGTTTTGTGTTTAGAGATGTTTGGAAGCAAAGTGAGATGTAGCAATGCACTCTGGTAGAGTTTGGACGAGTTTCGAAGGGTTTTTACGTGATTCCATCATGCTACCATCAATGCTACAAACCAGGTCACATCAGATGGTCGCATTACATATTGTCCAAGCGATGCTATGATCTAATGCTACTAACAAGGCACATGATGGTGGCATCGAACAATGCGACCATCCAATGCTACTAGCAAGGTCGCATGGCACGCCTGAGACTTGCCACCCACGAAATTTTAGGGGTAATTTTGTCCATTCTAGACCTAAGGTTTGAGTGTATAAATAACTACTTTTAGGTCGCGATTTAGAGAGGTTCTGGTAGCCGTTTGCAACCCTAATAATACACAAATTGTGTCAAGAAACTTTCATTGATCTTCATAGTTTCCAAACCACTCAAGATCAAGTTTATATAAGTAGCAGCATATCAAGAAGGAGTCCTTGCATTTATGGATTCGATTGGTTTTTGTACTCCTTGTTTCTTAGTTACTTTTGTTCTTGACTTGATATGTAACTAAACTATGAGTTTTTTTTTTGAAAGAAACTAAACTATGAGTTAGGGGACCAATGTTATGAATGTTTTGTTTATCTTTTTAATGCAATTTAGTTACAACTGATTTTATACTTAATTAAATTATTTGCTATTATGTTATGATAGTTGAGTCTATCATTGATAGTGAATAACTAGATGATTAATGATATTAGGTGACATCTTGATATTGTTGATTGGTTCTTGAATAAATGGATTCGATCAGGTGATGCATGGATTATTGCTAATTTGATTGGGTTGCACTTGCTTGGTGATGCATGGACTATTGCTAGTCAAATTTGTGTTTATTAAATAGGTTTTCTAGTTGTATTCATTGGTTTTACTCAGTGAAAAAGATGTTGGGTCACTTACTGGTTCAATCTTGGTTGGTCAATGTTTTTTAGAAATTTAGTCTTGCACGTGTGTGGCATATCACCAGTTTGCCACAATTAAATAAGTAACAACTAATTTAATGATTAGTGTCTAATCAATCTCAGAGTGGGATAGCATGTTGTTTTAATTAGATTTGGAACTTTGAGTGACATAGAATGCCCACTAATTACAGGTTTAGTGAATAACCTAATTGTGTTGTAATTAACTAATCGAAACAAGAATTGCATTGGTACCCTAACAATTATTTTATCATTAGTTTCTTGGAGAATTGTGTTTATTAGTTTCGCATTCATTCTTTTATCTATTTATTATTTTTAGTTTAGGATTATTTTAAACTGCAATCTTTATTTTCTTTGTTTTTAGTTTCACTCATGTTTGTCTCAATTTTTAACGGAAGAACCAAATCTCTCTATGGGATGATCCTGTATACCGTTTTACTATAATTGAAGATGAGTTTATAAATTTGAAATTGCAATGTATTGAAAAGATTGCATCAACACTCTATTCAGTTGTTACTAGTGTCTTTCAAACAAGATATCAACAAGACTAAGAGGACATTAACTTGACTATATAAAGAAGAGTAGTTGCATGAGAAAATAACCAACAATTTGTCTCACAAAACTTAATCGAACATCATTATCATTTCTAGCTCTCAAATACACACTTTAGTTCTGTAGGATCTTAGTTCATGTGCTCAGAACCAAGATTATAGATAGTTGAATCTAGAGAGATAACCATCATTGACCTTCAAACACAAGGAATGGACGGAATATTGTCTTTAAGATACTGCAATACAACTGCAACCCTCTATCTTTATCCAATTCAAGTCAATTCTTAGTTTTTTTATTTTTTATTTTTTATTTTATTTTTAAATAAAGTCAATTCTTAGTTTTAAGTTTTTATATTTCTTTTATTGTTTGCTATATCATTTGACATTATTTGTAATATTGGTTGTATTGAGTAAAACAATCTTTACATGTTTTGATCGTGTTTCAGCTTATGTTCTCCAACCATCTAAAGACAATAATATGATGGATTCATAATTGATGAATGCCAATGTTTCCAAAAACTACCATGATGAGAGTAAGGATGTCGGGACCCACACTAAATTCCTTTGTAGATCCAGATAGGAGTCCTAAAGCATCCTGACGAAACTCAATCGAACCCTCATTCTGTTTCAAAAGGGTCCCGTGGAGGTACCGTTCTCACTTAAAATTTATTTTTTCGCGGAAACGGGCGTAAAACCTTTTTTTTTTAGTGCACGTTTACCAAATCGGGTTATAAAATTTTAGCAGCACAACAATTGTTTTTCTAAAAGTTCCACCCTACAAAAGTTTAGAAAATATATACACTTCTATAACAATCAAATTCTCAACTTCTAGGCCTTAGACCCTCTTTTTCTTTTTCCACAAATCAACCACAACCATGCTTTCAATTTAAAATAAAACTTGAAAATCATTTCATTTACACAGAAGTGTACTATACGTGTCAAAATATAATATTTACAAAATATACATCAAATCATGATTAATTCTGCATGAACATGATATTTCAAAATAAACAAGTGCAGTGGCATCTTGTCTTCAACCCACCTATACGTCCGATAAAGTTCCTTTTGATTGATGGCTCATACTTGCACCTGGGGAGGATTTTTTAAAAACATGAAAAATGTGGTGAGTATTTAACTCAGTTAATGGGTAAACTTTTTAATCTATAATATTTGCTTTCCAAATATATATCCTCCCAAAATAATTTAGAAAACTAATCATTTCTTCATAACTTTTATAAAACTGTAAAACTAGCATATAAATATTACTTTACTGCCCGAAAACTAGTAATAACTTTCATAAGATGTAAACTTTCTTGTTTTCTAACTTCACGTCTAATGACTTGCTTTTTTCTTTTAAAACTTGTCAAGGCAACTGACAGAACCCATTCTGAATTCCTCCTTACTTATGTCCGGAGGGCTCTGCTTGGTACCCCAACGGATCTCTCTTAACCCTATTAGATGGGCTAAGAGAAATTCGAGAAGCGAACCCTTAAAACTTTTTGCTTTTAAGCCTATTTCATCATTTTCTCTTTAATACTAGTCGGGTTGTTTTTGTTTTCAAGACTAAAGTTTCGTTTCAAATTTTTAAAACCAAGTCATTTCATAAAGCAAAAATTTGGCAACATAACTATAACACCCGAAATTTCATGAATGGTATTTTCGAAGAAATAGTATTTTCGAACGAGTCATACTTTCAGATGAATAGTATTTTCAAATGACTATTATATCCGAATAAATGGTGTTACCAGATGAATAATATTTTTGGATGAATAGTGATTTTTCTAGAAATAGACCAAGTGAATCACAAGCTCCGAAATGAATATTAGAGTTTGTTGAAATTGAAACGGAGTAAAAATGAGTCCGTTTGAATAGTTTTCAAAGGCTCCGAAAGTTATTTACGAAAATGCCCTTACCGACGGAAATATGGATATCATCAATCGAAACTCCGTTTGAATTTTTCGAAGTATGAGATTGAGTGTTAGGATACCTAATTAGAGTGCTACATGGTCAAATTGATGATTAGGTGACCATGGAATATTTTGTAATTATTTAGAGATAAATAGAGATAATTTTGAATCCGATCGAAATTTCGGAAAGATTTTCGGATTCAAAAAATTTTGAAAGTGGTCTAAATGGGTATTAAGATACTCAAGAGGTAATTTAGAAACCCAAATGACCATTTCGAAAGAATTCGGATTAAAACGAAATTAATCCGAAAATCATCGGAGATAATTTAGTGATTTATGGAGAACCGAAAAGGGGCATAGAATGATTTTTAAGAGTCACTAAGGCTACTTAAAGTATGTATGTAGTCCGGATATAGGCCCCAGAGAATTTTGGAAGGATTTCGAAAAAGTTTCAGAAAAATCGAATCCGGGCGTTCCGAAAAGTTCGAATGGATAAATATATAAAGGGATAGACATGTGGGGTAAGACACCATAGGAGAGTGACAAGTGGCACTAGTGGATAAGGATGAGGACATTTGTCAAGTATTGAATAGAGGGTATTTTTGTAGTTTTAACAAACCTTAAGGGTCAAATTGATATTATAGCATTTTTAAGGGTTAAAATGATAATTTTGCTGAACTTTTATATATTTTTGGAGCCACAAATCAGACCAAAACAGAAGCAGTTGGCAGAAAAGAAAAGAAATTGTAAAGAAAAGAAAGGAAAAGAAAAGAGGAAAAGACTGTAGAAGAAGAAGAAGAAGGAAGAAGAAAGGGCTAGTCCAAGGTTATTTTATCAATTTTTCCTCCATGTTTTCACCAAGGTTGATCAAGGAATAAGTGAAGAACAAGAGGTGAGTGATTTGATAAAAATTTTGATGTTAGTTTAGAGTGATTTTGATGGTTTTGTGATGGGCTTTTGTGAATTGATGATGAAGTGTGTGATCGATGTTATTTATGGTGTATTTGGTAGTTGAATAACACACTTTTGAGATTGGAATTGAAAGGAAATGAAAAGCTAGCATGGGTTACAAAAATTAGTATGGTTAGGTTTTGATGAATTATGATAATTGATGTAAATTGGTGGATTTGGTTTATGGTATATGATTTGAGTTATTTTTATGATAATTGATGTGATTAGAATGAAGAACATTTGAAAGGAAATGTAAATATGTCATGGGTCACTTATAGTAGTGTGTTGAAGTTAGGGTTTGACGTGTATTTGTGACTTGAAAAGTTTAATTGAATGGTTTAGGATGTTGGAAGTTTTAGAAGATAATTGTAGTGATTTTGATGTTAAAAGTTAAAGAAAACACGATGAATTAGTGTTGATGCATTTTTTTAGTCAAGTATGAAAGTGAGGATATAAATGGATTTGAACTAATTTAATGTGAGTTTATGGCAAATGAAATGTTATTAAATTTGAATATGTAGAGAAAATTGATAAGTAGAGTATTGTGTGTTGAAATTGGCTAAGTTGTCTAAGGGTGGTTAATTAAGATTTAAGTGATGCTAGTGAATTTTTTAAGTTCCAAAATTGTATATTTGGGTATGTGTTATGAAGGAAATAATTAAGCTTGGAAATGTGTAACGAATATGGAAATATGTATAATAGCATCCTTACTAGTTTGGGTGCAAATTAGTTAATGTTATCCAATTGATTTTATTTGATTTGGTTTTCAAATTTTGGGTTAATAAATGTTGATTTGGTGAATGATTTAGTTGGAATGAAAAATTATTAGGTGAAAGGCAAGTAATTTTGGAAGAGGAATGGACACTACAACAAAACAGCTCATCCATACCGGGCACTATGCTTGGTATGGATACCAACGGTATCGATACTTTCATTATTCATACCGGGCACCGTCCGGCATGAAAAATTGTTATCAATACCGTGCATGTGCCCGGCATGAAAAATCATTATCCATACCGGGCATGTGCCTGGTATGGAAATTGAATATCCATACCGGGCCATTAGTGCCCGGTATGGATAATAATTTTCCATGCTAGGCACATGCTCGACATGGATACTCTCAGTGTCCATAACACCACACCATTTGTTGTGTATCCATCTTCATGCAAGTACTATCAACAGCTTGTGTAGCAATTTTTTAATATAACAAAGAAATTTTCAGCGATTGAACATAAATGCTTTCGTCAAGTATGTTTTATCACTTGAAACACCATCAGTTTCAAAGCTTTAATTAACAGGTAACTGAACAATAGTATTTATCATTAACCCTTCCAATTTCAAACACCACTTGTCAAAAAGACCAAAAGAACAGTGCTCATTAACTAAGTTATCATCTATGTTAAAGTTAACATTTACAGAAGAGAACACTAGACTTGCAATAGCTCCTCTCGCACTGAATATATTGGCAAATACTGCCGCTGCTCTGTAATGGTTTTGGACTTTGCAAAGTCACTCACAGCCTCCCCCTTTTTCATATGTTGTGAAAATTTTGCATCTTCCTGGAAATCAATTTCGCCTTCCTCACCTACCACAGCAGTATCAGCATCGATCTAGCATAAAACATAAATGAGATTAAGCCAAATGAACCATATTATCTGAAGCTAAAATAATTTCATCTTTATTAGACCATACTTGTTCTGTCGTTTTTTCCACACCAAGAATATCACCGAGTTTGGAGCCTGCTAATTCCCAAAACCGTTGGCGTGACTTGTTCATACTTTGCTTTTCACGAATTTCTCTAACCAAAGCAGATCCCTTACAAGATATTATTGCCATGTCTGATGTAGGATCCTTCAATGGCATGATTGGTTCTGCTTGTTTGGTGAACACAATTCTGCCATCTAGGAACGGGGGTTTTGTATCTGGAACAGATATGGGGAATTTTAGCTTAATGATATAGCAGTCATTCTCATGACACAACACAGATCCAATACACTTCCATTACTCGAACAAAATGCTTAAAATGAACTTACTGTGTATAAGAAGAATAACTTTGCGATCTTCCTCATCATTAAACTCTGTCTATAACTCTGTACCTCTTACAACTCCAGATCTTGAAAGTTGCCACTACAACAAAACAGGCTATTTATGCCGGAGTATCCATACCGGGCAATAAAGGCCCGGTATGGATACCAATATTTTATTTAAAAAAATTTTGAAAATGGATTATCCTTACTGGGCAGGTCTCGCCCGGTAAGGATAATAATAATTCCATACCGGGCGGGTCCGCCCAGTATGGAACTATAGTTATCAATACCGGGCGTGACCCGCCCGGTATGGATGATATTTTTTGAATTTGTTTAATTTATTACTATTTTATCCATACCGTGCGGATGACAGGCCCGGTATGGATATACCATTATCCTTACCGGGCGGGTATCGCCCGGTTTGGATAACCATATTCCAATCCGGGCGCGACCCGTCCGGTAAGGTATTTGGATTATCCTTACTGGGCATCACCCGCCCGGTAAGGATAATCAGATTTCCTTACCGGGCGGGTGACCCGCCTGGCATATAATATTTTCCATACCGGGCGGTGCGCCCGGTATGGAAAAGCTGGGTGCTTTTCCGCACCCAACTTTCCCCCTCCCATTTTCATTTTTTTCTCTCTCTCTTTCTCTTTCTCTCACATCTCCTCTCTCTCAACCCTAGCTACCGCTGACGTCTCTTGCCCATCACCGATCGATCACCGCTCCGAGAGCTCACCGTTCACCTTATCGTTCACCGCCGTACACCGACCTAGTGAGAGTGAATCTTCCCTCTCCTCTTGTTCTTCTTCTCTTCTTCTTCTCCCTTTCTTCTTCTTCTTCTGATCGCCGCGGGTGCAGTCGGAACAAGGCCGACCGTGCGACGACCGATCGGACTGGTTCTGACCGCCGGCACGACGGTCTCCCATTTCTTCTTCTTTGATCTTCTTCTCCTTCTCCTTTTCTTCTTCTTCTTCTTCTTCTTCTCCTTCTCATTTTCTTCTTTTTTTTCTTCTTCTTCTTCTCTTCTGCTTTTTGTTGTTTGGTCTGCGCCATTAGTCGGAGTGATTCCGGCCACGACCGCCGGTTGGACTAGTTCTGACGTCGGCACCAAACCAGTCCACCCTCCCACATTTCAGTATTTCTTCCTTTTCTTTTCATTTTGACACTTATACTTTTTTGTTGCAGCCACTACCGAGGATTGTCGTTGTCCGGTGCCATCGTGTGTAAGTCCGATCTACTACTCTTCCACCATCCGATCTACCACTTTTCATTTGCTGCTTTTTTTTGGTTGTTTGTAGTGCGGTGATGATACCAATCAGTTCAATCCAAGCTAGGCTACTTGTTTTGTTCTGTTATGTGTATTATCTTCTTGGTGAGTTTAATTTTCATCTATTAAATAAATATTATCCAATTGTTTCGCTTACATCCTATTGAAATGTTATTCAGTTAGAAGCTTTGGTAGCCAGTGATGCTAGAGAAGCTGAAGTTCAGGTACTGTTTCTTTGTGTTCTCTTGGAATGTAATTATGCTATATTTATTTTATTCAAAACTCATCTTTGCTAAATATGTATTTATCTCACTGCTTGCTGGATAAACATTAATTTAATTTGGTTCTTGTATCCCTTCTGCATTATTATTAATTTTTATTTCTACATTTACTTTTAAATAAAATTGATTCTAGATATAGCTTGGGGCAAATATTTAAATGAAGATGTATTCTCACTGAGATGTATTTTTGGTATAGGGAGTAATTGCTGAGGTTCCTGAGATAATATTGAGATGCATTAGTCGAGATGAGGCTGCCTTGGCTGTGGCACAAAAGGTTTATTTAGATGAATACTTTGGTTTATATAAAGGGAATACCGTTGGGGTTCCTTTATGGCATCCATTACCGTTGGGGTTCCTTTATGGCATCCATTTTTTTTTTTTTAATTTTTTATGTCTAGATAATTATTTTGAATGCCTAAGAAAAGAATCAGGTAACCTAAGCACGGTCTTAAATTTTTTGTACATTCTCTTCTAGGTTTTCAAGGGATTATATGAGAATGCATCAAACAGTCTCCATGTTAGTGCTCATCTTGCAATTTTGGCTGCCATTCGTGATGTTTGCAAGCTTGTTGTTAAGGAGCTCACTAGCTGGGTATGCTCTCATACTTTGTTGTATGTTCTAGACCAAATGTTATACGGCTCTTTGATATGCAATAGTATCTTGGATTGCCTCTTTACTGGGGTCTGCGTTACACTTTTTTAATTATACTGAGTTGCTTGTGGCATTTTGTTATATAAATCTTGAGAGTTTCCTTAGGGTCCTTCTGTTTTGGATATTTTTATTGTTTTGCATTGCAAAGTTTATAAAATTATGTTTGACTTTAGGATCATAGCTTCTTGGTTATGGTTGATTTTAACTTTTGACTATGAGTTCTTTTCTCTATTTATCTTGTAATCTTTTAAGGGAAACAATTAGATGATCATTACTTAATCTGAATGACTTACCTAAATATCGTTGATGAAACTTAATTATCGAGAGTTTACCAAGTGAATAATTTCACTATGCAATACTTTATAATGAATGCTACTGTATACTTAATAAACGATATCTTGTCCTTTGTTTTTCTATTAAAGCACATGTTGAAAAATTAATGTTATAATCATAATATGATAAAAAAATGGAAGTAAAACTGCTATTTGAGGCTTTTACTTCGTAATTATAAAATTATATCTGGTGGTTATTAAAATTAGCCTTTTCTAGGTTGGTAATCTGAATTTGTTGAGCAAGAGCTAAACTTGCCAAGAATTCATGTCTTTGCAAATGGCTTGTGTATTTTTCCATTATTTGATGTTGCTTTAATCTGCTAGTTTTTCTGGTATACTTGTTTTCTAACAGTTTTGAGTGTTCTGTTTTATTGTTGTAATGTAATGTGAAACTATTTCTTACAGGTGATATATTCAGATAAGGAGAGGAAGTTCAACAAAGATATTACTATTGGTCTTATTCGCAGTGAATTGCTCAACCTTGCTGAGTACAATGTTCATATGGCGAAACTTATAGATGGGGGAAGGAATAGTAAGTATTTGCAATATCCTCATTTTATTAGTTAAATTTATTGGTGATGAGACAACTGACTCAATGTGTAAATGTGCAGAAGCGGCGACAGAATTTGCCATTTCCCTTCTTCAAACATTGGTCACTGATGAATCCAGGGTCATTTCAGAACTCTACAATGTTGTAGATGCTTTAGCAAAGGTTAGATATATATATATATATATTTTTGTGTGAATAAGTGCATTTGATGCTAACCATTTTGTGCAGTTTCTGACTGTTCTATACTTGCAGCTTGTGGATCGAGTGGAAACCATTGCAAGTTATTGGACTGGTTGGGTATAGGAACAGTGGTGGCAGAAGCAGAAATTGATTCCGAGGACCCTTATGATCAAGTTCATCACGAAGAGCTTGGTCCAGATTATTAACGGGTTCTGTGAAGAAAGTACTAGTGTTAGTATTCCGCTACCTCAACCTACCAACGAGCTACAAACTTTAGAGCATGCATTACACTCATTTATTGTTTGGCCAATAAAATATATTGTATGTTAGGATTATATTATTATCATATATATAGTAATCGAAAATGATGTAAGTTAACTTTAAGTAATATATATATATATATATATATATATATAAATACATTTTAAATGTATGTTGAAATTTGGTTTAAGGGTTTTTGGAATATATAGTTTTAATTTCAATATTAAATTATATATATTTTAAACCAAGAAAAAAAATTATAATTAAAAACTTTTCCATATCGGGCATGGTGTCCCGTATGGATATTAATTATCCATGTCGGGCACATGCCCGGTATGGATATGTTCCATACCGGTCATGGTGTCCGGCATGGATATATATTTTTTATGTCGGGCATCCGCTCGGCATGGATAATTATTATCCATACCGGACAGGATGCCCGGTATGGATGAGCTATTTTCTTGTAGTGTGCCTCTCTTCCTAGTGTCAAAATAAGAAGAAAATAATGCAATGTGCGATGGTTAGACTGGTTTCACGTCGGCGTCGGAATCATTTCGGCTGGTTGCACATTGCAAGAAGAACAAAAGGGAGAAGAGAAAAAGAAGAAAAGGAGAAGGAGAAGAAGAAGAAGAAGATGAAGAAGAAAAGGAGAAGAAGATGCTTAAAGGAAGACCGTCACGCCGGTGGTCGGAAGGAGTCCAATCTATCGTCGCGCGGTTGGAAGAAGTTTGATCTGCCGTCGTACGATCGGAAGAAGTCTGATCAGCCGTCGTTCGATGGTCAGAAGAAGAAGAAGAAGAAAGGGAGAAGAAGAAGAACAAGAGAAGACCCACTCTTACTAGATCGTCGGACAACGGCCCATGACGAGCTCCTAGAGCGGTGATCGATCTGCGAAAGGGGAGATGCATCAACGGTAGGGTTGGGAGAGAGAGGATGTGAGAGAGAGAGAGAGAGAGAGAGAGAGAGAGAGAGAAAAGAAAGTGAAAATGGGGGGGGGGGGAGTGAATCGGGTGTGTAAACGCCTAGATTTTCCATACCGGGCTCGACTCGCCCGGTATGGAAAATTAAACTCCCTACCGGGCGTGACCCACACGGTAAGGAATTTGAGTTATCCTTACCGGGCGGGTCGCGCCCGGTAAGGAATTCCGATTATCCTTACCGAGTGTGACCTGCCCGGTAAGGATAATTGGATTATCCATACCAGGTGGGTGACCCGCTCGGTATGGATAATATTTTTAGTGTTTTAACTTTTAAACCATTTTTAGTCATACCGGACGGGTTGCTCGCCCGGTATGGATAATTCAATTATCCTTACTGAGCAGGTCGAGCCCGGTAAAGATAATTTGAATTCCTTACCGGGTGCGACCTGCCCGGTAAGGAACGCAGATTATCCATATCGGGCGCGACCTGCCCAGTAAGGATAATCCATTTTCGATTTTTTTTTTAAATTAAATCTTAGTATCCATACCAGGTTTTTAATACCCGATATGGATACTCCGAAATGGCTGAGCTGTTTTCTTGTAGTGGGATTTATTCAAGGGTATCAAGCAAAGAAAAAGGGAGCAATTAGTGAGTATAAAAGTTGTGTTTCATTAAATTTTAGTGTTAGTTTAATTATGATTTTGGATTTGTTATGAAAATTAATTTTAATTGTGAGTGTTATACATTGTTTTGAAATGCTTGTGATTGATTTATAAAGTTCTTTGAGTAATTGAAATGCTATAAGAGAAATATCGTGAGTACTAATTTTGTTTTATTAAAGTTTATGCATAATTAAATTTTTTAACATTTTGTATCAAGGTTTATGTTTAAATGACATGTGAGTGCTATTCTTTATTTTGAAAGTGTTTGTAGTTAAATTGTAAAGTTCATTGATTATTTGAAAAGTTTTAGGAAAAGTTCTTACGAGATTTGGGCTTAAAAGCCTTAGTTCATAACGTTTAAAAGATAAGTTATTTTGAGCTTTTTGCCCTCAACAAAGACATTTTGTGCTTTATGCACTCGGAAAATATATTTTGTGCTTATTGCATTTAGAAATAAGTTTTGGTGCTTAATGTACCTAGAAAAGAAAAGAGATTTGTGTTTATTGTACTAGAAAAGAGATTTTGTGCTTATTGCACTCAGAAATAAGATTTAGTGCTTTATGCACTCAGAAAAAAGGTTTTGTGCTTATTGCACTTAGTAAATTAAAGCAAAAAGAAGTTTTCAAAGGCCATAAGTATTCCCTTAGATTATAAGATTAAGTTTTAAGCCCGGTCGGCATATCCCACATTAATATGACAAAGTCCTGGTGGGGATGCGTCACTAACTTGGAGGGAAATTGAGTCTTTTGTGTCGTCTCTACTTGTGTGGGATATTATCTCGTGTTATGGTTAGCGATGTAGCCTTTTACACATAATTGCGAGATATCTTTGTAAGTAAGTGTCACGATTGGTCTGAGTTCAAAATAGCCACTTGACTCCACATCGATTAGCGTTAGCATAGCTATCGCATGGTTGTAAGCATTATGAGGTACGAATGGTGCTTTTAGAAAGTAAAGTAAGCATTTGAGATGTCAAAAGAAAAGAAAAACATTTTCAGATTTACTATAAGTGATTTTAATTGTTTAGCACTTTGTATGTTTTGCAATTTATAAGTTTTATATGAAGTTTATGCAAATATACGTTTTACAAGTTTTGGCATATAGCTTTATACACATCTGAGTTATAGTTTTATATGCATGCCTTACAAATTAAATGAGGTTTTTGTTTTTTTTTTTAAGTTACAAGTTATATGAAGTTTTTATGTGTATATGCTTATATGCATTTTGATGCCTTTATGAGTTTTATGCACCTATGTATTTTATAGATTTTTCACTCACGCTTTGCAATGGAATAAGATTTAAGTTTGAGAAAGTTTAAGAAACAGAAATTCATTTTATATGCTTTATAATTCATAAACTTTTTATGAATTTTTATGGAAAACTTCCAAATGTTTTAAGGAGGTATTTTATAAACTAAAGGTTTAGTGAAAAAGAAATATAGCACTCATTGAGCTTCCAAAGCTCATAGTTTTTATTTTTATGTTAAAAACCTCCTTAGGTATATAAGTGGGTGACCGAGATCAGAGGACTCCTCTAGAAGAGTAGGTGGGTAAGGACACGACAGTACTTCTGTATAAGTACATTTTGCAACCTTGTAGTGTAAAGAAATCATTGGCATATAAACCTTTTTGAGTTGTAATTGAGTGGTATATATTTATGCATGATATGAGGATTTTAATTTTAAACAAATGTATAAGTTGCAAATGGTTTGAAATATATTTCATGCTTTTAGCCTTGATGAAATGGATTTGTATCTTGAAAATATATGTTTGTAGCTAAAAGAGAAGTTGGGTAGTGGTTGAAAAGTATTGGAAGTGTAAATTTTTTTTACAGGTTTTAGAAATATTAAAAATGCAGCCGTTATGCTGCCGGTTTTTAGTTTTATAAAATGATGTGGGTTTTAAATTTGAAAATAAGATTTTAGTTTTAAAATCAAGCCAACCCAACTATTATTAAAAAGAAAGTTGATTAAATGAGTTTAAAGCGAAAGTTTTAAGGGTTCACTCCGTAAATTTCTCTTAGCCCGTTTAATAGGGTTTAGGAGGGATCCGTTAGGGTGCCAGACAGGGCCCTCCGCACATAAGTATGGAGGGATTCGGATTGGGTCATATTAATAACGGTTGCATTTTTAACTTAGTCAAAACCTGTAAAATGAAAATTTACACTTCCAAATATTTCTCAAACTCAACCCAATTTCTTTTGATCACAAACATATATGTCAATGACACAACTAAAATTTCTATTTCATCAAAAGTAAAAACATGAAGTTATAAATCAAGTCATTTGCAAAGTCACACAATGATTTAAAAACTCAAACTTTTATGTCATAATAATCTGGACCACTCATTTACAACTTAAACATATATTTACACACGATCTCTTTTAAATACAAAATATGCAAAATGTATTTATGTAGAAGTACTGTTGTGTCATTGCCCACTTACTCTTCTGGATGAGCCCTTTCATTTCAGTCACCCACGTCAATATCTGAGGAGGTTTTTAACATAAAAACAAAAATATGAGCTATAGAAGCTTATTGAGTGCTTATATTTATTTTCAACTAAATGCTTTATTTCTTAAAATACCTCCTTAAAAACTTTTCAAAATGCATTTTTTTTTCTTAAAACTTCTCATAGGTTTTAAATCTTATTTCATTGTAAAGTGTGAGTGGAAAATCTTTAAAATACATAAATGCATAAAACTTCACATAGAGCTTATAAAACTACAAAACTCATAAGAGTATCAAAATGTATATAAAGCTTATATACATAAAAACTTCATATAATTTGTAACTTAAAAAGCATAAATCTCATATAGTTTGCAAAACATACATATAAAAACTATAACTCTTATGTGCATAAAATTCATATAAAACTTATAAATTGAATAGCATATTAAACTCATATATACATAAAGCTATAGGCCAAAACTTGTAAAACTCATAGATTCGTAAAACTCATATAAAGCTTATGTACTTCAATTCAAAATATGCATAGTGAGATGCCCCTTCCTTGACCGCCACTAGGCTCCTATCTGAGAAGTATGCCCCGACACTCCATCGATCTCCTTTAGCCCATCTCGATGAAATAAAAGACAATCAAGGAGCGAACCCTCTAACTTTGTCTTTAAACTTTCTTTGAAAAGTCGCTAGAAATTTCACACGCGACTAACTTTTATAAACCTTAATCTTTAAATATGATTTTGGGTTGATTTTAACTTAAAAATTTGGTCATTTAGAAAACTAAATTTCGGCAGCATAACGGCTGTAAAATCGACAATACCGAAACCTACAGTTTCAAAATAAAACACTTCGACTAAATCTCTTTCAATCGTCAACCCAAACTTCTCACAACAAGTTCAATAACAATGTAATTATTTTCACAAAACACAAGTTCCATAGTAAACCCATAACAATTCAAAATAAGCTACTTTTCATTACAACTCAAACTACACTTTATTTACAAATGTACAAGTATGCACATGCTATATGCAAAATCTTCAAAAAGCAAGAAGCATAACCGACTTGATGCTCACCTATCACTACGGAGGAGATCATTGATCAACCACAAAAGTAACTGAGATGGTTAGGGAAAAATAAAGGGTGAGCTAGATAGCTCAGTAAGTGCATTTAATTTTTAGAAAACTAAATTTTACCTTGAACTAAACTTTTCTTAAAAGCTTTTAAAATAAATTTCCATTTCTTAAAGCATAAATCATAAGTTTCACTCATTCTTTGCATAGCTTTATAAAAGCACTTTGTAAACATATATAAAACATTTATTTCCAAGAGCAATATAATGTTACAAACTTTAGAAAAGCACCATTTCGTAACCTTAATCTCTGGTCACATGCGATTTCGCTCGCTAATGCCGCAATGTGAAGATCAAATGATGTTGTATACTGACACCAATCGTGACCCAAATCTAGGACCTCTCAACACTACATGAGGAATCTCTACATCGCATAAATGCAGTGTGAGACCATATCCTATAAAGTAGGGCACTCACTCGCTAAACACTCTAATCCCATATACACACGGTTAATGATTTATCCCATAAACTTGCCCTACTAAATAGGATATACCGTACGAGTTGGAACTCGATAACTGGAGGGTACTAATGGCCATTGAAAATCTGGTTTTCTCTAATGCTATGCCTTGGTGTACAAGACACTAACTTAAAATCTTGTAAGCTTTAAACTTAGAGTCCTTGGGCTCTTTTCTTAGCTTAATTAAGATAAGAGCTCTCGAGCTCCATTCTTGAAACTTTCTTTAAATCTTTGAAGCTTTAGAAATTATAAACTCACGCCCTTAGGCTCATCTTACTCAAATTTATATAACATGCATAAGTATTCAAGTATTTAAGCATGCCAAAACAGAAATACGATTTCATATGCAGAAGCATAAAACTTTTGAAAACTCATTTATAAAAAAGTGCACTCACCTTGACTTGTAGCTCAACTAAACAAACCTCAAAGCCCTCTCTTGGCTCAATCAAGTGCTTCTCACCTACACAAAGATAGGCAAACTTAGAAAAGGCTAAAAATGCATAAAGCTAATGCATTGGAATGCACCTAAACTTTATTACACAATGACATTGTCTATGCACTAGTAACTTCCAATCTCCATTTCTCTTCAACCAACACTTCAAACTTTCGATTTCTTTGCATGAATCCTACTTATTTATCCCTAGGAACATCCCCAAATGGTCCATTTCATCAATTGAACAAAATCAATATCTCTACCATCTTTGGAGTCAAGCTGCTCCTAAACGGGTCAAGAATACGCCCTCTAGTGCTAAACATCTACTCGAAAGCCACTGTAGACACCAGAATAGCAAAGACATCTCTTGCAATATGAGATAAAGTCTTGTACTTCGAAGAATTAACTTTAATTTCCACTAACTTAAAAGATCAAAGTTCTCATCATCTAATTGTTCATCATCGGACTCTATCAAATGCTTCTCAAGCTCATTCTTCAAATCAACAAAATCTTTCTTCTCTTTCATTTTCTTAGACTTTTTGAGTCTTTCCAAATGAAAATTTGAATCTTCATTAGTTTTTCCCATCTCCTTCTCACTTGCTAAAGCATTGGAGTTAGAAACTTGTTGACTACTTGAAATGTTATCACCACTTTTGTAAAACCCGTAGAGTTTAATCAAAAGCTATTTAATCTCATAACTAAACTCCAACACCTTCCTTTCATAAATAAAATTTGAAATTCTCTAACTTATATCTTGGATCAAGAACAAGTGCAATTATCAACAATTTATTCACATCCTTAACTTTGCCCCAATATTTGTCAAACTTAATTTTCATTCAAATTTCCATTTCACACAACAAAGAATCCTCACTCTTAGCCAATGTAGCCAATAAAGCACAATTCATGAAAGAACATATTAGAAGTAATAGATGCAGAAGCGCTAAACTTCAAAGTGATGTCATTAAAAACATGCAAGAATTGGACAAACACCCTAGCATTACTCCAATTATTTTCTTTTGGTGGCCCTACCCTTTTTTCCTCATTATCATCTTTAAAAGAATTCAAACCGTAACTTTCATCCTCCTCCAATAATCTATCAAATGCTCTTTCAAATTTTAAAGCAATAGATAACATTAAATAGGTAGAATTCCATCTAGTTGGCACATGTACTACCACAAAGCTTTTGCTTTCAATTCTTTCATGCTCAACACATGTTTTAAATTTTTGAAATCTTGAGGGTGAAGATCTAATATATCATATCACATTACAAATATGAACAATAGAATAATTTGTATCTTTCAAAATCGCAGACATAATTAAATTTATAATATGAGCACAACATCTCACATACAAAAATTCCCACCTAACACAAGCTTAGATTCAGGCCAATTTTTCAACTTTTTCTTTAGATAATCGATAGCCATTTTACTAGTGGATGAATCATCCACAGTAATTGTAAACACTTTCTCAATACCCCAATCCAACAAACATAACTCTAGTACCTTTCCAATTGTCTCCCCTTTCAGGTTTAGAATCATACCAAAACTCAAAATCCATTTATGCAACTTTCATTCACAATCAATAAAATGGGCGATGATTAATATATAATTGAATTTTTGAAGGGAAGTCCATGTGTTGGTGGTTAAGAAAACTTGTAAGTTCTCGATCCTATTTTATGGATTCCTTAATAATAGACTCTAAGTGATATTGTAAGACCCCAAGTGATTTATGGAAGAGTTCAAACAATGTAGAGATTTATTGAATTCCAATCGTAGAATAAATAAGTATAAGGGCAAAATAGTCATTCTTATTGAAATTTTAAAGGTTAGTAGGATATATGGATTGAATTGAAATAATTTTATGTGTTAGGGGTTAAGATAGAATAAAGCAAGAGTTTAAGGATGAAAAACTAATTTGTTAAGGACATGATTATCATTTTGAAAATGTTATAAGTATATATAGTGAAGCTTTCCAACACTTAGCCAATTTTTGGGAGAGAAAAACGTGAGATTGAGAGACAAGAGGAGAGTGTATTCGGCCATGAAGAGAGCAAGGGGAATTAAGTTGTTTCAATCAATTTTCAACCTCCAAATCAAGTCTCTAAGCCATCCTAAGGCAAGTTAGGAGCAAGATTGAAACCAAAAATAGGTTAGTTCCATCACTTTTAGATGTGTTTATGGTGGTTGTTAATGATGTTTGTGTTGGTGATTTGGTTGGATTTTTGATGGGATTTTTATGTATGGTTAAAATTGAGTTTTTAGAAACCTAAGGTAAGTGTAAATCTCATGGAAATCATTAATTTTGATAGGTTAGGGTT
The DNA here is from genome assembly GCA_021234005.1 of Nephelium lappaceum. Lineage (NCBI taxonomy): Eukaryota > Viridiplantae > Streptophyta > Magnoliopsida > Sapindales > Sapindaceae > Nephelium > Nephelium lappaceum. The sequence goes on from CM037999.1 coordinate 15,355,359, forward strand.
TTGATGGGAAAGAACCTAAGTTTGGTATGAGATGGTTGTAGTTGAATTTGATTGTAGATAAAGTGTTTGATGAAATGCCTAAGTGAAATAAAATGAGAAATTTGAATGAAATGAATTTTAGTGTATGTTATGGCATAAAAGGCCATAGTGAGGGATGATGGAATCCAATGGAATTCTAATGTTTTAACCATGATTCCATGTTGAAATTATGATAAGGAAACCTAGGATAAGCTTATGAGAATGTTAGAAATCAATTAAGATAACTTAATTTTTATGACCTTAAATGAAGGGCATTGATGGATATCATGGAATATCACCTCCTGTATGTGTTTTCATGCCTTAAATAAGTATGTTTAAGTATGTATAGCATTAAGGAAAAGAGAATTAAGAGTTAGAATGAAAAATGTGAAAATTACATTGAAAAAGTGGTGAAAAAGTGAGGGTTTTCCTAGGTTTCACCATCCTATCATTGGAATTTTTTAGAACCGTTTTATGGGTGACCTAAGTGTGAGTTAGGGAGGTGAATGGATCAAAAATTGAGGAAAGAAAATCAATGGATTGGACTGGGTGATGCATTCGGCCAAAGGGGGTATGAAAATGCCATTTTTCGTTTCAAGCTTCGAATGATGGTTTCAAGTGTATGAGGGTGTTCCTAGATGAGAATAAGTAGGATTAATGCAAAGAAAATAGAATTTAAAGCTTCGGTTAAGTTGAAACCGAGTAGGGAAGTTTGTAGGAAAAATAGTTTTTCAGTGAATTAATTGAGTTATAAGCAATGTAATGAGTTTTGTATGGTTAAGTTTAGTCTATCCTAAACTAAAATGTGAAGTGTAGGTGAAGGGCAAGTAAACGGAATGAGTGAAGGATATTTGAAGTCCTAATATCAAGCCTAAATAAGGTGAGTGCTTCGTTTTATTTTGAAATGTTTGAAAGTATATTTGAAGGTTATAAGAAAGCTTTATTTTGAATACTGTACTTTATTTTGTAGTAAATGCAACTAGTTTTGAAATGGTATAAGAAAAATTCCTATGGTGAAGGTTAGGACAATTTTATATATAAATTTACACTTGTTTTAAGTGTTTAAGCATTCTATGATGTATTTGCCATTTTAAGTTTTAAAAATGAGCATTATTATTGATATCATGTTTTGTATGAAAAAGTTTAGTTTTTATGATTTCATAATTATGAATTTTATTTTGAAGTGAAATTTAAGTTTTACGTTTGGTTATCGAATGAGTTATGTTTTATGATTTTGTAAGGATATTTATGATTTCCTAAATATAAGCTTTATTTAGAAAATGAAATTCAAAGACTATGTTTTCAGTTTTTAGTCAATAAAGTTCCGTTTTATGATTATGCAAACAAAACAAATGAGGTTTACGGATTTTAAAGGATAAGCTATTTTGTGCTTTTTGCACTTAGCAAAATGATATTTTGTGCTTTATGCACTAAGAAAATGGAATTTGAAGTTTTATGTATTTTAAAGTCTGAGATTTGTGTTTAATGCATTCCGAATTAAGATTTTGTGCATATTGCACTCCAATAAGAGATTTTTGTGCTTTTGCACTAAGTAAGAAAATAAAATGAATTTTCAAAGGCCATAAGTATACCCACCTTTAGAAGTAAGTTTAGACACGGTCAGTATATCCCACATTAGTATGACAAGTCCAGGGGGGATGCGTCAATAACTTAGGGGGAAATTGAGTCTGTCACATTGCCTCTACTTTTGTAGGATATTATCTCCTGTTATGGCTAGCAATGTAACATTCCGCACATAACTGCGAGATGTCTTTGTAAGTAAGTAAGTGTCACGATTGCTGTTAGATTAAAATCGCCACGTGACTTCACGTCGGTTAACATTATCATAGCTATCACGTGGTTGTAAGTATTATGGGGTATGAATGGTGCTTTTAGAAACCAAAATAAGTATTTGAAATGTTAAAAGCAAAGAAAATCACCTTTCAGATTCTTTTATAAGTGATTTTAAGTATTTGACACTTTGTATGATTTTCAATTTATAAGTTTATTATGAAATTATGTAAATTTAAGTTTTATAAGTTCTCCATGCATTTTTCTCATTGAAATAAATATGCTCTATATGAAGTTTTATGAATTTATGAGCTTTACAAGTTTTAGCATATGGTTATATATATATAAGTTTTATGGATTTTCTAATTTAAGCTATGTATTGAAATGAGATTTAAATTTTTATATGTTTTGTAAATTTTAAGTCCTATGTGAAGCCTTATGTATGCTTAAGTTCAAGATGTTATTTAATTCATAAGTTTGATATGAATTTTATACACTTATGAGTTATAGTTTTTATATTTTATTTGTATGCTTTGCAAACTAAGCAAAGGTTATGTTTTCATTTTAAGTTGCAAGCTATACGAAGTTTTATGTATATATGAGCTTTAAAGTTATTTAAGTATGTTTTGAAATTGAGTATTTAAGTTCAAGAAGTCTAGGAAATAGAAATTCTTTTATATGCTTATTAATTATAAGTTTTATGAAATTTTATGCATGTATGAGTTTAAATTAATTTTCAATTTATAAGTTTTATATGTGTTACGATATTTTTATGAGTTTTATGGTTTTATAAGTTTTACGTGAAATTTTATGCACAGATGTATTTTATGAAGTTAGCACTCACATTTTATAATGAAATAAGTTTTAAAACCTATAAGAAGTTTTAAGAAATAAAAATATATTTTGAAAAGTGTTTTAAGAAGTTATTTTAAAAAATAAAACCTTTTAAGTTAAAAAGAAATATCTGCACTCACTAAGCTTTCCTAGCTCATAGTTTTCTATTTTTATGTTAAAAAACCTCCTCAAGTATAAATTTGGGTGACCAAGAAGGAAGGACTCCTCCAGAAGAGTAAGTGGGCAATAATGTGACCATGCTTCTGTACAATTTTATTTTTCATACTTTGTATTTCAAAGGAAACGTATGTAAATGAGTGGTCCAGATTATTTATGATATGAAAATTTAAGTTTTTAAACCAATGTATGAAATTGCAAGTGTTTGGTTTACAACTTCATACTTTTACTTTTAACAAAATGTAATTGTGATTTGAAATATTTGTTAAGCTTACACTTTTCATCTATGTAAAGTTGATAAACATTGCTAACAAGTATTCTTCTAGACGAAAGAGAAAATGTTGGATTTAGAACACTATAAAAATGTTTAAACCCTTATTTCTCTACAAGTGAGAAAGATAATTCCTCCCAATAAATATCCTAGTGCAAGCTTTTCTACACTTTTCCTTGTCAAAACCCACAACTACAAGTGTTTTGTTATTATCACCCAAATTAACATTGGTAGGCCCAAAAGCTAAGGTTTTTTGTTTTTTATCAATTGCTACCTTTACACAATGATACTTTACACACTGTGATTCTAGATGATTCCACAAAGCTTTACTGTCATGGTGTTCAGTATCACATACATGATATTTTTCACAAAAATTGCACTTACATCTGGAGCTATCAGGATACTTGGTGAAAGCATTTCCACACATCTAACCCTCCCTTTTTGGGTTTCCCCATCTTAAAGATCATCATCGTGCTCGTCCATCTACCAAACAATTTTAGATGATTTAGTAATAATTCAATAATAATAATAATTTTAGAAGATTAAAATATAAAATATCACCCAAAAAAAAAAAAAAGAATTTGAATTTTAGATTACCGTATCAAATCCATCAATGGATGGTATACTCTTCCTTTTGTTATTCATTTCTCAATATAATAAAATCTAACAAAATTACAATAATTGTTTATTAGATATTAAAAACCAAACAACAATAAAAATTGCTAATTAGCAACACAATTGCAAACTATTTACACTTAAACAAACCAACAAAAACAACAAGCTAACAGTTTCACTTAAAATAAACAAAAGCTAATTAAAACAACATGAACCCACATCAAAATAAAACCAAGTAAGATCATTTACTTCACCAAATCAACATAACATACAATCTACAGCTTTCACAAGAGCTATTTCACTAAACATATAAAAAACCAACAAAAACTACAACCACCAATAGAACCACACGAAAACTAATTAAAACAAACGGAATTCACATCAAACTAAAACAAAACATAATCATTTACTTCATCAAATCAACAAAAACATACAAATGAAGCTATGACTTGAGCTATTTCACTAAACATACTATAAACCAATAAAACAACCACAATTCAGCTTAACATTTTGAATTAAATAAACAAAAACTAGTTAAAACAAAGGGAAACCACATCAAACTAAAACCAAACATGATCATTCACTTCACCAAATCAACATACTATACACACTACATTGAATGCAATAAGCAGAAACTGATCTTTTCAATAAGTAGAAACATACAATATATACATCAATGAACATACATAGCTATTTCAACTGAAAAATCAAAAAACTTTAAATGCAATAAGCAGAGAAATTACTAAAGCAATCGATCAAGGTACCCTTAAACAATGAAAAACAAGTGAAAGTCCATAACCTGTTACACAAAAATTGATCTTTTCATTTTTTTCATTCGTCTTTGCGATTGATTAAAAACACAAAGTTATTACACGAAAATTGTAAGTATACAGGGTAATTAATTGAGTGTCCACAACCTATTTTAACTTAAAGACACAATTTTAATTCCCTCTTTCAAGTTTTATGCATACATATGCCACGTCGGGTCAAGTTTCTTTGGTTAAGGGGTAGTCCCAACCCAATCGCATCAGGTTGTGCAAAATCAACTAGATCCCATTAATTTTTAGCTTAAGCCCGACCCAACCCAGTCAAAATGACCAAGTTGGATCAGGTCTGTTGGGTTGGGTTGAAAATGCCCACAGATGGACCTATGGGTACACACATACCCACCAAATAGAAAAAAGAAAAAAATGGTATGAAATTTCATAAACTTTTTTCCACACTCAATTTATCATCCAACATATTCCACAGAATTCACACTCAATACATTCCAACACTCAAACAAACAAAACATTAAACAAAATTTTAATCTAAAACTGAAAATAAAGAGCAAATAAACTAAAGCAAAGAATCACAAGCAATAGTTCTTTATATTGACTATATGTATTTTCTAGATGTAAACCCTTGATTTCTATTTACGGTTTTCCCAGTAATAGTCCCTAAGTGATAATTTAAGACCCTAAATGATCAATGAAAGTGCTCAAAAATTGTAGAGAATTCTTAGAGATTGATGGAACCTGAATGAGAGAATAAATGGAAGGGTAAAATGGTAAATGATATTATGTAATTATTAAATATGATAAGGGACTAAATTGAAGAAAGATTATCAATTAAGGGTCAAAATAGAATGAAACAAAGATGAGGGATAAGAACCAAATTTTCGAGGACATGATTGGCATTTTTAATATTGTTAGAGTATAAAAGAGAGAGATTTCACACCCCCTAACACAAAATTGAAGCAAAATCATGAAAAGCAAGAACCAAAGCCAAGAGACACAAGAGAGAAGCTGAGAGAGGGAGTTGATTTCGGCCATGTTTGGGTGAAGAAGATCAAGTGACTTTTCATCCGTTGTCAAGCCTCTAATCCAAGAGTTCAAGCCCCCCTAAGCTAGAGAACCAAGTGTAGACAAGAATTAAGCCCAAAATAGGTGAGTTTCATGATTTTCCAACTTGTTCAAGTGATGTTGTTGATGATGTTTGAGTGGATTTTTATGGCGCTTTTGATGTAAGTTTAGAGTTGAATATATGGTGATCAAAACCTAGTTAAAATTGAAGTGAAACCATGCTTGTATGGTGACTTAGGGTTGTCTCTAGCAAATCCTAAATTATTTATAAAGTGTGTTAAACAATGAATTATGATGTTTACCAAGCGTTTGATGAAATGTCTCAAAGATTTGACATGAGAAATTTAAAAGAAATGAACTTGGTATGAGACAAGTCATAAAAGGCCATAGTTGGTAATGTGTGAATGTGATGAGATATTAGAGATATTAAGCATGATTCCATGTTGAAATAATGTTGATTAAGTGTTAAATCAACTTAGAATTCAAAGAGAATTGCATAGAGACAATGTAGTTAGTTTTCACCCGATAAAGGACATTTTCGCTTTTCACGAAATGCCACTCTTTATATGCATTCTAATGAAATAGATGAGTGTTATTAAGCATATTCAAGTTAGTGGTGAAGATAATTGAGTTTAGAAACCAAAAGTGTAAAAGTTTGAAAAAGTGGTGAAAAAATGGGGTTTTTCCTAGGTTTCGCCACCCGATAGTTAGAAATTTTCAAAACCGCTTTATGAGTTATCTAAATACGAGCTAGGGAGATGAACGGAGCAAGAATTGAGGAAAGAAAATCAATGGGGTGGGCTGTGCAATGCATTCGGCCAAGGGGTGTCAAAATTCATCGATTTTCATTTCGAGCTTCACAAAAATATATCGGGTATATGGGTGTGTTCCTACGTAAGAATTGTAAGCCCTTAATGTTTATTTATGGTTTCCCTAATAACAATCCCTAAATGACATTTGAGACCCTAAGTGATTGATAAGAGACGTTTTGAGACCCTAGAGTATTAAATGAAATTGTTGTAAAAATATAGAGATTTATTGAACCCCATTAGAAACATAAATAAATATAAGGGTAAAATAGTCATTATCATTGGAGTTTTATAAGTTAGTGTGATGTATGGATTTAATTGAAATAAGATTACATGTTAGGGGTCAAACTAGGATAAGTAAGAGTTAAGGATGAAAACGCAATTAATTAAGGGACATGATGGTCATTATGGAATTGTTATAAGTATGTAAACCACACTTAGTCAATTGAAAGAGATTCACGCCACAAACACAAAGCAAAGAAAAGAGAGAGGCGAGAGAGAAGTGTGTGTGTGTGTTTGACCAAAGAGAGGAAAAGGTGATCAAAGTTGGTTCAAGCAATTTTCAAGTTTCTAATCAAGCAATCAAGCTTCCCTAAGCTAGAAAAAAAAACTTAGAGCAAAATCAAAGCTAAATAAAGGTTAGTTTCTCATCTTTGGAATTGTTTTGATAGTTAAAATTGATGTTTGTGTTGGTGGTTGTGTTGAGAATTAAGTTGGGTTTTCATGGGAGTTTTTATATATGTTAAAAGATGAGTGTTTGGAGACTTAAAAAGCAAGTGTAGATGGCATGTAAACTAAGTTAGGTTGATGAGCTAGGGTTTGCATGAGAGAGATATTGAGTTGGTTTTGGATTGGAAGTTAATGAAATGAATTGTAGACTAGTCGTTTGATAAAATGTCAAAGAGAACCAACATAAAAAACTTGAAGGAAATGGATTTAGTGTGTGTTGAGATATCTAAGGCTATAGTGAGAAATATGGGAATCCAATGGAATTGAGGTGTTTGAAGCATGATTTTATGTTATTTAAGTGGCAAACAATCTTAGAAAAATGTTAGAATTGAATTTGAACAACTTGCATTGTAAGGCATTGTAAAGCATGTATGAAGGACACTATAAGTTTTCATGGAATGCCCATTCTTTTATGTGTTTGATTGAATTGTATGAGTAGGTTTGAGTGTGTATAGCACTAAGAAAGAAAGAATTAAGTTTAAAAATGAAAAGTATGAAAATGACACTTAAAAAGTGATGAAAAATGGGGGTTTTTCCTAGGTTTTGATACCTGAAAGTTGGAATTTTTCAGAACCGCTTTATGGGTGATCTAAATGCGAGTCAACAAGATGTGTGGAGTAAGAAGGAAGTGAAGCTCATCCCTAGGTAGGGCTGTGCACACCATTCGGCCAAAGGGGGTCAAAAATGATCACTTTTCGTTTCAACCTTCGAATGATGATTTCAAGCATATGGGAGTGTTCCTAGGTGAAAATAAATTGGATTCATGGAAAGAAATCGTATTAGAAAGCTTTGGTTGAGTGGAAACCGTGTAAAGACACTTTTTATTGACTATGCCCTTTTATGGTTGAATTGAGTTAAAAGTTGTGTAACAAGTTTTGTGAAGTTCAATTTGGTCTATTATAAGCGAAAATGTGTTCTGTAGGTGAAAAGAAGGCTAGCGGAGCTGAAGAAGGACATTGAGGCCCATTAGGGAAGCTTGGAGTTAAGGTAAGTGCTAAAATGATTTTCGAAAGTTTATGTTGGTTTTGAAATGTTTACACATTTTATAATACGGTTGCTATTTTAGAATTCGAAACGAGTATTTATACGGATAATATGTTTTGGATGAAAAAGATTAGCTTTTATGTTTTCCTAAGTATGTAGTTAATTTGAAATGAAATTTGAAGTTTTAAGTTTGGTTGTCACATTAGAATATATTTTATGATTATGTAAAGAAAATGAGTTGATTTAAATGTTGATGCAAAAATATTATATATATATATATATGTTTTCAAAGGCCAATTGTATACCCACCCTTGTAAGATTTATAGACCCGGCCGGTACGTCCCACACGTGTATGACAAAGTTATAGGAAGGATTGCATCACTAACTTTTGGGGGATAGAGTCATCGCGTCGCCTTTACGTGTGTAGGATGTTGTCTTACACTACGCCTTGCATTGCACAATTTCACACGTAGTTGTTGGGATGTCTTTGTAAGTGTCATGGATGGTGTTCGTAGCTAAATTGCCTCGTGACTCCAAGTTGATTAGCAGTTATCTGGCTATCACATGGTTGTAAGTTTTAAGGGCTAACATTGGTGCATTTCAAAATGTTAAAGGAAGATGAAAATGAACTATTTTCGTATGATTTATAATTATGTTTTGAAAGGAATTACGTAACCATGTTTAGTTTTGTGTGATGTTTATGCTTACTAAATTTTATGGAATGTTTTATGAAATTCTTGTGTTGGCAAGTATATGATTTTGTTATGCTATGTATGAAATTTCAAATTGAACAATTTAAGTAATAAAATTCTATGTTAATGTTTTATAAAGGTATTTTTGAAAAAGAAAATGTTATGATTTCAATACTTATGTGCACTCACTGAGCTTCAATAAGCTCACTCTTTCTTTATTTTATTTCAAAAACCTCTTCAGGTGCTAGCATAGGTGATCAAGGCACGAGATCCTCTCCGTTGAATTAGGTGTGTGTGGATCCGACATTTGCTTCTTTTGCATGATCATTTTGCATTCCATATGAAAGCTACAAGGCCACTCATGTTGATGTATCTTATGAGATGTTTTGAATGGTTTCTAAAATAAGAATTGATACTCATATGTATTATGGGGTGTATCAGGTTTTGTAAATTTTTATTCAAGTTATGGAATATATTGTTTTCTTAAGTTCATCATTTATAAGAATTTGGTTTTTAACTTGTGATTTGGGGTTTATTGTTTGACATGATTTATGGTATGAAAATGGAAATGAAACTTTGAAGTATGTTTGTGGAAGAAGTTGGGTTGTGAATTGAAAGATTTAGGAGTGTATTTTACTTGCAGGTATTTTGGAAATGTTGAAAACATAGTTGTTATGCTATCGAATTTCTATTAAAAAAAAAAAACCCATTCTTGATTTAGAAAGTAAAGGAAGATTAAAGGTTTTTAAGGGTTCGCTCCATGAATTTCTTTTGACCCAATCAATAGGATTTAGGAGGATTCCATTAGGGTGTTAGACAGGGTTCTCCGGATGTTAGTATGATATGATTTGGATCGGATTCTGTCGAGAATGAGTAACAATTATGGAAAGAAATTGGAAGTTTAAAGCCTTGGTTTAGTTAGAATCAAGGAGAGAAGTTTTTAGTGAAATTTCCCCTTTGATGGGTTAAGTGAGTTAGAAGCTTTGTAATGAGTTTTGTAAAGTTCAGTTTAGCATATTCTAAGCGAGAATGTGATGTACAGGTGAGGAGGAAGCGAGTGGAGCACGGCAAGGCCCCTGAATTCCTTATACAAAGCTTGTAGAACAAGTGAGTGTCTTTATAAAAATGTTTTTACTATGATTGATTTTAAATTCATGCCTAAATATATCATGTTGTATTTGATATCAAATGAATTCTAAATTGAAATTGTTGCATGGATTATGGACATGATTTATATGAAATGTGGCTTAATGAGAAAGGAAATTTAAAATTAAAATGAAATTGAAAACCTATGGTACACCTGATTGTATGTTATATATCTCTGGTTTGAGTTAAGTACCTTAAGCGTGCATTGGCTGTGTTAGGAGAGTCTGTCACTTACAGTGGATGGGACCTTGTCTATGTAGTCATGTGAGTCACCCAATGCATGTAAGAGGTATATTATTAGCTAGCTTCCACCAGAGCAATATAGAATTCTGCTCTGTAGCGACGTAGAATTCCACTACGTAAAAACTAGATAAATGGCCTGAACGATACAGAATTCCAGGATGGTCGGAGCGATGCAGAATTCCGCTATACTTTTAGGGTACCATGTGGTATAGACTACCAGTGGTTGGCCTATTTTATTCAGAAATTCTTCGAAAGATATTATTGCCTCCACTGTTAAAATATTTTGTTAGAAATGGAAACCATGCAACCTACTGTTTGAAAGTTAATTTAATGAGCATGAATTATTGAATTGTGAATGATTTCTATGGTTATTAAATATATTATGAATTTCAAAAATACTAATTGTTCAATCACGGTATTTGATTATGTATGAATGTTTTAAAAAGACTTTTAGGAGACTATTTGATAAAGTTAGTTTTAAAGGAAAATTACATGACACTCACTAGGCTATCAAGCTCACTATATTTTATATTTTGTAAATAAAACCTCCCCAGAGATAGGTACAGGTGCAGGTACTTCAATAGCGAGAACTTCGGATCGTGGTTAAATGAGTCGAGTTGATTGTGCTATTCTTTTTGAAATGTGGGACTACTTGTATATAATTTTGAGTTATGCATATAAATTTTTGTATATAAATTTTTAAAAGTTGCTTGAAAGGATTTTAAAAATTTAGTTTGATTTTGTGTTGAAATGGATTGAAATTAATTATGCATAACTTATAAAATTAATTCAATATATTTTTCAAAATTGTACGCATGTTTGTAGTTGCTTGTGGATTGAAAAAATTGAGGGTCTAAGGTTCAGGAGTTGAGAAAATGTTTGAGTTTTGAAGTGTTTATAGTTTTTATGAACTTTGCAGGGTGGCATAGTCAGAAAAACAGTCGTGGCATAGTCAGAAAAACAGTCGTTATACTGCCCAAATTTTGATAAATCTATTTGTAAAAGTGCAAAATTAAAAAGAAAAATTTTCCACGCTTTTCTATATAAAAGAAGGTTTTGAAAAGATAAACGACTTAACTTCACGGGAACTTTCCAGTCGAACTAGATATCCTCTGGAAAGCCACCGTGAGGTTGCCGGTAGGTTGTAAGCCCTCGACCTTATTTACGAATGAATAGTAATATTTTCGGGTGAATAGTATTTTCAGGTGAATAGTATCCGATGAATAATGAAATTTTGAGACAGATCCTGGAAAATCAAAAATATTTAGAATGATTAGTAGGACCCAATAAAACTGAAACGAAGTAAAAATGAGTCTGTTTGGGTAGTTTCTGAAGGTTCCGAAAGTTACCCGATGAAAACGTCCTTATGGACAGGATTGTGAATACTGTTGACCTAAACTCCGTTTGAGTTTTTTTTGAAGCCATTGATTGAGTCCTAAGAGATCTAATTAGAGTATTGTAAAGTCAATTTGATGAATGAGTGATCATAGAATTAATTTAGAATTTATTTTGGAATGAATTGTATTAAATTTTAATGTTAAGGGTATAAATGAGATTTTATGATACTAAACTCATTCTAAAAGCACAATCCATGTGATTATTGATGGACCAATGGTGGATTAACACTTAATAGTCATCTTTTGACTAAATTTGTGGTTGAGATTAATTAAAATTGATTAAAGACAATTGAATGGATAATTTTGGAAGTTTATGGATCAATTTGAAATAAGTTTACATGAAATGGGCCAAAATGGAATAAGCAAGAGTTAAGAGCCAAAAATCAATTAATTAAGGGACATATTGGTCATTTATGAGAAAGATTAGTATAAATATGTTGACTTAGATAATGTTTCAAGCCATTTCTCACCACACACACACACAAAAACGGGATTAAGAGAAATGGAGAAGAGGAGTCACGACCAAAGCATGGAGAAAGGTGAATCAAGCTAGTTCAATCCATTTTCAAGTCTTCAATCAAGATCTCAAGCCAACCTAAGTAAGAAAAACAAGTTAGAGGAAGAAATCAAGAAGAAAAATGGTAAGTTTCATAACTTTTGAACTTGTTCTTGTGATGTTAGTGTTAATGATATTGTTGGAAATTCATGTGGGTTTTTATGTATGATTGAAATAGGGTTTTATAGGCTTTAAAGTGAGTGTAAACCATATGGAAATGATTAAGTTTGATGAGTTAGGTTTTGGTGGGAGAAACCATAAAATTGAATGATGGTTGTTTAAATAAAATAAGTGCCCAGCAAGTATTTGATAAAATGTCTAAGTGAAGAAAAATGCAAAAATTGAACGAAATGAGTTGTTTATGTGTTACACCATGTAAGATCCTAATGAGAGAAGTATGAAACTAATGTTATTTGATGTCATTAAGTATGGTTTCATGTTGGAATTTTGATAAGGAAACCTAAGATAAACTAGTAAAAACATTATAAATTCATTTAGACAATTTGTAGTTTATGACCTTAGGTGAAGGGTATTGATGGAAATCATGAAATATCATCTTATGTATGTGTTTATATGCATTAAGTGAGTATGTATGAGTATGTATGACATTAGGGAAAGAAGAATTAAAAATTAAGATGGAAAAATGTGAAAATTGCATTGAAAAGTGATGAAAAAAGGTGGTTTTTCCTAGTTTTCGCCACCCGTTTGTTGGAATTTTTCAAAGCCGTTTTACGGCTGATCTAAATGCGAGTTAGGGAGATGAATGGAGAAAAAATGAGGTCAAGAGCAGCCCTAGAATGGGCTGTGAACAGTACTCGCCCAATAGGGGTCCCAAAATTTTGACTTTTCATTTTGGGCTCCAGAAATTTATTTTGGGCATATGGGGATGTTTCTAGGTGTATATAAATGAGGTTTATGCAAAGAAAACGGAATTTTAAAGTCTCGGTTAAATTGAAATTGGAACTGGAACAAAATAGTTTTCAAATGAATTAAGTGAGTTGAAAGCTACGTAATAAGTTTTGTGAGGTTAAAATTAGTGAATTCTAAGTGAATATATGATGTGTAGGTGAAAAGGAAGGAAGAGGAACCAATGAAGAGTATTGGAGCTCACTTAAGGGAATTTGAATTTAAGATGAGTGCTAAATTAGTTTTATCAAGGTTTTTGTTTAATTGAAGTATTTGAATATATTTGATATCAAGGTTTAAGTGTGAATGACATGTGAGTGATCCATTGTGTTTTGAAGTATTTGCATTTATTTTGAAGGGTAAAAGAAAGATTTATGGCGTATATTATGTTTATTTTTAAGTGATTGCAAGTGATTTTGAAATACTACAAGAATAAATTTTTATGGTGAAGGCTAAAGCAATTATATATGTTATACTTGATTTAAGTGTTTAAGTATTCTATAATGTAATTGCCATTTTAAGTATTTAAATGAGCATTACTATGAATATCGTGTTTTGTACGGAAAAATTTAGTTTCTATGATTTCGTAAGTATGAATTTTATTTTGAAGAGAAATTTAAGTTTTACGTTTGACTATCAAATGAGTTATGTTTTATGATTTTGTAAGGATATTTACGATTTCCTAATTATAAGTTTTATTTAGGAAGTGAAATTTAAAGATTTCGTTTTAAGTTTTTAAGCCCTTTTATATGTTTATTAAAATCTAAGTTCCAATGAAGTTTTATATATATATATGAGGTTTTAAGTATGATTAAGTATAAAATGATATTTTGTGCTTTTGCACTAAGTAAGAATATAAAATGAATTTTCAAAGGCCATAAGTATACCCACCTTTATAAATAAGTTTTAGATCCGACCAGTATATCCCACAATAGTATGGCAAGTCCAGGGGGGATGCGTCACTAACTTGGGGGGAAAAATTAAGTTTGTCGTGTCGCCTCTATTTTTGTGGGATATTAACTCATGTTATGGTTGGCGATGTAACATTCCGCACATAACTACGAGATGTCCTTGTAAGTAAGTAAGTGTCATGATTGGTGTCTGTTAAAAACGCCACGTGACCCCACGTCGGTTAGCATTATTACAGCTTTCGCGTGGTTGTAAGCATTATGGGGTACGAATGATGCTTTTCGAAAATTAAGTAAGTATTTAAATTATTGAAAGCAAAGAAAGATGTTTTACATGTTTTAAACACGTTTTACTATCAAATGATATTAAATTTTGAGAAAAAATTAAAGAAATAGAAAATTCATCCTATGCATTTTATAACTCCTAAGTTTTCTATGGAATTTTATGAATATATATGAGCTTTATGGAAATTCCATTTTAAGCTACGTATGGAAAGGGAATTGAAATTCTATATGTTTTATAGTTATAAGTTTTCCATGAAGTCATATGAATATATATAAGTTTATGGATTTCCTATTTTAAGGTATGCATTGAAAGGAAATCTAACTTCTATATGAATTATAAACTACGAGTTTTATATTAATCTTTATGGATGTGTAAGTTCAAATATTATTCCATTTTTATAAGCTTTATATGAATTTTAAATATATATACGTTGTAGGTTACATACGTATGTTCAGTGATTTAAATAAAATTTATATTTATTTTTAAGTTTTAAATTAAATGAAGTATATATATATATATATATATATGAAGTTTTAAGCATATATAAGTTCACGTTATATTCAATTTATAAGTTCCATACGAATTTTATGTACGTATGCGTTTATACTTTTCATAAGCATGCCTTGTGAGTTAAGAAAAGTTTATGCTTGATAATTTTTAAGTTATATGAAGTTTATATATATATATATATATATATATATATATAAAATTTTATCTATATTTTGATGCCTTTATGGGTTTTATAGTTTTATAAGTTAGGTATGAGATTTTATGCACTTATGTATTTTATGGACTTAGCACTCACATTTTACAATGAAATAGTTTTGAAATTTATGCAACATTTTAAGAAATACAAAGATATTTTGAAAAGATTTTTGAAGGAGGTATTTTTAAAAAAATGAAACAATTTAAGTTAAAAGAAATATCTGCACTCATTGAGCTTTCCCAGCTCATATTTTTATTTTTGTATTAAAAACCTCCTTAGGAATGGATATGGGTGACCGAGATGAAAGGGCTCCTCCAAAAGAGTAAGTGGATAATGACGCAACAGTGTTCTGTATAAATATATTGCATACTTTATATCTAAAAAGAATCATGCATATATACATATATATATATATTTTAAAATTATATATGAGTGGGCCAGATATATTTATGACAATGAAATTCCTAGTTTTTAAATCATTGCATAAGTTACAAAGTAATTGAATTACAATTTCATGCTTTTGATTTTTACGAAATGAATTTATGATTGAAATGTATGGTTGTGGAAGAAGTTGGATTGGAAAATGAAAGTATATAAAAGTGTATTTTCCTTTGCAAGTTATTTTGATTAGGTTAAAACGCAGCTGTTATGCTGTCGAATTTTCTATAAAAAAAAAAAAAGAAAAAATCCAACAAATTCTAATTTTACTAAGTAAGAAAAGATTTTAAGGATTCGCTTGACGAGTTTCTCTTAGCTTATTAAGTCGGGTTAGGAGGGATCTGTTGGGGTGTCAGGCAGGGCCTTCTGGATATAAGTACGGTAAGATTCGGATTGGGTCCTGTTATAGGCTGCCTAGGGAAAGGGGTCTATCATTAGATTCCGGTAAGGACTTCAACCCTGAAGTTATTATATCGAGTGTCCAAGCAGAATAGTTCCAACGTTGATTAGAAGAGAGATCAATCTCGATTATCTAGATAGCATAGAATGTACTAAAAGTCTAAAACAAATATTTTAACTTAGCCCAGAGAAGAGGGAAAGTATAATTTAGCTGAAATTAGACAATGCACATCTCAACATATTTTGTCTCTCTTATGCCCAACATAGCTTAGAAAGATGCTTCATTGAGATTCTGAAATTATTGGACAAATTATGTAGATTCAATCTTGACCAAGTTTTTTTATTTAAATCTTGTCATGAATCACATCTATAATTTGACATATAACAAATAAAGGTTACAAGTACAACGGGCATAATCAAACCAATACTCACAGGTCACAAGCTACAACGGCGGTTGGAAACCCTTTCTTTTTTTAGGTTCTAGACCCTACCCATACTCTCAAATTAATTTGAGGGTTTGGTTTTAGACCTGACCCTCACATTTAACTGGTCTACTTAGACCGGCACTAGACCCAGAATTGACTGGGTCAGATCTGGGCTGACTGAGGTCGAACCTAGGTTAACCCGGTCAAATCCAGGTTGACCCGAATTTTAGAAAAAAAAATTCAAAATTTTCTCAAAAAGATCTTTATGGATTAAGAAATTCAATAGGTCTAAGATTCCAACCTTTTTTTAAAAGAAAAAAAAAATCAGTTTTTTCTACTAAATCAAAATAAACTAATTTCATATCACATAATTCATTTCATAATCATTCTTGCCAAATTTTACAAAAACAGGCTATAATCAAATTAAACAAAAAAATAACATTAAAAGTTAAAATTTATCCTTAATTTACATTCCAAAATAACAAAAAAAATAAATATAAATATAAAAAAATAAAATCAAGATGATGATGGTTTTTCTTCATCTTGTATATGATATATTTCTTCCTTTGGAATGCTACCTAATAGAACAAATTATGTAAGCCCTCTATTGTAATTTTTCGGATTTCCCCAGATATAGTCCCTAAATAATTATTGGAGACTCTAAATGGTTCATGGAAGTGTCTAAGGATATATGGAACCCATAGAAATTGAATTAAACTCGATTGGAGACTAAACGGAAGGATAAAATAGTGAATGAACTCGAATGATTTTTCAAAGAAATAAGGGACTAAATTGAAGATAAGTTTTAATAATTGTGGTTAAAGTGAAATTAAGCTAAGAATCAAGGGAGGAGACTGAAATTTTTAAGGGACGTGACCGTCATTCTTTTAGTTGTTTGGGGAGGAAAATAGAAGTCAAAAAGTTGTCTAAAAATCTAAAGAGAGAGAGAGAGTGAGCAGAATCCAGAAGGTTCATCGCGCGAGATAAGAGGAGAAGAGAAGAGGAAAGAAGAGAAGAAGAGAAGAGAGAAAGAAGAAGAAAAAAGAAAGAAGGAGTGACGTCGACGATCGAGCAGCCGACCGCCGACCGACCAGCCGCAAGATCGTCGAACAGCAGTCGCGACGCGAGATGAAGCTGTCCGACCAGAACCAGCGCTGAAAACCGAGCAGAACAGCCACGAATCAGAGCTGATCGGCGAGGAAGAAGACCGTGGCGAGCTGCCGTCCGGTCACCTACAGTCCTGCGTGCAAAACCCATTTGATTTTCCTCCATTTCAGCTGCATCTGAGCTTGTTTTCAGCTTGAAATCAGCTCCTCATCTGCGTGCAGATCCGGCAACAGAGATAGCAGAACGGCGCCGAAAAACAGCTGCAAGTTGCAACGAACCGAGAGGGAAAGAGAGAGAGGAAGATAGGAGAAGAAATGAGGAAGAAAATCAGCTCAGATCCATCACCAAAACCAATCCAAAACCACCCCAAAGCGAAGTCAACGCAATAGAAAAAGGGGTGAGTTGTTTAAGTTTGAAAATGATGATTTTTGTTGGTGTATAAGTTGATTTGAGATGGATTTCGTTGTGATTTGTTGTTTGATTGTTTTTGAGTGAAAACAAGTTGAAAAATAAGTATTTGAAGTCGATAAGGAGGTTAGAATACCAAGAAAATATCAAGATTTAAAGAGAATCCAAAACGCGCAATAAACTAGTTTAAAGGGCAATTTCGTAAATTGACCCTTATGACATCCGTTGAATGTTTGGACGACCCTAATGAGTTTAATTAATAGTATTGAAGCTATTAAAAGCGAAAGATTAAGATTAGAAACTAATATGGAGAGTTGCGCGTAAAAATGGGTCATATAGGGACGATTACGTAATTTCAAGTTTTCAGAGATTTACGCGAATGTATTATGTTGTGTAGGTGACGAGAGCACTTGAGGATCGAGACAAGAGGATTATGGGCTCCGCACGCACTATTTTCAGTCATCAGTTTTGTGAGTGAGTTTTATTTAAAGATTTTAAAAGGATTTCAAATTATCAAATTTGATTTGATAAGTAATTGCTTGAGTTTATTTTGCATTGATATATGCATGAGCATTAGTTTGAAATGAGAATGTGATTTTATATGCATAAATATATATAAAGTTGTTGCAATGAGATTTCAGAAACTAAGTTTTCAAGCTTGAATTGAGAAAATCAGTTTTAGTGCTTAATGCACTCAGAAAATGAGTTTTAGTGCTTATGGCACTCAGAAATAAGATTTTAGTGTTTTACGCACTTAGAAAAGAGAATTGTGCTTTTGCACCAAAAGTTAAAGCAGAAAAGAGAAAAGTGTTTTCAAAACCAGAAAGTATCCCCTCAGGGATTTTCAGAGATTACAGACCAGTTTAGACCCGATCGGTCTATCCCACTTCAGTTGGCACAGTCCTGGGGAGGGATAAGTCACTAACCAGGGGGATAAGTGTCAGAGTCTGTCTGTCGAGTCGCCATTACTGATCTGGGGTAGTGTTTCGTGTGCTATGGTTAGCGCTGAGAAATTCCGCACATGGCCACAAGATGTCTCAGAGCAGGCGAGCTATGGTTAGCGCTGAGAAATTCCACACATAGCCGCGAGATGTGTCAAGAGTTGACGAGCTATGGTTAGCGCTGAGAAATTCCGCACATAGCCGTTAGATTCGAGAGACCCCAGATTTAGGGATACTATGGTAATTTTGAAAGATATCAAGAAACAGTTTTTAAAAGAAAAGCTTATTTGAGATAAAAGATATTTCATAATTATTATTGAAGTTATTTATGAATTACAGTTGAAAGTTTTGTATTTAAATACATGCATGTGCTTAGAGATGAATTCTCTTGTTTAACTTGATGTTTTAAAGATTTAAGTTTGAAATGCTTTAGAAACAAAGAATAGTTTTTAAACGTTTTCAGAGGAGGACGTTTCGAAAATCAGATTTTCAAAGAAAGATAAATTATCACTCACTGAGCTTCTAGCTCATTATATTTTCTGTTTTATATAAAAACCTCCTCAGGTACTCTCAGCAGGTAGCCGATCAGTAGCATTACCTCCAGCGGGTGAGCTAACGCGACATGACATCATTGAGTAGCTCATTTTGTTTCAGCAGTTCTATCTTCATGTAAATATATTTTAAAAGTGTATAATTTATTTATAATTAATCGCTTGTGGATGTTTTTAAATTGCTTTTGATTAAATGTGTTTTATTAAATTATGTTTGGATTTTATTGAATTGATTTGGAAATCAAATGCATGATTGAGGCCTACGGGCAACCAGAAGTTGGGTTGGTGATAAGTTTTTAGTTGAAGTGTTGTTTTTCTGTAAACAGGTTTTTCGGGAATGTTAAAAATACAGTTGTTATGCTGTCGAAATTTTATTAGAAAAATGAGTTTCGAAAATGAATTTAAAATTAAAAATTTTTCCTACGCGTTTTTAGTTTTTAAAGAAAACCCAACCCAACAATGTTTCAGAAAGTATGAAAGAGTTTAGGGTTCGCTCCACGGGTTTCGCTTAGCCCGACGAGTCGGGTCTGGGAGGGATCCGTTGGGGTGCCCGGCGTGACCGACCGGATCAGAGTTAGAGGTATCCGGGTTGGGTCGCGTCAAATTAAGTGAAAAATTAAAAATTAAATTAATGATTACGAATAATATACATATTATAAACTACTTTCGTACCTCAAAGTGGAGCACATATCCAATTCTATGCACACATCAATGCTTCCAATGTGTCTAGATGTAATCTCCTGCGATTTGGACTCAAGAATCTATCACCAGTGCTAAAAGCGGACTCAGAAGCCACCGTAGACACATGAATGGCTATGATGTTTCTTGCTTCCATTTGGCTACTTTCGAAACACAAGACTCAACATTCTTAATATTATTATCCCTGGTCAAAGTATTCATCTGACTTTCTCTATAACTAGTCATATTGTTTGGCTACATAATATATTTAAACAATTCAATTAATGATAAAAAATATATAACAAAACAAAAATATTTTGTTTTGGTGGTCGATGTACCTGGAAAACCCCAAATAAAAAAAAAAAAATCAAAGCTAAACAAAGAAATGAGAAATCGAAAGACCCAAAAAAATAAAAAATGAAAGAGAGAAAGACGACGGCAACGATACCACAGTTTCGAAGCTTTGGATACATTGGCGATAGAGAGAGATGGAGATGTTCTAGTGGTCGCATAGCAGATGACATTGCGTTAATAGAAAGAGGGAGGCACAATTGAGCAGAGGAATAATGGTGATGGAGATTTGAGAGAGAGTCGAGAGAGTTGAGAGAGTTTTGTTAGGGTTTGTTTTGAAAAAAGAAATAGGTAGTGATATATAAATAGTGGGTATTTTACGAGTCTAATAGAGACCCGCAATTAGACCTATATACTACCTATAATTATGTGGTTTTTTTCAAAACTAGTTCTTTTAGAGGTCTTTTAAAAAGCAGTTCGAATCTATACCCGAACCACATTGTTATAGGCATGGATAAGGTTTGCAGACCCTACCCATTTTGCCAAGCTTAGCGAAGCTTGGGTAGATGAAGATGACGAATGGTCGATTTGGATTTGGAGAGAGAGAGAGAGAGAGAGGAAAACGATCTCAAGTGGCACATCATCTCTCTCTACACCGACTAAACTAGAGCCAACATCTCCCAACCCTCCTTATCATCGAATAACATCTTGACCTACGAACCACAAAAACCAAACCCTCAAACCCCTCGCACGAATGCGACCTTGTGTCAATTAGGAACCCAGATCGTTTCAATCTAAGTTGGATTTGGAGATGAAGATGACGAATGGTCGATTTGGATTTGGAGAGAGAGAGAGAGAGAGAGGAAAACGATCTCAAGTGGCACATCATCTCTCTCTACACCGACTAAACTAGAGCCAACATCTCCCAACCCTCCTTATCATCGAATAACATCTTGACCTACGAACCACAAAAACCAAACCCTCAAACCCCTCGCACGAATGCGACCTTGTGTCAATTGGGAACCCAGATCGTCTCAATCTAAGTTTAACAAAGGTTCAAAAGTATGTTATACAAAGCAATACAAGCACTATTGGTTATAATTTTTACAAACAAATTTATCAAAAACCTTGCGAGTGAACAAATCATTTGTTTGAGTATAGTGATAAGCAAAGGCCAATCCCTCTAGTATTTTCAACTTACTTCAAATTTCAAGTTTATTTAAAAGAAGGGGTTTTGAAATTAGTTTTCTAAAATAAGAATTAAATTGCAACAGGAAATAAAATTGGAGAAAAATCAATAAAGAGAATTTAGTTAAAACATCTTATCTACTACTAAATAATCCTTAAATCCATTAAATAAATTAATGAAACAAAGTTATATCAATACATGATCAAGACATCCACAACAAGGTAATCATCATACCAAATGTTGTATTAATTCTTTCTTAGATTATATGTAAATCACATGGCGTATGTATAAATATTGTATTTCTAATTATAACCTGACAAATTCAAACCCATAAAATTTTAAATCTTCTATAATCCAATCATTGCATATACCCATTAATTCACAGATATATAACTTATTTAGTAATAGAGATAATATCTAAATGTACTAAATAACCTATAAAGGTGAAAATTCAAAAAATTCATTCAGAGAGACA
The DNA here is from genome assembly GCA_021234005.1 of Nephelium lappaceum. NCBI lineage: Eukaryota > Viridiplantae > Streptophyta > Magnoliopsida > Sapindales > Sapindaceae > Nephelium > Nephelium lappaceum. Next base: position 15,377,173 of record CM037999.1, read on the forward strand.
CTACATATGACTCCCTTTATTGAACATCTTTAGTCTTAATTATCCTATTTACTTGTCCGGCTTCACATTTGATCACACCTTTTGAACACTTAATTTTCGTCTCCAAACCTTAGCTTCTTGCTTGATTTTCGAGTGGATTTTGGTATGTTTAATGTGTTTGTTATTTTGCTTTAGAAAATAAACTCAAAAGTAGTGTATGTGCAATAAACTTGAAGGTTTTGTTCAAATTTGAAGCGAAGAATTCAAAGCAAAAAAGTGACAGGAACAACACATCGAGCAACTGATCGCCCTTAAGGGAAACGCATGAAATAGGAGGACAAAAGTCATGCCAAACCAGTCTCCACAACAGCCCCTCACCAAACTTTTGCATGCTTAGAAGCACGACTAGACACCAAGTACCGCACAAGACAACATCACCTACTACCAAGGATGCGCCTTGCAGCTCACCGACCTAGCTGCCCAACTCGCCTCCAAATGCCCCCAATCTTCTCCGGCAGCATACCTGCGCGTTTACCAACGCACTCACTTATAGCTTAGCGTATGAGGCAGCACGTCTTCAACACACCTATACACCTAGTGATCTGCCTACCACTCAGCCAGCCTCCAACCCAATGAGCGTAACCTCTTCATCACTCACCAGTGTGCTACCTTACGTGCTTACACACTAGCAAGTGTATGAAAAAGCGCCACACACTACCAAGCTCGGAAAAGAACTCCAATAAGGGCTGTTTTGTCATTTCATCATCATTCTCATTGTAAGCCCTCAATCCAATATTACGGATCCCCTAGCAACAGTCCTTAAGGGATATTTTGAGATCCTAATTTATTAATGGAAGTGTCCATGAATGTAAGAATTTTTAGAAGTTGATTGAACCTTATTGGAGAAATTTTTAGAAGTTGATTGAACCTGATTGGAGATTAAATAAGTAAATATAAGGGTGAAATTGTAAATGGCCTTAAGTGAAATGTTAAATGTGATAAGGCCTAAATGAAATGAATTTCTCTACATGGGGTCAAGATAGAATAAGCGAGAGTTAAAGACCAAAATCTAATTATTTAAGAGACATAATGGTCATTTTAAAGAAGTTTAATATAAATACAAGCCTTAAACATTTTCTTGCCATTTTTCACATTCAAACACACACACACAAAACCGTGAGATGGAGGGACACAAGAGAGATGTTCGGCCAAGTCAACCAAGAGGAAATCAAGTTGGTTTGATGCCATTCCAAGCTTCCAAATCAAGTTTCCAAGCAAGCCCAAGCTAGAAGAATAAGCTTAGACCAAGATTGAGTTAAAAAGTAGTGAGTTCCACCATTTTTGAAGTTATTTCAATGATGATTGTGATGATGTTTGTATGGTGTTATGGTTGGATATTTGATGGGGTTTTTATGTATGATTGAAGTAGAGTTTTATGGGCTTTAAAGTAAGTGTAAATCATATGGAAATGATTAAGTTTAATAGGTTAGGGTTTTGGTGGGAGAAGCCAAAAAATTGAACGATAGTTGTTTAGATGAAATAAGTGCTCACCAAGTGCTTGATAAAATGTCTAAGTGAAGAAAAAAAAATGAGAAAATTGAATGAAATGAATTGTTTATGTGATAGGCCATATAAGAGTATATTGAGGAAAGTATGGAACCAAGGTTATTTGAGGTTATTAAACATGATTCCATGTTGAAAATTTGATGGAAAAACCTAGAATAAGATAATAAAATTGTTAGAAACCCATTTAGATAACTTATCTTTTATGACCATTAAGTGAAGGGCATTGATGGGAATTATGGAATACCATCTCATGTGTGTGTTGCCATGCATTAAATGAGTATGTATGAGTATGTATGACATTAGGAAAAGAAGAATTAAGATTTAGAAGGTAAAAATATGAAAATGACATGGAAAAAGTAGTGAAAAAATGAGGTTTTTCCTAGGTTTTGTCATCCGTTTGTTGGAATTTTTTAGAACCGTTTTACGGGTGATCTAAATGTGAGTCAAGAAGATGTGTGGAGCAAGAAAGAAATGAAAAGCAACCCTAGGTAAGGAGCTGCATCATATTCGGCCAAGGTAGGTTGAAAATGGTCACTTTTTGTTCTAAGTTTCGAACGATGATTTTGGATGTATGGGGGTGTTCCTAGGCAAGAATAAATAGGATTCATACAAAGAAAATGGAATTTTAAAGCTTCGATTAAGTTGAAACCGAGTAGGGAAGTAAGTTGGCAAAACAACATTCTAATGAATTAATTGAGTTATAAGTTGTATGATAAATTTCATGAGGTTAAAACTAGAGTATTCTAAGTGAATATGTGATGTGTAGGCGAAGAGGAAGTAAGCAGAACCAAAAAAGGTCATGGGAGCTCACTTAAGTAAACTTGAGTAAGGTGAGTACTAAATTAGTTTTATCAAAGTTTATGTTTATTTGAAGTATTTGAATATATTTGATATCAAAGTTTAAGTGTGAATGACATGTGAGTGCTCCATTGTGTTTTGAAGTATTTGCCATTATTTTGAAGGGTATAAGAAATATTTATGGTGTATATTATGTTTTATTTTTAAGTGATTGCAAGTGATTTTGAAATACTACAAGAATAAATTTTTATGGTGAAGGCTAAAGCAAATATATATATATATTTTATGCTTGTTTGAAGTATTTAAGTATTCTATGATGTGTTTGCCATTTTAAGTATTTAAATGAGCATTATTATGAATATCATGTTTTGTATGGAAAAGTTTAGTTTTTATGATTTCATAAGTATGAATTTTATTTTGAAGAGAAATTTAAGTTTTACGTTTGACTATCGAATGAGTTATGTTTTATGATTTTGTAAGGAGATTTACGATTTCCTAAGTATAAGTTTTATTTAGGAAGTGAAATTTAAAGATTTCATTTTAAGTTTTTAGCCATTAAAGTGCATTATGTAAAGAAAATAAATGAGATTTATGGATTTTAAAGGATAAGTTATTTTGTGCTCTTTACACTTAACAAAATAATATTTCGTGCTTTATACAAAGAAAATGGAAATTGAAGCCTTATGTATTTAAAAATATGAGTTTGTGTTTTATGTATTCTGAATTAAAACCTTGTGCTTATTGCACTCCAATAAGTGATTTTTGTGCTTTTGCATTAAGTAAGAAAATAAAATAAATTTTCAAAGGCCATAAGTACACCCACTCTCATAAGTAAGTTTTAGACTCGCCCGGTATGTCCCACATTAGTATGGCAGGTCTAGGGGGGATGCGTCACTAACTGGAGGGGAAAATTAAGTCTATCGTGTTGCCTCTACTTTTGTGGGATATTATCCCGTGTTATGGCTAGCGATGTAACATTTTGCACATAATTACGAGATGTCTTTGTAAGTAAGTGTCACAGTTAGTGTCTGTAAAAAGCGCCACGTGACTCCACGTTGGTTAGTATATCATAGCTATCGCGTGGTTGTAAATATTTGGGGTATGAATGATGCTTTTCATAAATTAAGTAAGTATTTAAAGTATTGAAAGTAAAAGAAAGATGTTTTTATAGTTTAAGCAAGTTTTACGATTGAATGGAATTAAGTTTTGAGATCATTTAAGAAATGTAATTCCATTTTATGCATTTTATAATCCATAAGTTTTTTTTGAAGTTTTATAAGTATATATATGTGTTTTATGAAATTTCTATTTTAAATTATGTATGGAAATGGAATTGAAAATTTTATATGTTTTATGAGCTACAAAAATTGTATAAAGCTTTAGGTATGTATGATTTTACATTGATATTTAATTTGTAAGGTTATATGTGTAAGTTTGAAGGTTATTCCATTTCTTTTAAGTTTTATGTGAATTTCATGCACATGTGAATTTATAGTTTTTATGTGAACGTTTTATAAGAATGTTTTACAAGCTATATGTAATTTATATTTGCCAAGATTTTAAGTAGTATATGTTTTACGATTCTTTAAGTATGCTTAGAAGTGAAAAGCATTTTTTAAAATTTTCTATAAGTGATTTTTAAGTGTTTAGCCTTCCGTATGCTTTCCAATTTATACGTTTATATAAAATTTTGCAATCACAAGTTTTACGAATTCTCTATGCATATTACGCATTGAAATTAATGCGTTTTACATGAAATTTTATGAATCCATGAATTTTATAAGATTTGACTGATGGATTTATGTATATATATATATATATGAGTTTAAAATGTTGTTTAATTTTACAAGTTGAGATGAATTTTTAAGTACTTGCGAATCTATTGCTTTTATATGTAAGCTATGAAATTTAATCAAGATTCCTACTTTTTAAGTTATGCGATAAGTGAAGTTTTGATTATGTATGAATTTAAAAGTTCTTATGGTATGCTTTAATATTTAATATTTAAGTTTTGAAAGAGTTAAGAAATAAGAATTCGCTTATTTGTTTTATAAATTTATAAGTTTTTATGAAACTCTACACTTATATAAGTTTAAATTATTTTTCAATTTATTCAACTTATATGTATTTTTATGTATTATGGGTTTCATGATTTTGAGCTTATGCAAGATTTTATGTAATTAGGTATTTAAAGATTTTCGAATTATGAGTTATAACGGAAGAAGATTTAAACTTTTACCATTGAATAAAGATTTAAATTTTGAAGGAATTTAAGAAAGGGAAAGTCATTTATGTATGTTTCATAATCCATAAGTTTTCTATAAAGTTTTGAGGGGATATGAATCTTACGGATTTCCTATTTCATGCGATACTTTGAAATGTGATTTAAGATTAAGGCATTTTAAAAAGTAAGATTTATTTTCAAATGTTTTAAGGAGGTATTTTAAGAAACAAAATATTTTAAGTTAAAAAGAAATTAAACACTCACTTTCCAAAGCTCACCGTTTTCTGTTTTTATGTTAAAAAAAAAACCTCTTTAGGTATCCATGTGGGTGACCGAGATCAGAAAGCTCCTCCAAAAGAGTAAGTTGGGCAATGATGCGACAGTGCTCCTGCATAAATGCATTTTCATAATTTGTATGTGAAGAAAATCATATGTAAATATATGTATGATCTTAAATGAGTGGTCCAGATTAAATTAGGCTATGAAAATTTTAGTTTTCAAAACGGTATATGAAATTACAACTAAATTGATTATGATTTCATGCTTTTGATTTTTGTGAAATGGATTTATGAATTGCAATATTTGGTCATGGAAGAAGTTGGGTTGGATAAAGGAAAGTATATGAGAGTCTGTTTTACCTTGTAGGAATTTTGGAAATACTGAATAACGTAGTCATTAAGCTGCTGTATTTTTCAATTGAAAAAGAAAAAAATCCAACCCATTCCAGTTTTACAAAGTAAGAAACGATTTTAAAGGTTCACTCCACGAATTCCTTTTTAATTCAATCCGTAGTGCTTAGAAGGACTCCGTTGGAGTGCCGGACAGGGCCTTCGGTATGTACGTACGGTAAGATTTGGATCGGGTCCTGTCACTCATGCCCTACCTCTTATGGACTATAAATAGGTCCTTGAAGAGCAAGAAAGAGGAAAGCTTTTAAAGGGGGGAGTAGCCCCTAAGCCTTCAATAACAAAGTTCCACAATTTCCAAGCTAAGGGTACAAAATCACTCCATCTTTACACCATCCAACAAAGTGAAGAGCTAGGGAGGAAGTTTTATCTTGAGCGGGAATGAGAGGCACTCTTGGAAAGGAGCAAGCTTTACACCAACCCCATAAGCTTTGCTTTCTCTCTTTTATTTGCGTTTATTGTTGAAATATGTTGATAGTGCATTGTATGGTCGATTTTCCCTTTATATTTATGAACTAATTTGTTGTCTAGGATTGCAATATAACCAAACTATGTACCTTGACATATCATTTATCTTTGAAGCTTGATTTCTCCATTATAATCTTTTACTTTAATTGTACTCAATGCTCCGAAGTTAATTGATCCCTAATTAGGAGATTTAATAACCATATTGAACTTGGAAAGGAATGTATGTGTTTAAACTCCAATTAAAGTGATATGAGCAGCATGGGATAGTAATATACTTTTGTTGCTTGTACAATCATTATTGAGTAATCTAAACTTAATGAAATCAACTTAGTTGATCCACATAGGAATATAGTGGATTAGGTGACCTTGAGCATGTCCATTAGACTATCGAAAGAGGTGTGTAGATAAATTAGGCATTACTCGATTGAGGATTAGATGAAGATAGAGTGAAAGTGGTAGATGATTAGGTTGGGTGAATTAGTGAGGTGAAGTTGCAATCCTAGTGACGAGAGCCCCTCTCCTCCCCTCCTGGATTTTCCCTTCACGGAGCCCAAGTACTTGTCGGGCACCCCACAGAACCCTTCGGGACTCTAACTACCAAGACCTAAAAGAGATTCCGTAGAGCAAGTACTGAAACTTAAATCCTTTCATAAACTTATAAATTATAACCATAGAATTTTCTTTTTCCATAATTTAGGTTTTCTAAAAATTTTGATAGCACAACAGCTGTTTTTCAAGATTTTCAAAATCTTGCAAATCACTTGAAACAATTTACTAGCACTTCAAAATTTCAATCATTATTCTCCACTACCATTTTGGACCTTCAGTCCATCTCAAAACTGATTCCTAACCATAATAGAACTAATTCAATAAAATCATTTCTAACTTTAGAAACACACATTCATGTACAAAATCAAAAACCTTTACATGTAATCTTACTATTTGCATTGTACATATACATAAAATTTTTTATTAAAATCATTCCATTTACATTCATACACCAAATTTCAATTTAATCCAAACATGCAATACATGCGACTTCACAGAACATTATTTATGTGCAACCTATCTAATCCGAGGAAGAGAAGCAAGCACCTTGATCTTTGATCCCAGCACTTGGGGAGGTTTTTAAAACAAAAAGTCACAGAAGAGTGAACTAAAAGAGCTCAATGAGTGTTAAAGTTTTTCTATTGAAAGGATTTCTTTTTGAAAATATACCTCCCGAAAACCTTTTAAAAGAAGTTTTCATTTCTTAAACGTTTGGTAATCGAAACATAAACTTTAACCATTTTATAAGTAAACTTTGAAATTTAAGTTCATGCATAAAAATCATAATAATTTTCAATTCTTACATAAATTTATAAAATGCCAAAATAATTCATAACATTTATAAATCATTTAACATTTAAAAACATTTCCATGTATTGCTGAAACTCTACCAATGGAACCCAGAGAGCATCATAACATGACCACGTGTCCTGGGCGGGATGAACCACCATCCCTAGTTGACATGGTTATTATCATATCATGGTCACGCATACTGGGCGGGATGAACCATCATCCCCAGTGCTGGGCGGGATGAACCACCATCCCTAGCTGACCATAGCCCTACGTGACAGTATCCATATCCATGAGACATCTTACAATCATGCAGCAGAATTAATCCATAATGCATACGTGAAGTGAGATAATACCTCACACATATAGAGGGCGACACGACTCGACTGACAGACTCAATTTCACGATATTAGTGACACGCCCTCCAAACACTTGACATACATGTAAGGGTATTTCGGCTGAGCCTAATCATTCATTCATTTCATTTCATATCCATCAATTCCATAGTATAAACATGGGGTAATCCATTGGTGTTTGAAAACTACATTTTCATGCCATTCACTATTCAATTTCATTTTTTTTTCATTTTTTTTTTCAACTATTATAATCACGTACAAACATCATCTTGAATGACATTAAACTTAACTTCTTATTTTCATAATTTCATGCATAAAATTTGTCATGTTCAAGCACGTACATAATATGCGCACATACTAGTATTTCCATAAAACTATATCACATTCCCAAATCATTTAATACTCATGAAAAATAATTAAAACACATCAAAAATGAAATCAACATTTATAAAATCAATTACACTCACTTGGCTCATAAATTAGTAGCTTGCCCTTCCACCTTCACTCCCTTGTCTCCTTAATTTGTTCACTACCTACAAGTCACCTATCACATTAAAATTCTATCATAACTAGTTCGTTTGAAAGTAATATCAACCACACTTTAGATTCAACTCAAAGTATCCATACTAGAATTGCACCATTTCCATATATCAAACTCAAATTTGAGATTTCATATCCACATCCTTTTTTCCATCCATTTCTTTTATTCAAACACACTTAAACACATACATATTATCATAAAAACTCATCAACATGATCAAGTTATATTTTGAACACTAAATCCATACCATAGCCAAACCAATACCAAATTTTATTCCATCTCCATTTTTCTTTCATCCTTTTGATACACCTTAGCTCAAATTCATGCCAAACATCACCCAAGTATATCAAGCATCAAAAATCAATTCAAACACACATACACCCCATTCTAGTCGAAAATCATCATCATGCATTACAATCCATTCTTTTCATTTTCTTTTTACAATTCAACCTAAAATCACATAAAATCTCATGTAATTTCATCCAACATAAAAAATCAATCCAATTACACCACATCTTTCCATTTCGTCGTACATTATACAACACACCCACACAATCATTTTCTTTCATTTCTAATTGCGCCAATCAACTTAATTTTGTACCAAAACATAATATAACCATATTTCACATTAAAATAAACTCAAGCTAATGCACAAATATAACTTGACCATACACTAACATAAATTTTCAACCATCCATACTCTTGATTTTTCTTTCAATAAATCATCTCAAAATCATATAAAACCTCTTATAAATTCATCTATACATTAAAAATATTTCAATTACACCACGTTCTCCATTTTAATCACATACTAGTATATCACACCATCAATCAATTCACTTCATTTCAAGCTCAAAATCATATCCAAATGCATCATTTAAACATCAATTAATCAACTAAAGCCTTATAATCACAATCCATTAAATTTCATAGCATTATGGTATAAAACCCTAAACTTACCTTACTAATTTTCCTTGATCATAACTCCTTGAAGCTCCCTTTGCTTTCTAATCTCAATTTGAAGTTAATCAACTCCCAAATATACTATAAATTTCATCAATAACTTAATTGATCATAAATTCTTAAAACCTCATCAAACTAACCATAAAATTAACTCACTTACCAATAACTTCTCTTCAATTTTCCATGGCTATTTCTTGATGAAAACAAGGAGAAGAGATTGATAAAGACACCTTGGAACCTCCTCTTCCTCTTCTTCTTCTTCTTTCTTCTTTTTCTTTCTTTTTCCTTACTTTTCTAACAGTTTTGCTTCCTCTCACGAGCTGCTCCAAATTTTTGCTTCCTCTGGCCGAATGTCACTTGTTCTCCATCCATTCATGCCCTCACTTTATATATTAACTGTAAGCCCTCAATTTCTAGTTATAATTTCCCTAGTACTAGTCCCTAAGTGATGTTTGGAGATCCTAAATGATTCAACGAAAGTGTCCAAGATAAGTAGAGAATTTTTAGAGGATTGATTGAACCCCATTTGTAGTATAAATGAATAAAAAAAGGGTAAAATGGTCATTTTCATTAGAGTCCTTATAAATTAGTGTGATAAGGGACTAATTAGAAGCAATCAAATCATACTTGGGATCAAGATAGAATTAAGCAAAAGTTGAAGGACAAGAACCAAACTGTCAAGGACATGATTGTCATTTAGAAAAAGATGGAAGTGTATATATAAGAACCTCCCAAACACTCAGCCATTTTTTTTAGAAACAAACATGAGAGACAAACGAGAGAGTGAAAGGGTTGTGTTTCGACCAAGTGAGAGAGAAAGAGGAACAAGTGATTTCACGCCATTTTCAAGTCCCAATCTAAGAGTTTAAGCTAACCCAAGCTAGAAGACCAAGTCTAGAGAAAGAACAAAGCTAAAAGAGGTGAGTTTCATTACTTTGGACCTATTTGAATGATAGTAAATATTGTTGTTTGAGTTAAGATTTGATGGGGGGTTTTCATGTATGTTATAAATTGAACTTTAGGAGACCAAAAATGAAAGTAGATCATTTAGAACCATTCAAGGTTGATGAGTTAGGGTTCATATGAGAGAAACCCTAAGTTTGATTTGAGTACGTATTAAATGAAATATGTTGTTTGTTAGATGTTTGATGAAATGCCTAAGAGGCTAAGCATGAAAAAACTTGAATAAAATGAACTTAGTGTGTTTTAAGACATACAAGATTATAGTGAGGGGTGTATGATTCCAATGAAATCTAAGGGTTTTAAGCATGATTTCATGTTGATTTCATGCTAGATAAACCTATGAAAATGTTAGAAAACAAATTAGACAACATTCACATGATAGCCTAAATGAAGGGCATTAGTGGTTAACAAGTAATACCACTTCTTTTATGTGTTTAAATGAATTAAATGAGTATAATGGAGTATGTATAGAATTAAAGAAAAGAGAATTGAGATTAAAAATGAAAAATGCAAAAGTTGCCCTTAAATTAGTAGCAAAAATAAGGCGTTTTAGCTAGAAACCTTTACTCGACGGCCATTTCTTTTCAAATTGACTTTTAGACTGATCTAAATGCAAGTTAGGGAGATGAATGGAGCAAGAATAGATAAAATAAAATCAATGAGGTGAGGGCTACATACCATTCGGCCAAGGGGTATCCAAAAATATCAAATTTTGTTTCGAGCTTTAGAAAATTATTTAGGGTATATGGGTGTGTTCTTAAGTAAGAATAAATAAGATATATGGAAAGAAATTGGAATTTTAAAGTTTTGGTTAAGTAGAAACTAAGAAAAGAAGGTTGTAGTCAAAATGGCTTTCAATAGAGTTAGTTGAGTTAGAAACAATGTGCTGAGTTTTGTGAAGTTAAATTTACCATATTCTAAGCTAGAATGTGTTGTGCAGATGAAGAAGAAGCAAGAGGGGCAAGAGAAGGCAATTGAAGTTCACATAGCAAGCCTTGAGTTCCAAGTGAGTGCTACACTTTATTTTAAAGTGTCTGTAATTAAATTGTAAAGCTTATTGAGTTTTTGAAAAGTTATAAGAAAAGTTCTATTATGTTAAGCTTTAGATTTTGAAATGAGTACTCTACTAGTTTTAATATTTTTTGCATGAATAAAATGAGCTATTTTGTACTTCTTGCACTTAGCAAAGCTATTTGGTGCTTAATGCACTTAGAAATATGAGTTTTGGTGATTAATGCACTCAGAAATAAGATTTTGTGCTTATTGTACTCAGAAAAAAGATTTTATGCTTATTGCACTTAAAAGTTAAAGCAAAGAGAAATTTTCAAAAGCCATGAGTATATCCTCAAATCTTAAATTTAGATTTAGACCCGATCAGTATATCCCGCACTAGTAGGACAAAGTTCTAGAGGGAAGTGTCACTAACTTAGGGGAAAATCGAGTCTGTCGTGTTGTCTCTACTTGTGTGGGATATTATCTTATGCTATGGTTAGCGATGTAGAATTCCGTACATAGTTGTGAGATGTCTCAGATAACGTCACGATTGGTGTTAGTTCAAAATCACCACATGACATTGCCACAACAAGCAACGTTAGTTAGTCACCGTGTAGTCAGAGCATTTAGGGGTATGAATGGTGCTTTTAAAAAGTAAAGTTAGTATTTGAAAATTTGAAAGCAAGAAAACTATTTTCAGATTTATTACAAGTAAATGAATTTGTTTATCATTTTGTATGCTTTACAATATATGAGCTTTATACGAAGTTTTATTGATATATGAGTTTTATATATTCTCCATTTATGCTTTGTGTGAAATGAGATTTAAATTTGAGAAGTTTTAAGAAACAGAAAATTTACTTTCAAAAGTTTTTAAGAAGGTATTTTAGAAATGAAATGTTTTAGTTAAGAAAGATTATAAGTACTCACTGAGCTTCCAAAGCTCATAGTTTTCTGTTTTTCTCTTAAAAACCTCCTCAAGTGTTGACGTGGGTAACCGAGAAGAAAGAACTCCTCTAGAAGAGTAGGTTGGCATGACACGACATTGCATCTGCGTAGATATATTTTGCCTATTTCATATCTCTAAAGAATTCATTTGTAAATATAATCTTTTGAGTTGTAAATGAGTGGTAAATACTTGTTTATGAGATGAAAGTTTTGATTTCCCATAAGAATTTGTGAAAATTTGCAAATGGCATGATTTGAGACTTTATATTTTTACCTTTGATGAAATGGAATTGTGAATTGAAATAAATGTTCGTGTCTAAAGAAGTTGGGTTGTGCTTGAGAATATTTGGAAGTGCAAAAATTTCTTTTACAGGTGATTTGGAAATATTAATAAAGCAGCCGTTATGCTGTCAGATTTTAGTTTTATAAAATCATTTGGGTTTTAAATTTGAAAAGAAATTTTAGTTTTAAAACTAAACCAACCAAACTAGTTTTGGAAAGAAAGTTAAGTAAATTAGTTTAAAAGAAGAAGTTTTAAGGGTTCGTTCCGTGAATTTCTCCTAGCCTGCCTAGTAGGGTTTAAGAGAGATCCATTGGGGTGTCAGGCGAGGTCTATCGGATAAGAGTTTAGAGAAATCCGGATTGGGTCACGTCATTAACTATCTAATTTACCATTTTGTCCTTATTTTTGTCTAAAATTATCAAATTACCATCTATTAGAAACTTGACAAATGTCCTCATTCTTATCTCTTTGTCAAGTGTCACATTTTTATGGGTTGCTTGTTTGACTTGTCTTCCTTTAGTCCTTTATGCTTATCTCTTTCAATTCGAGCTTTCCAGAACGTTCGAATTCGACTTTTCCTGTATTTTTTCTAAATTCTAGCAAAATTCTTCGAAGCCTATATTCGAATTACATACATACTCCAAGTAGCCTTGGTGACTCTTAAAAGTTATTCTATGCTTCTTTTCGGCTCTCTATAAAATCACTAAATCGTCTCCAGTGATTTCCAGATTGATTTCGTATCAATCCGAATTTCTTTTGAAAGAGTCATTTGAATTTTTAAATTATCTCTTGAGTATCTTAATACTTATTTAGACTCCTTTCAAAATTTTTCGAATCTAAAAATCTTTTTGAAATTCTAGTCGGATTCAGAATGTAAGCCTTCAACCTTATTTACGGATGAATAGTAATATTTTCGGGTGAGTAGTCTCTCCGGGTGAATAGTACTCGATGAATAATAAAATTTTGAGATGGACCTTGAAAAATAAAAAATATTTAGAATGATTAGTGAGACCCAATAAAACTGAAACGGAGTAAAAATGAGTCTGTTTGGGTAATTTTCGAAGGTTCCGAAAGTTACCCAACGAATACGCTTTTATGGAGAGGATTGTGAATACTGTTGACCTAAACTCCGTTTAAATATTTTTCGAAGCCATGGATTGAGTCCTAAGAGATCTAATTAGAGTATTGTAAAGTCAATTTGATGAATGGGTGATCATAGCATTAATTTGGAATTTATTTCGGAATGAATTGTAAATGGTATTAAGTGAATAATAAGTATGACAAGAGACTAAAATGAAATAAGATTTCCTACTTGGGGTCAAAGTGGGATTAAGAGAAAGTAAAGTAAGGATCAAATGGAGATAAGTTTACATGACATGGGCCAAGGTGAAATAGGTAAGAGTTAAGGGCCAAAGTCTAATTAATTAAGGGATATAATGGTCATTTTAGGAAACGATTAATATAAATACCAACACTTGGCCATTTTTACTTCATTTTCTCTCCATTTTTCACGCCTAAAGTTGAGAGACACAAGGGAGGTTTCGGCCATGCTTGGAAAGGAAGTGAATCAAGTGGTTTTCATGCCATTTCAAGTTACTAATCAAGAATCCAAGCAAGTTTGAGTGGGAAAAACAAGTTTGGAGCAAAATCCAAGCCAAATCAAGGTTGGTTTTCACATTTTTGAGCTTTCTTGAATGATGTTGTGATGATGCTTGTGTGGTGATTTGGTTGGATTTTTTATGGGGTTTTTATGTATGATTTAAGTTGAGTTTTATAAGCTTTAAAATAAGTGTAAACCATATGGAAATGATCAAGTTTGATAGGTTAGGGTTTTGGTGAGAGAAACCATAAAATTGAATGATGGTTGTTTAAATGAAATAAGTGCCCACCAAGTGTTTGATAAAATGCCTAAGTGAAGAAAAATGCAAAAATTGAATGAAATGGCTTGTTTAAGTGTTAGGCCATGTAAGAACCTAATGAGGGAAGTATGCAACCAATGGCATTTGATGATATTAACCATGATTTTATGTTGAATTTATGTTAAGGAAACCTAGGATAAGTTGATGAAAGTGTTAGAATTTCAATTAGACAACTTGTAGTTTATGACATTAAGTGAAGGGCATCGATGGATATTATGAAATATCACTCCTTGAATGTGTTTTAATGCATTAAGTGATCGTATTTAAGTATGTATGGCATTAGGGAAAGAATAATTAAGATTTAAGATGGAAAAATGTGAAAATGATATTGAAAAAGTAGTGAAAAAGTCAGGTTTTTCCTAGGTTTCGTCACCCGTTCGTTGGAATTTTTCAAAATCATTTTATGGATGACCTAAATAAGAGTTAGGAAGATGAATGAAGCAAGAGTTTAGCAAAGAAAGCCAATGGATAGGGCCGGGTGATGCGTTCGACTAAAGGGGGTGTGATTTTATGGTTTTTCGTTTCAAGCTTCGAATGATGGTTTTGAGTGTATGGGGGTATTCCTAGGTGAAAATAAGTAGAATTCATTGAAATAAAATGGAATTTGAAAGCTTCGATTAAGTTGAAACCGAATAGGGAAGTAAGTTGATAAAATAGTTTTCAAGTGAATTAATTGAGTTCTAAGCTATGTATTGAGTTTTACATGGTTAAGTTTAGCTTATACTAAGTAAGAATATGATGTGTAGGTGAAAAGGAAGGAAGCGGAACCAAAGAAGACCATGGTAGCCCACTTAAAGAAATTTGAATTTAAAATGAGTGTTACATTTGATTTTGAAGTGCTTGCAATTGGATTTGAAAACTTTAATAATATATGTTATTGTAAGTGTTATGTCTTGTTATGAAAGTTTTGTGAATGGAATTATAAAGTTCTTTAAGGAACTATATTATAAGAAAATTTATTACTAAATGATTGTTCAAGGAAGATATGTATACGTTTATGTTTATTTTAAGTGTTTAGTGTTTTGTATATGTATTGTTATTTTAGTATTCCAAATGAATATTTTGAGTATTTGACATTTTGTATGGAAAGTTATTATTTATGGTTTTATAAGTATGCGATTGTATGAAATAAAATTAAGTTTTAAGTTTTAAGTTTAAATCCTTTTTTATAAATGAAGTTAGGTTTTATGTTATGCAAGGAAAAGCAATTTTTTTATTTCACTATAAGCGATTGTAAGTACTAGTACTTTATAAGTTTGCAATTTATATGTTTTATATGAGATTTATACCGTTATGAAGTTTTATGAATTCTTTCTGTATACCTTGCATTGATATATATGTTTTATATGAAGTTTTATTAGTTATTTATATGTTTATTAAAATTTAAATTTCATATGAAGTTTTATATATTTATATGAGGTTTTATATATGGTTAAATTCAAAATAATATTTTGTGCTTTTGCACTAAGTCAGAAAATAAAAATAAATTTTCAAAGACTATAAATATACCCATATATATAAGTAAGTTTTAGACCCGGCCGGTATATCCCACAATAGTATGGCAAGTCCGGGGGGGGATGCGTCACTAACTCAAGGGGGATTTAAGTCTATCATGTCATCTCTACTTTTGTAAGATATTATCTCATGTTATGGGTAGCGATGTAACATTCCGCACATAACTATGAGATGTCTTTGTAAGTAAGTGTCACGATTGGTGTCTGTTTAAAAGCACCACGTGACTTCACGTTGGTTAGTGTTATTACAGCTTCCGCGTGGCTGTAACTATTATAGGGTACGAATGATGATTTTCGAAAAAAAAAAAACAAAGTAAGCATTTAAAATATTAAAAACAACGAAAAACGTTATATTGATTCTACTATAAGTGACTTTTAAGTGTTTGGTATTCCATACACTTTTCAATTTATAAGCTTTATATACGGCTATGTAAGAATGAGTTTTATAAATTCTCTACGCATATTATGTATGGAAATGAATACGTTTTATACGAAGTTTTATGAATCCATGAATTTTATAAGTTTTGACATATGGCTTTATGTATATATATGCTTAAATTGTTATTTAAGTTATAATTTAATATGACTTTTAAGCAATTATGAATTTAAATTTTTTTAAGGTATGCTTTGCAAGCCAAACAAGATTTATGTTTTTCTGAAGTTATAAGTTATGTGGAAATTTTATACTTATGTGAATTTAAAGTTCTTATGTATGCTATAAAATTGATTATTTAAGTCTTGAGGAAGTTAAGAAATAAGAATTCATTTATATGTTTTATAAATGTATAAGTTTTATGAAACTTCGTGCATATGTAAGTTTAAATTATTTTTAACCTATATTGTAACATCCCTAATTTTATATGCATGAATAGGATTATTATTATTATTATTATGATTAATGAGATGAGCGACTAAATTGAAGATAATATTTGATTTGTGTGGTCAAAGTAAAATATAGCTAAAATCTAAGGTT
Organism: Nephelium lappaceum; assembly: GCA_021234005.1. Lineage (NCBI taxonomy): Eukaryota > Viridiplantae > Streptophyta > Magnoliopsida > Sapindales > Sapindaceae > Nephelium > Nephelium lappaceum. Next base: position 15,393,685 of record CM037999.1, read on the forward strand.
GAGAATGAAATTTTTAAGGGACGAAATGGGCATTATAGGATTTGTTTGGGGAGAACTCAAAAAGTTGGTTGACTAACAAAAACAAATCAAAGATAGTGTCGTAGAACCAGAGAAAGAAAGAGAGAAGAAAAGAAAAGAGAGAAGAAAAGAAGAAGAAGGAAGTCGTTGTCGCTGACGCCGGAGCCGACTAGCTGACTGACCATCGCCAACCAGCACGTGAACTAACCCGAAGTCGAGTTGAGCGACATCGCAACCAAGTAGAAATCAACCGCACGCGCGACGATGAAATCGAGCAGAACCGCCGGGCGAACAGCCCCGATCGGAGAGGAAAAAGTCACCGTCCGATCGCCGACCGGAGCAGAAACAATGAGCAGTTGACGCGCGAGCTTAATCCGACAAGAACAAGAGCAGAATCGAGCTGAACCGTGACCAAACCAACTCTTCACGTGTGCAAAACTGGCGACAGAACCGACGCCGATTGATGGCGAAACCAGCTGCCATTTGCGGCGGAATTGAGAGGGAAAGAGAGAGAGGAAGAGAGGAGAAGAAAGAGGAAGAAAAACAGCCTAAAACCAGCTCAGATCTGTCACTAAAATCAGTCCAAAACCACCCCAAAACTAGTTCAAAATGACGTTAACGCGAAAAGGAATAGGGATGAATTGTTTGGGTTGAAGAGTGATGATTTTTGGTTGGTAAGATTTGGAAATAGTTGGATCAATTAGGAATAGTAAATCATGCATTTTAAATTATGAAATGAGCTTTTATTGAGTATTTATGTGATCTTGAAAATCCAGGAGAGGAGGTAGCTCAAGGAAGTCAGAGAAAAGGAAAGGAAAAAGTGTGAGCTTCCATTGGGTAAAAAGGTTGGTGTACACTTTATTCAATTCGTTTTCATAAATAGTATATTATCGATTTTGAGTATTCTGATGCTTTGAAATAATATTTGTGAATATTTTGATATGTGTTTGATGAACTATATTCTTTTGAAATGTGATAAATGATGAGATTTATATGGTTGTGACAAAAATGAAATGATGAAATTGAAAATTGATTTGTGTGATTGTGGAAAACGAAGTTGGGTTGGATTGATGAGATATTTAGAAGTGTTATTGCATCTTTTCAGGTTTTTTAGAAACCTTTGAAATGCAGCCGTTATGCTGCTAGATTTTGTTTGAAAAATGATTAGAAATCGAAAGTTTAAACTAAACTAACCCAATGAATTTTGAAAATAAATTGTCATTCAAGCCTTAGTAAACTTTGACACAGATAGATGGGGATTGGAGTGGCATGCCATTAATGGGTCACAAGAGCAGTACTGCGCCGTTTGATTCTATATCGACTATAGTGAATAAGAAAAGTTATAGTGAATTCGGAGGTTGTGAGAGGCACCTAGTGTCCGGCCCCGAATATACATGATTATATGATAGTCCGACAGGTAGTCACCTGAGTGTCCGATGCCGAAAAACCTGACTACTAGTCCATGGTATCGTGCTTGTGTTTACTAGAGGCATGAAAAGTTATTATGAGAATTATTTTGATCAATGTATCGTTTTAAATTTCTTTTGGATATTAAATTGAGTTATTGATAAATTGTGATATTTGTTATTGATTTTATAAACTGATTGTGTGAAAATATTAATATTGAGTTTTGTGTACACCCACTAAGCAAATATGCTTAGCGCATTGGAATTTCCGCGCGTAGGTAGTAGATTGCATAAGGAGGGCGAAGATTGAAGAGAAAGCATTTGCAGTGAACTGAGACAGTCACATCTATCATTCCATATATATTTTTGGGTATATATATATTATCTTTGGTTTTGTACATAAAACTTTCAATTTGTATTCCTGCGCATATATATATATATGTATTTGGATTTTAAAATAGTGTTTTTGGGTAAAGAAAAGTCAAGTTATGTAAATATGTTGGTACATGTGATAGATATGGAAAATGATGAACCAAACGGAGTTTGGTTCCAGTTCAGAATATATTTGTGGAAGAAATGTTTTAGACATGAATATGTTGATTTGTAACAGGTTTGGAAAGTCCGAATTTCAGAGGAAACTCTGTCAGTTTTTCTGTTTGAAATAAAAGGATTTTGTATTATTTTGTAAATTGATTTTGAAATTCATATTTTGATGTGTATAAAAGAATATATGATTTTATAGACAAAGATTTTGTAAGAAGAGATATGACTGTAGCGCCTCTTAGAGTCGTCTGGTGAAAGGGTGGGTAGAGGGTGTTACATATATATACTTATATGTATTTTTATGCCTTTAAGAGTTATATGGTTCATAATTTTATGTAAGGCCCTATGTAATTATATATTTTTATATTTTATGGATTTTCTAATTATACGGTATGATGGAAGAAGTTTTGGACATTTACTATTAAATGAAGACTTAACTTTTTTGAGAATTTAAGAAATCGAAAGTCATTTTATATGCTTTATAAATCCATAAGTATTCTATAAAGTTTTAAGGAGATATAAGTTTTACAGATTTCCGATTTCGTGCTATGCTTTGCAATCAAATTTAAAATTAAGAAGTTTTAAGAAATAAGATTTATTTATAAGTTAAATGTTTTATAATGAGTTATTTTTAAGAAATAAAATATTTTAAGTTAAAAAGAAATTAAGCAGTCACTGAGCTCCCATTACTCATCATTTTTTGTTTTTATGTTAAAAACCTCCTCGGGTATCCATGTGGATGACCGAGATCAGAAAGCTCCTCCTGAAGAGTAAGTTGGATAATGACGCGACAATGCTTCTATATAAATACATTGTATATTTTGTACTTGAAGGGAATCATGTGTATATATATATATATATATATTTTAAGTTGAACATGAGTGGTCTAGATTCAATTAAGATATGAAATTTTTAGTTTTCAACCCATTATATGAAATAGCAAATGTTTGGTTTATAATCTCATGTTTTTACTTTTAAGAAAATGGAAATTATGATTTATGCAATTATAAGTATGTTGTGGAAGAAATGGGGTTGGATAAATGAAAGTATATGGAAGTGTATTTTACCTTGTAAATATTTTTGGAAATATTGAAAACGTAGCTAATGTGTTGTCAAATTTACCCATTGAAAAAAAAAAATCCAACCCGTTCTAGTTTTATAAGTAAGAAAATATTTTAAGAGTTCGCTCTACTGATTTCTGTTAGCCCATTTAGTAGGATTTAGGAGGGATCTGTTGGGGTGCCAGCCAGAGCCCTCCGGGCGTAAATACGGTAAGATTCGGATTGGGTCTTGTCATATAATTATCTCTATTTATCTCTAAATAGTTACAAAAATATTACATGGTTATCTAATCATCAAATTAACCATGTAATGCTCTAATTGGGTGTCTTAACATTCAATCCCATGCTTCGAAAAATTCAAACGGAGTTTAGATTAACGACATCCACATTTCCGTCTGTAAGGGCATTTTCGTAAAATAACATTCGGAGCTCTTGAAAATTATTCAAACGAATTCATTTTCATTCCGTTCTAGTTTCATTATACTCTATTACTCATTCCGAAACTTGGGATTCACTTGGTCCATTTTTCAAAAAAATCACTATTCATTCAAAAATACTATTAATCCGAAAACACAATTCATTCGAAAATACTATTTATTCGAAAACACTATTCATCCAAAAATTATTATTTATCATAGAAACAAGAGTTTTTGGGTTCTACACCTAGAGCTTCTACCCTATAAGTTTAGTTCTTTATTTTAAGTTGTTAATTTTAGTTTAATATTCTTAAGTTCATTTTTCGTTTCCGATAATTTGAATAGGTTAGCTTTGAAATAATTTTAATACTTGACAAGTTAGCCCAATTCTCGTGGAAAGGATATCTTACTCATCATTGTATTACTTGTAGACCGTGTATACGTACATGAGTTTCTTGTGTGTGTGTCGTGTGAACTCGGCACGTGCTTAGCAATTAGCCATCAACATTCACCTTAACATTAGATTGTTGAATTCTAATCTTGTTTCACTTGTTCTATGCCATCTAAAACAAATCACATAATGCATAGTACTGGTCTTGCACCAAAACTATCTTTTACCTTCTCCTAATACTCTACATAGGTTAGTTTTGGTATTTATTAGGTCCTTATAAGAAACTTAGTTTTTTAAAAATATAAGAAAAAAACTTCATTTTAGTCCCTTAGCTATTGGAAACTATCATGTTTTTAAATTTCGTTTGAAAATAGCTCGTTTTATCACTAAAATTATAAAAACTCTTTAAAAAAGTCTTACCTGTCAATCAACTAACAGTCAAACTAAACAAAAAAATGAAAAAGAGTCAATTGCTCATCATCACTTCAAATGACTATCCTTAATGAAACCAAAATATTACATGTCATTCAACTAATAAAAATTTGACACATATATAACCATGTGATTATTGCTTTTTAATATATATATATATAAATTTGACATGTATATAACCATATGATTGTTGCTTTTTAATATATATATTATTGTTTTTTAAATAAATAACAATTAAAAAAAAATCTTTAAAAATAACAAATAAAAACCATATCTAGTTACCAAATCGTCCAGATCTGGTTAAAAAATTAAAAAATAAACAAATTAAAATAAGAAAAAAAGAAAACCAGATCGTCATTGATCTGGTTACCAAATCGGTGACGACTTGGTTAAACCAGATCATGAATGATCTGGTATGAAATGATTTAGTGTAAACCAGATCGTCATGATCTAGTTTAAATCCGGATCATGTTCATATCAGATCTAGATCGTCATGTCCTTTGTCAATCCGACACTCTCCTCCAAGCCTTCTAACAAGCCATTGTTGTCTACAACATCTCTAACATAGCCAAAGTCGTTGAATAAATCGTCGTTGATCCTGCTTCACCATATGCAAGAAACCAATTTTTTTTATTTTTTTTTTAAATTTATTTTTTTACCGATAGTTTCAAAATGATATGAACCTTAAAAAAATTACAAAAAACAATTTTCAAAACAATCTAAACCAAATCGTTCAGAAGTCTCCATCTTTTTCTCCTTCTCTTCTCCATCTCTTTCTCCCTCTCTTTCTTCCTCCCTTCTCCATATCTTTCTCCCTTTGACAAATATGGTGTTTGGGACTTGGTTTGGTGTTTGGATGAAGTTGTTTGAATCTAGGTTGTTGTAGGTTGAATATAGGTTGTTGTGGATTGACAAAAGTTTTTTAATTTTTTTTTTTTTAAATTGTTGTGAAGATCTGGATAAGACTAGATTGTCATCTATGACTTGGTCTCACTCAGATCTTGAAGACCTGGGTTTAAACCCAGATCTTCATTTAGGTTCAATCCCAGATTTTGATTTTTTGATTTTTTATTTTTTAAAAAAAATTGTTTTGAAGATCTAGGTGAGACTAGATTGTCATCTTGACGATCTAATCTTTCTAAATCTTAGAGACCTAGGTTTGCAACACAAATCTTCATTTGGATTTGAACTCAATTTTTTTTAATTTTTTTTTTTTTAATTTGTTTTCATGATTAATCTTAATCTCCACAGATGGATGGTAAAGATCTTTCATAACTTTAATTTTAATTAATTAATTACTAAAATTTATCTTAATGAATATATATATATATTCATTTTAATCTTGCCCTTACACATGTCATAATCCAAGCTTTTTTTTTTTTTTGAAAATCATCAAAAATACCCTTCCTACCCAAACTTTTCGGTTTTTTTGACCTTCAATTGACTAACGGTTTCAATTTTTTTAAAGAGTTTTCGGAAATTTAGAGATGGAATTAACTGTTTCAAAAAGAGTTTTAAAAGTCTGATAATTTTTTGTACCTCAATGACTAATATGAAGTTTTTCCAAAATATAACTAGAAGCCTACTAATCAAATTGGGTGTGTTATTCACGTTATCACAATTATTCATGTGACATCTTTTTCTTTTTCATGGTTAATTCCTAAAAATGATCAACCGTTAATCAAAGAATTCAAGTGATAATTCACATAATCATAGGAAAAGTTGTCGATGCCTGCTATTTCATCTAAAGTCTAGTAAAAGCACAATTTGCCCTAAAAAGAAGTAGAGGAGATTCAAGTTGTGAAAGAAGTTGTTAGCCCTCAATTTTATTTATGGTATCCCTAGTATTAGTACTTAGAGATGTTTTAAAAAGCTCCATTCTTAGCCCCTCAAAACTTTCCTAAATGGTGAAGATTGATGTATTTATAGGTTGGAGAGTTAGGGCATGAAAAGTGGGTTAGACTATTCAAAATTGTAGTTTTTTTCAGCATTTTTGCTCACCTGGCCGCTCGGTGGAGAGGAAGCGCGCAAGGGAGCGCACTTGGGGTAGTAGGTGATGCTCCATTGGGTGTGTAGAGGTTGCTGAGCCCACAGGCAGGCGTGCTGGAGGAGTTCAGGCGCGCTAGCACGTGTGCTGGGTGGCGTGGAGGGGCGCAGGTCGGCGCCAGCACTGACCTTTGGTCACTAAAACGGTCATAACTTTCTCTACAGACCTCCGATTCATGAACCATTAGTTGCTATGGAAACTAGACATCTGTAGCTTCAATTTGATGGGTTGCAACTCATGTAACTCAAACAAATGGCTCCACACGAGCTGCCACAGGTCAACCCATTGTTTATGCTTAACAATCCTCAATTAAGAGCCAAAATGGAATAAGATATAGTTAGGGACCAAGAAGCAATTATTTAAGGGACACGATGGTCATTATAGGATTGTCATAAGTATAAATACAACACTTGATCAATTGTTGAAGAGAACTCACGCCATTCACAAAGAAAAAAGAGAAAAGAAAACGTGAAAGTGAGGGAGAGGGAGATGTGTGTTTGTGCAAACAAGAACCCAAGGTGATCCAAGTGATTTTTTATCCAATTTTAAGCTCCAATACAATCAAACAAGCTTCCCTAAGCTAGAGGAACAAGTTGGAGCAAGAAACCAAGAAGAAAATAGGTAAGTTTCATGACTTTGAACTTGTTTTGAGTAGTGTTGTTGATGATGTTTGAGTTGATCTTTGATAGGGCTTTAGTGCTAGATTATGAGATGAGTTCATGAATGAGTTGTTGATAATGAAATGAACAAAACCTAGTGAAGGAATGGACCGTAGGGTTGTATATGGTAGAACCCTAAGTGACTTGATTAAGCTTGGTTTAGTTTAAATTGCTTACCTACCAAATGTTTGATTAAATTCCCAAGTGAATTAAGTTAGTGAAATGCTAAGAAAGTGAAAAGCCATAGTTGGTGTATACACTAAGGTAGGTTTGGCCAAGCTAAGGGTGTATGGATATTTAATAAATTCCATCCATTCAAGGCTCGAAATAAGTTTAAGATAAGCTAGACAAGACATTGAAGAGATTAGAATGCAGTAAGGCATACATAAAATTATTGGACATTATAATGCACTAGTGAAGGGCACCAACCAATGCCACTTCTCTTCCACATTTCCTTGCCATGTGTGATTATGAATGAATGTATAAGAGTTAGGGAACACTCAAAGATAGATAATGGAAGTTAAAATTCAAAGGTGTGAGAAAAGCCCCTTAAAAAGTGATCGTAAAGTGGTGTTTTTGGCCCAAAACACCTATCAAACGATATCGAAATTCGATGAAATTTTACATGTGACCTCATTGGGAGATAAGAAGAGTGTAGGAGAAAGAATTGGAGCAAAAGCATGCACAGTTTGGGCTGTACATTGCATTCGGGTTTGAGAGGTCTAAAACGACCATTTTGAGTTCTAAGCTTCGAATTATGATGGGAAGCATGTGGGGACACTCCTGGGTGTATATAAGAAGGATTTATGCAAAGAAATTGAAAATTTGGAGTATAGATCAAAGAGATATTGAAAGGAGTAGCTACTAGCGTAGGGAGAATTTTATAGAGTTAGTATAGTTAGGTGCATCTTAGTGCATTTTTACATTATCTAATTGAGAACATCCTAAGTGTGCTTATCATGTGTAGGTGAGGAGCATCCAATCGGATCACGAGAGAGTTTGTGAAGCTCATTCGAGTTAAGCCCGAGCTTAAGGTGAGTGCACTTTCTAAGAGTTTTCTAAGTGATTTTATGCTTTTGCATTTATAAGCTATATTTTGTGCTTTTACATGTATAAGTTCTTGTATTTAAATACATATCTTGTATTTTGTAAAGTAAACGAGTCCAAGGACTCAAGTTTAAAGCTTTCAAGTTAAAGATTTTGTGCTTGTGCACCAAGTATAAAGATTTGTAAGGCATAGCATTAGAAAAAAACAAGTTTTCAAAGGTCATAAGTACCCACCAGTTTATTGAGTTCAGATCCATACGGTATATCCCACCTAGTAAGGCAATGGTTTGGGGGAACGAGTCACTAACTGTGTGGTTAGAGTTATGAGTGAGTGTGTCGCCCTTACTTTGTGGGATATGGTCTCGCACTACGGTTAGCGATGCAGAATTTCGCACGTAGTTGCTAAGAGGTCTTAGAGAATTAGTTACGGTGGATGTCAGATACATCACCTTGTGACCTACCACACCTGCAGCCTTAGCTAAGTCACCATGTGGTCAAGAGATTAGGGTTACGAATGGTGCTTTTATAAAGTTCAGTTATCTTTAAACATGTTCAGATTTATGCTTTATAATTTTATTATAAGTTGTTTATATTAATGCTATGCAATTGAATGAGATTTATGCTTTAAATGTCTTTTAAGAAATAGAAACTTTTATTAAAGTTTTCTAAAGAGGAAGTTTTCAGAAAGTAAAGCTAAGTTTATAAACTGTTGCACTCACTGACCTTTATAGCTCACTCTTCAAATTGTTTTTTTTTTAAAAACCTCCTCAGGTACTTGTGTGGGTGAAGACCAGTGAAGACTCCCTCCTCCGTATTCAATTAGGCATAAGTGTTGGCATTTGCTCCTTGAAGAATGTAACATGTATATTTTGTGTCTTTTGTATATTGCATATGTTTGTACATTTTGTATAAAAAGAGTTATATCTTTTGAGTTGTGTAAAAGTACACATTTTCGTGCTTAAAAAATCAAGTTTGTTTGGATAAAAGTGCATGTTTAAATCTTGTCCTTGAAGATTTCAAATTTTTGTATTTATATTGACAAACTTGGTTGTAAGAAGTTGGGTTGGATTGTAATTATAGTTTGAAGTGTTCAAATTGCTTTTCAGGTTTTTTGTTTATTTAAATTGCAGTCGTTATGCTGCCGGTTTTGAACCTTAAAAATGACCAAATGAATAGTATCAAATCAACCCAAACTATTTCAACTTTAAGGTTTAAAAGATTGAACTTTCGCTCAAATTAAGTTTCAAGTTAAGAGGATTCGCTCCTCAAACGCCTTCTTCCCACTACAAGAAAACAGCCCATCCATACCAGGCATTGCCCGGTATGGATGGGTATCCATACCGGGCATCACGCCCGGTATGGATGCCGCCGGTATTACTACTGGCGCTATCCATACCGGGCGGCGGCCGACATGGATAATATTTATCCATGCCGGGCAGGCACCCCGGCATGGATAAATATTATCCATACCGGCCACCCGACCCGGCATGGATAAATATTATCCATACCGGTCACCCGACCCGGCATGGATAATATTTATCCATGCCGGGTCAGGTGACCGGTATGGATAATATTTATCCATGCCGGGGTGCCTGCCCGGCATGGATAATAAATTGCCCATAATATCCATACCGGGCAAGCGCCCGGTATGGAAAAGATTTTAATTGTAATTGTTTTTTTTGGCTTAAAATATATATAATTTATTATTGAAATTTAAACTATATATTCCAAAAACCCTTAAACCAAATTTCAACATACATTTAAAATGTATTTATATATATATTACTTAAAGTTAACTTACATCATTTAAGATTACCAGATATATGATAATAATACAATTCTAACATACAATATATTTTATTGGCCAAGCAATAAATGAGTGTAATGCATGCTCTAAAGTTTGTAGTTCGTTGGTAGGTCGAGGTAGTGGAATACTAACTATTACTTTCTTCACAGAAACTCGCCAATAATCTGGACCAAGCTCTTTGTGATGAACTTGATCATAAGGATCCTTGGAATCAATTTCTGCTTCCGCCACCACAGTTCCTATACCAAACCAATCTAATAACTTGCAATGATTTCCACTCGATCCACAAGCTTGACTTGTAGAACCCCTCGATTTAGACTACATTTGCATAAAAATTTAAATAATTACATCTATAAAAAAATATTATGGAAATACATTTATATATTAAATTAAGTTGAAAGAATAAATAATAGAAATTTAATGAATATTTACCTTTATTGAAGGTTCAGCACATGCAACACTCTTACTAGATCCCATCGAATTTGAGCCACTTGAATATTGTGTCTACGAAAAAAATCAATAATATGGTTGTAAGGGAACATAAATCAGGGGAAAAACAATATTAAATACCCAAATTTGACAACTTATAAATAACAAACTGAATATATTAAACAATATATATATATAAACTCAATCAATTTTATAAAAATTTTAACAGAATCTCCCCTGTGTTGTTAACTTACCAAAAATTTAATTTCCCTGCCAATTAAAATATTTTCACATTCGATCCAATCAAAGTAATGTCTCTCCATAAATAAATAGACATATATGACAACATATAAGTACGTAACAAACTCAATATATAAAACAATGTATATAAACTCAATCAATTTTACAAAAAATAAATAACAAACTCAATATATTAAACAATATATATATAAACTTAATCAATTTTATAAAAATTTTGATAGAATCTCCCCTGTATTTTTAACTTACCAAAATTTAATGCCCCTGCAAATTTTTATACTTTCACAATCGATCCAACAAAACAACGTCTCTCCATAAATAAATAGACATATATGACAACATATAAATAACAAACTAAATATATAAAACACTGTATATAAACTCAATCAATTTTACCGGCACTTATGACAGAATATCTCATGTTTTTCAAAATTACTAAAAATTTAATTTCCCTGCAAATTAAAAAACTTTTACATTTAATCCAACCAAAACAACGTCTCTCCGTAAATAAATACGCAAACAATATATATACACAAACACACATATAGCAAAAAAATAACAAAATATACTTACACCACTTATGTAAAAACATGGATATGGAAAAAAATATATATATATATTAATATATATTAAAGACCAAAAAAGAATAAGTAAACGAATTTTAAATGGGTACATGTGATTTACCGGCTGTACGGGAGGCATACATGCTAGTATTTGAGTTTGATCTACGTTCGGCAAATGAGTCATCAGCAAATTTGTCAAATTAGTCACTGTTTGCTTCAGAGCTGTCATCTCAGAATCAACATGCTGTTGGTATTGTGCAAAGTTTTGTCTACCAATCACAGATCCACATACAGCAGATGGTGTTACACCATGACCCATTCCTCGAACTCGACCTCGATGCTCCGGACCTAAAACTTGAGTGATAGCATCATCTCCAAGTGAAGATTGGAATTCTTGATGTAATGTCCCAATTTGCTCCTACATATGATGTTATATGACATTAATATTAAAAAAGCTATATACAAGTAATATAATTAACATAATAATTGAATAAATGAACATAGCATACAATTTTTTTAGCAGCGTCTTCATTCACTGCGCTTCCATCTTTGTGCATGTGACTGGCTATCCATGTTTCAACTCTATCGACTTCGGGATCTTTATTGTTAGCCACTTTTTTTGGCTTTCTAATATTCATATACAAACAAACAAATTACCTATTTGAAGAATTTTTATTTCTAAAATTGTTAGAGAATAACACATTTATGAAATCATGTGTATTTTTTGAGCTTAAGAAATAATAAAAAAGAATGAAACAATAATTTATTTAATTCTTACCAAATCTTCTCGTAAGCGTGCCATCCCTTTACGACCTGTTGTATGTGGAGTAACATTTTTTTTTTGACAACTCAGAAAAATGCTTACTAGTAGCCTAAAAAATTATAAATTCAGTCAGAATCCATTACAGATTTACATGACAGCTTAAAAATATTTAAATGTATAATTACCTCAAATTCTGAAGACAATCGATGATTCACAAATGCAATCCAATCCTGTTCACTAACGTTTGGTGGTTTTAGCATTTCGTATCTTCTTTGTGCATCGGGACCAGGAGGAATGTCTCTAATTTGTTTTGTGATCTTGCCTTTATAGTGTCTCCAACACTCATTCATTGCTTTTAATGTTTGAACTTTCATGGAATTATCAACACCAAATCGTAACTGCAGTTTGTAAGTTACAATTAAATAATTATTCAACATTAATATTTTGAATAAATGAAACCAATAACGCAATATAAACATACCTTTACATTCTCCCACACTGTATCTTTTAATGATTGTGGTATTTTATCCCAACTCATATAGGTTATGGGTATCATTTGAGCTGCAAGTGTTCCATAACTTGAACTGTAGATCACTGAATTTTGTCCAATTGGTTGTCCTACGTCATTAATTTGTATACCTGTAGCTTTCACCTTAGACATTTTTTCATAGTCCAAACGGTTTGGCCCTCGTCCTTTTCTTTTCTTTTCTCCACTTGAACCATCTGAAGACTTACCGGTCGATGTTCCTTCCGTCGACATCTGAAATATTATAGAAATATCATATAATATGGTAGCCAATACATAAATAATAAATTCAATATATACAACAATATATATAAACTCAAGCTAGTTTATGAAAATTTTGATAGAGTTTTTCCTGTTTTATTAATTTACCACAAATTTGATTCACCTACCATTAAAATACTAACATAATTTCACAACAGATCCAACCACTTTAGAGACTCTGTTTCTCTACAAATACATACACAAACAATACATATACGCATACACATTGCCAAAAATATCAAACAATGATTCATTCATTACAAATTAATGTTAAATGTTTACAACCAATTCTTTGCAATCTATCCGAGCATAATCCTCACTTTCATCTACACTAGAATCAAGTTCAGATACATCTAATGGCGTAGTTGACATATAAGCATGCTCATCAAACTTCTCTAGATCATGAAAACCTCTTGGAGGTGCTTTAAGGACAACATACCAATTAGATGTATAATTTTCCCTAGAATAAAACACTTGTGTTGCTTGTGAAGCTAAAATGAAAGGATCTCTATCCCATTTATTTACACGTGAGCTTAAATTAACTAGTGTGAACCCATCTATGATTCTAATATTACTTCCACTACTCATCCAATCACATTTGAACAATGGAACACGAAATGCTGAATAATCCAACAAAAGTATTTCCCTTAAAACTCCATAATAAATCATCTTCTTCATCACTTGAGTGTCATCTCTTTCATTACAAACAATTTCTGCTTCAAGGGAAACACCACTATCTTGTGTAGTTTTCTCACTATCTTTCATACAATATCGTTTCCCATTCACAACATAACTTGAATAAGTAGTGACTTGCATACTTGGTCCAAGTGCAAGGAATTTTAAAGTTTGAGGCATATCCATGCTATTGGATTGACTGAGGACCTGTTTTGAGTCACTACGATTTAGATTATCAAGGATAAAAAACTAAAGTAAACATATCATTTTATAGAACTTATAGGGTAGTGAATATACCTTATTTCTGAACCATGTTACAAATTCTTTAGTATGTCTCCTTTGCAACAAAATAGGTCTACTTAAAAGATTGGGATCTAATTGTTGAAGCTCTTCCAAGTGCATGCTAAGAAAACATTTATAAAAATAGAAACAAGAAGGCTAAATAAGTATCATGTTAATAATTTTTACTAATATTTAAACTATATTCATCACCTAAAATAAACACTTACTTAATGTATGGTTGTACTAATGCACTATTTAAAAGTATATACATATGTGCAATCTGTAGCATATCAGCAGAAATCGTCTTTAACGTTAATGCAGATGTTGGATGTCCTTCAACTACATTTTGAAACACAAAATCTTCATTTCTATTATGCTTTTCACCAACATCTGCTGCTTGTGGTATATACCTACTACAAAATTGCATGCATTCATCGGCTAAATAGCATTCTGCTATGCAACCCTCTGGTCGTGCACGATTTCTTACATATCCTTTTAACACCTTCATAAATCTATAAAATGAATATATAAAGGTAAATAAAATTTGATTATATCATTAATCTTAATTCATATATGAAGAATAGTGTAGGGTTAACCTTTCAAAAGGGTACATCCAACGATATTGAACCGGTCCACATAAACGAGCTTCTCTTGTTAGATGAATTGTAAGATGTACCATTATGTCAAAGAAATAAGGAGGGAAATAACGTTCAAGCAGACACATAGTAACTGCAACATCATCTTCCAATGCATCTAGTTTATCTTGATCTAACACTCTTTGGCATATTTCATTAAAAAATGTACACAACCGAAATATGGCAATTCTTGGGCCTTTAGGCAAAAGACCCCGTATTGCTACTGATAATAAATGTTGCATCAATATATGATAGTCATGAGACTTAAGCCCAACTATCTTGCATTCATTCAACGAGATGCAATTAGAGATATTTGAAGCATAACCATCTAGCATTTTTAAATTTAACAACCTCTTAAGAAATTGTTGTTTTTCTACCTTTGAAAGAGTGTGTGGTGCTGTAGGCAAATACAATTTATTTCCATCCTCTTTCACATGAAGATCGTGCCGGATCCCAATGTCTTCCAAATCTCTACGAGAATTGACACCATCCTTGGTTTTCCCATTGATGTCTAACAACGTGCCAACAAGACTTTCACCAATATTTTTTTCAATGTGCATCACATCTAAATTATGACGCAAAACCAAATCCTACAAGAAATTGATGATGATATATTCTTATTTACACATAGTTAAAAATAATAGAATAAATTAATTTTTGATTACTTTGAAATGAAAATCTTACCTCCCAATAGGGAAGATCAAAGAATATTGATCTTTTTTTTCCATATAGGATGACCTTTTCTCTTCCTTTTTCCATTTACGTTTTTCCCCCAATCATTTTCAACTCCTGCACATGCACTTCTCACTTGTTTACCATCAAGAATCTCCGGAGGATCGCCCATTTCTTCTTTCCCATTAAACCAAGATTTTTTTTTGCGAAAGACATGATTCTTTGGAAGAAATCGCCGATGACCCATATACACATTTTTATTACTATATTTTAATCTTTGTGAACATATGTTCAACCCACACACAGGACAAGCATATTCACATTTCACACAACATCCTGCTAAGTTTCCATAAGCAGGAAAATCATTTATAGTCCACATTAAAATTGCCTTTAAGTTGAAGGCGGACTTAGTAGATGAATCATATACTTGTGCCCCTGAGTGCCATAATTCATTCAAATCTTCAATTAACGGCTGCAAATATACATCAATATCATTCCCCGATTGTTTTTTTTCCTGGAATTAGTAGCGTTAGCATTAAATTTTCCTTCGACATACACATCCATGGGGGTAGATTGTAAGTAACTAACACCACCGACCAACAACTATAGGATGTGCTTAGATTGCTATAAGGATTAAATCCATCTGTAGCTAAACCCAACCTCAAATTGCGTGGCTCTGAAGCAAAAGATGGCCACATCCTATCTATAGTCTTCCATGCTTCTGAATCAACGGGATGACGCATCTTTCTATCTTGGCTTGTATGAGTGGAATGCCATTTCAAATTGTTAACCATTTCAGTTGATGTAAACATTCTTCTAAACCTCCTAATGATTGGAAAATATCGAAGTACTTTGGCCGGTACTCCTTTATGAATCTTTTTACTAACTTTGTTTACTTTCCATCTAGACGTCCCACATTTCGGACATTCTTCATGATGCTCAAATTCTTTTCTAAACAAACAACAATCATTGATGCATGCATGAATTTTTTCATACCCTAAATCAAACACTTTCAACAATTTTTTTGTTGAGTACAATGATTCTGGTAGAACATTATCTGATGGCAACATGTCTCGAACGATGTTAAGAAGTTCATCGAACCCTTTATCAGATAGACCATATGTAGCTTTATGTTTATATAAAGCTACAATAGCCAATAACTTAGTGTACTTGAAACAACCTTCATACAAAGGAGTTTCAACATCTTCCAACTTATCAGTGATGTCTTCGTCTCTTACGTCGACATCAGGTTCAACATTACAATCATTTTCAAGGTTTGCATCCCTATACATTCTAAATGCATTGGAAAGATTTTCAACGGGTGTGGAAGTTTATAGGGATTCCCCATGCATGAACCAAGTTGTATATTGAGGATCCATCCCATTAATGACTAAATGCTCATACACTATCTTAGTGTGATGATACCTCCCATTTAGACATTTTACACAAGGGCAAAGGATGAAGCCAGGATTTATTGAATGTTTGTTCGCGGCTTCAACAAAGTGTTTGGCTCCCTCCGTATATTCTTTCGATACTCTAAAAGTTTACAAATGAAATATATAATATATTAAAAATATTGAAAGTTAAAATTTTATATCTTTATAGATTGAGTTTAGAATATTAACCTTGAAAATTTTAACCACTCCTTATCCATTTGAAAGCATATAACACTAAAAAAACAAACCAAACAATAATATAGCGTTAAACTACAATAAAATTATTAAACTTTTAATTAATTGATAATTAAATACTACATAAAAAAATATTACATCTCATGATCCACCGTCTTATCACTTAGATAGATGAGTTTGAGGGTAATTTTTAATTAATTGTAATTAAATACTACATAAAAAAATATTTTATATAATAGATTGTACACCCATGAATGTACATTTAATTGGATGAATAATCACATTTCTCAATAACGGTAAGATCTTCTATTTAAATCCATTTACTTTTTATATATTTCTTGTTTTTTAAACCTATGTTTTACATATTTCATTTGAAGTAATATATATATATATATATATATGTGATATTATTATAATTTTAGTTTAATGATTTAGTAATATTTGTTTATTTAACAGAAGTCAATTAATTATTTATTTAAGTTTAACTTAAATTTTAAGAGACAGACAAGTTAAATATCAGAAATTAAAATATTAAATTGAATAATACATAATTAAATCTTAAAATACAAGTATGTTGAATTATAGCGAAATTATGAATAATTGTAATTAATTGGATTAATAACTTAATTATTTCGTTTAACTTTTTAATGAAATAAATAATTACAATTGATTTCATTTGAATGTAACAATGAATAATTAAGATTTAGTTGGTTTAATAAGTTAATTGTTGGAAATAAATAATTTTATATAAGTTTTGGATGACAATTTAATTATAGACTGTAAATGAATATATGGATTTATTGATGAAATAAATCTACACTTAAAACCTCACATTTTTTAATGATATATATTGGCATCAATACTCTAATTTGGTTACAAGTTCTTTATTTTCCTCTCTATGGTTTATTCTCTAAAGTTTTTCCCCCCTTATATGAGATTGAGTTCTGACACAAATTAGTTCGTTTATTTACGATATTTTTTATTATAAAACGAACATAGATGATAATAATAACAATGTCAAACAAAAGGCAACAAGTCACTTGGCAATGACAAATCTGAATAGCATAACTAACATGTCATTATTCATAGACCATTCATAACATACATCCTTCTAATTTACAATGTTAATTATCTTGTAGTTAGTAAAAAACTTATCTTTTGTTGTTTTGCTTATCTAATTGATTTTGCTTGGACTAATCTAAGTAATTTTATCTAAGCCAAATCAACAACACATACCACAGATATATCCAAACAAACCAGCAATAAGTTTGAGGGAGCAAAAAATGTAATGTTTTAGCACTCATTCTAAAAAGTAAATGACATGACATAAGAAAAAAGATTATCAATACCAATACAGTAAGGGAGTTGAACATTACAATTATTGAATATAAGCTTAATAAAAGAGATAGATTCACACTCATTTACAGAAAGGTACAAACTAAAAAACATTTTGTTGCAGATCTTCCACTTAAAAAAACCCACCAAACACAATTATCTAACACCAATAAAGAAACCAACCAAACAATGATGGATGCAGAAAAGAGATTGCTCTTCTTAAAAATGTTAACAGGAGGTGAGATTAACAAGCAAGCACAGATATATCTTCAAGTTAATCCCTTTCTTGAGAAAGAAACCGAAACAAAAGAAAAATCATTTCACAATTAAGTCAGGCCCCTATCCGCACTCCACATGCTACAAACACAGACTTCCTATCCAGTCAAAATTTTCTTGGCATGGAAATTAAATGCGGCACCTCCAAAATCCTATGTGTAAGAATAAATTGGGAAACTAAAATGCAGAAGGTATTAGCAAATTAGTAATCAAACTTCCATGATAGTACTAAAAATATACATGGCCATACATACACATGTATAAGAATCTATAAAGCTGCTGAAAATGCTAAATTTAAGCCACAAGAACTCACATCTCCTGAGCAGTTCGACACTTCAGTTATTTCTGCCTTGCCACCAGAGAACTCTAAGGAGCCTACTGATGGAAGCAGCTCCTGCCACGAAAGCAACAAACTAAGATTAAAATAACAACCACAGAATTTTATGTGACAAACGAAAGCAAAATGATCTACCACAATACAAGCAATATGTCAATGTCTAACAATTACAAATCCTGGCCCAACAGCTTCGACTAAGCAAATAAAAGATTAAAAAAAAAAAAAGTAATAAGAACAGAAAATGCTTACTAGTTTATCGACATACAGACCTTAATTCTGAAAATTAAAGAAAAGAGAAAGAGAAACAACATATGGACATACCAGCTAGCCTTGTAAGAACGAAAAGCAACCGCGCGCTATCAGATTGGGTATGGTAATGACGATGCTCAATAGTGGCTGCAACAGAAAAATATAAGTGTCAAAATGAAAAGAAAAGGAAGAACTGATGCAATGTCGGAGGGTAGACTGGTTCGGCGCCGGCGCCGACGCCAGAACCAGTCCGACCGGCCGTCGTGGCCGGAATCACTCCGGCCAGTCGCGCGTACCAAACAACAAGAAGCAGAGGAGAAGAAGAAGAAAAAGAAAAGGAGAAAGAGAAGAAGATCGAAGAAGAAGAAATGGGGACCGCCGTGCAGGCTGTCGGAACCAGTCTGATCGACCGTCGCGCGGTCGGACTTGTTTCGGTCCGTCCCGCGGCCAAAAGAAGAAGAAGAAGAAGAAGAAAAAGAAAGGAAGAAAAAGAAGAGAAGAAGAAGAAGAAGAGAGGAAGAAGAACAAGAGAAGAAGAAATGGAGGAGAGGGAAGACTCACTGGCACTAGATCGGCGAACGGTGAGATCCCGAGCCGTGACCGGTCGGCGATGGGCGAGATCTGTCGGCGGTAGCTACGGTTGGGAGAGAGGTGATGTGAGAGAAAGAGAGATCTAGAGAGAGAGAGAGAGAAGAAAATGAAAATGGGAGGGGGGAAATAAGCTAGGTGTGTTAAAATACCCAGCTTTTCCATACCGGGCGTCAGCGCCCGGTATGGAAAAGTCCCCCCCACCCAACGGCACAAAAAAAACGGAAATATTTCATATCCTTACCCTGCCCGGTAAGGAACTTGGTTTTTCCTTACCGAGCGGCTTACCCGCCCGGTACGGTTAAAAAACAAAAACTTTAAAACTATTATCCATACCGGTTGGGTACCCGACTGGTATGGATAATGAAGTTATAATTACTGGGTGCAACCCGCCCGGTTATGATAACTCTGTTTCCTTACGGGGCGCGACCCGCCCGGTATGGAAAATGGATTATCCTTACCGGGTTCGACCCGCCCGGTAAGGATAATCCAATTTCAAATTTTTAAAAAATAAAATATATATTATCCATACCGGGCGAAACCCGCTCGGTATGGAAAATGGATTATCCTTACCGGGTTCGATCCGACCGGTAAGGCTAATCCAATTTCAAATTTTTTAAAAAATAAAATATATATTATCCATACCGGGCGAAACCTGCCTGGTATGGAAAATGGATTATCCTTACCGGGTCTGACCCGCCCGGTAAGGATAATCCAATTTCAAAATTGTTTTAAATAAAATATTATTATCCATACCGGGCTTTTAATGCCCGGTATGGATACTCCGGAATGGCTGGGCTGTTTTCTTGTAGTGTCCCCATCAAGATGGGCTTAGAGGGATTCGTTAGGGTGCCCGAGCGTACCCTCTGGATAGGAGCCTAGTACCGGTCCGGATCGGGGCGTCGCAGAAGTAGAGGAGATTCAAGTTGTGACCTTGAATTGATAGGGTAAAGCTTTGTAGAGATATGCATGTTTTCTTCCATGTCTGATGTGTAACTTGTGGGTTTTGAAGTCAAGGATTAATTTACAAGATTTTTTTTTTTTTTGAAACATAATTTACAAGAATTATACTATTATAGTCTTACTATTAACATTTGGAGGCGATGACTCTTAAGTCGTAACTATAGCCTTTAAAAGCATTAGGTGCATATTTACATGTCTCCTTGAAAGTACCCTTTTGCTAATGCAATTATTGTTGATGTCCTTTCTGCAGGCAACAATTGTTCTAAAGGGCAAGAGCCCTAATGCCAGTAATGTCAGTAGTAGTCCAGGCCAATTAAGACACCATAGGCAATTGTGACTGAAAATGAAACCAATTTTCAAAGCCCAAAGACCTCCTAGAAAGCAAGCAGTCCAACATTACCTACAATTGATCTATAAGCATATCAACTAAGCCCGTCAAAAGTTGTTAGGACCCCAATCAACTCTAGTTTTCTGTATTTTGTGATCAGGTTCGAGAGAAAAACTTGGTGGAGCCAGGCGTAACCAAATTATCTGTTAGGTTGTGCTAGAATTAGAATTAGTAAATTAAATTAAATAGTACAAAAAAAAATTATACATTGAAAAACATATGTTAACCTACACAGAGGATAAATAATGAGTTTTACCCTTTAAAATTCATATTGTATGTAAAAATATTAACTAAAAAAAGAAAGAGTAAAAATGACCCAAAAAAGTATGAAAAAAGAAATAAAGTGAAATGCAAATGCAATCAAACATCAATAAAACCGGATCTAAAGATGTTTAAATAATCAAACTTATTACATAGATAATCTATATTTTGATAATTATAAATTACTATCATATTTTAAATTAGAGAGTACATTAGGAAAGACACTAAAAGCAAAAGATATTAGATTTAAATAATATAATAGTCAACTAACATTATATGGTGAGAAATTATATAAAATTTTATATTTAGGGGCATGATCGAGGGACACAAGTTTTGACACAATTTTTGACACAATTTGTTAACCATTGGATGAGGAGGATTTCAATGGTTTAGATTTACTCACACCACTATATACAACTCCATTTTACACTTTACATAAATGTTTTCTCTCATCTCTCTCTTCATTATTATACCATCTCTCATCTATTTCATTAATGTTAAAATCTCAATATTTAAATTATTTTGTTCTCACCTAATCCAATTATATTTAAATTATATTTAAAAACCCATCAAAAAAAATTAAAATAATGTTGCAATTGTTTTTTTTTTTTTAACTTGATAAATTAATTATTTAAATGATGATTTATTTTTTAAAATAGTTTAAACCATACAATCTTTAGTACGAAAATTTTCAGTACCACTGAAAAAAAAAAAATCTTATTTCGAAAATAATTTCTAACCAAAATAAATAAAATAAATTTTGTTCCAAAAAAATAAAAAAGGACATTCATCCAATCATTTCCCAAGTAAATTTGAAACACAGAACCATACTTGCCAGTTTTTAACACCAGTGACACCCACCAACCATCATAATTTCTATTACTAATTTTTTTTTAAAAAAAAGAAAAGAAAAAAAATCTTAAATTATCCATATTTCCACCCTCAAATTATATTTTTTTTAACTGCAATATATATTCTTGTATGATCACTTTTACTTAATTGAATATCATTTATTATATATATTCTTGTATTGTCACTTTTACTTAATATCATTTCTTGTTGAATTTTAGATGCTGAAGAAACACAAGAGCTGAACCAAGAAAATGAGAGTGATGATACAAATTATTGTAAGTTTTCACAGAAAATTAGTTTATTAAGATTTTTTTGCCTCTTCGTTTAGAGAGTTGTAATTACTATAATATTGTATAAGATAATTTTCATATGTACATATATATTGCTTTCCTGTAGGAGTAATACAAAGATGGACAATCAATCATCAAGACCAAGGGTGGCAAGATAGTGAGTGGTGCGATTGTGAGCATATTAATTAGACTCGCTACTAGTATTTGCTGCTAGTAATTGGACTTGCTATTAGTTTCGTGTGATATTTTGAAGGTCAGAAAAGACCTAGGTTATTTTTATAGTCTTATCTGTTTTTTATTTTGTTGTTGTTGTTTGAATTTTTTGGTTGTAACTGGGTTTATTTTAAATGGCAAGACAGTGAGTGGTGCTTTCCATGATGTGATGGTTACAGATTTTGCAAATATGAGGATTGCACTCCACTTTTTCTTTTATGTTCTTTATGAAGGGACTTTTGTTACTTCTAATAGTGACTATGCAGATTTTGATTTCTTTCAATCTTATGTTTAGTTTTTGCTTCTGTTATATTTTATTATGGATTCTGCTGAAACTTAAAAAAATAATAATAATAAATAAATGACTTTTTGCATGGACATCAACCATGTTGATAACCGTATTGTAAAGATAAGAAAAAAAAAGGTGAGATAAAAAAAAATAATATAATTTTAAAATGAATTAAAGCATTTATAATTTAATCTCTGTTCCTCCAATTCTACTAAAGATTCCCAATAATGTCCAATAAAATCCCATATTTGACAAAGTTTTGATGCCAAATTGAGTTATTTCATTTTGTTATATAAAACTTTGATATCGTGAAAGACTTACAGCTGTTGAAAGCAATTCAACTTTAACAAGCAATCTAAAAAAAGATAGGAAAATAAATAAGTAACAAATTAAATCAACCAATATAAAATACTGCAGTTAAAAAAAATATAATTTGAGGGTGGAAATATGGATAATTTAAGATTTTTTTTCTTTTCTTTTTTTTTAAAAAAAAATTAGTAATAGAAATTATGATGGTTGGTGGGTGTCACTGGTGTTAAGAACTGGCAAGTATGGTTCTGTGTTTCAAATTTACTTGGGAAATGATTGGATGAATGTCCTTTTTTTATTTTTTTGGTTAAGTGTTTTGTGTTTTTGGAAAACAAATTTTTTTTTTTTAATTTTTATTTTCGTTAGAAATTGTTTTTGAGATAAGATTTTTTTTTAGTGGTAGTAAAAATTTTCTTACTAAAAATTGTTTGGTTTAAACTATTTTAAAAAATAAATCATCATTTAAATAATAAATTTATCAAGTTAAAAAAAAAAAAAACTGCTTTTTTTATAATTTTCTTGATAGGTTTTTAAATATAATTGGATTGGGTGAGAAAAAAATAATTTAAATATTGAGATTTTAATATTAATAAGAGAGATGAGAGATAGTGTAATAATGAAGAGAGATGAGAGAGATAGTGTAATAATGAAGAGAGATGGAAGAGAAAACATTTATGTAGAGTGTAAAATGGAGTTGTATGTAGTGGTGTGAGTAAATCTAAACCATTAAAATTCTCCTCATCCAATGGTCAATAAAATTGTGTCAAAAATTGTGTCAAAACTTGTGTCCCTCGATCCTGCCCCTTATATTTAATGTATCAAATCAAACCTTTTATGAATGCAGTATATTAATAGAAAAGTAAATGTAAACAAGAAATATACAAATGACTAGAAAAAATATAGCTTTATTTTGATATGAAAAAAAATTAGAAAATAAGATATATATATATTAAAAAGGCTATGGTAGGCTTGAGCCCACCCCAGCCAATGAAAAATTACATCCCTAGGTGGAGCAAGCACAGTGAGGTACCCACTCACTCAGCATTCTCCATGCAACATAATCTTAAATTTCATATTTTTCCCACCGTGATCTCATGATTGTTTTTTTTTTTTCAAATTTTTACTCGATGTGGTATGTTGTGGATAAATAGACAAATAGGTGGTGTGGTGTACCATCTCATCCAAGATTTTCTCCAATTTCCTATCTCTCCTTATTTATTTATAACTTTTTCAAAAAAAAAAAAAGAAAACAAAAGTTTTTTTTTTCAAGTTTGGCGGCAACCAGTAATGGGAAGGGAATCAAGAAAGTCAGCTGAAACGGAAAGTAACCCACTTTGGCTATTTTCATGTCGTTTATTATTGCATTCATGAAATAAGATTTATTTTGTTCCTTATCAAGGGATGAATCTTTGTAATGCACTATTCACCAACATGTTCTTTTGAAAAATGTGATTACATAATTTATATTGAATGTATCCAATTCCAGTCATTCTCATTATATCTCATTTCCTTAGCTCTAGTGTCGCTTTTGTTGTAGGTACAATAGAGTTGATAGAAACCTCTCATCATGATGATGATAGAAAAAAGATAGTCAAGATTAATGGTCATGATCATGGCACCTAGGGGTGGCAAAATAGGTTGGCGTCTCGAGTTGAGCTGAATTCGATTCGATTTGTTTATAAATTCAACCAATTCGACACTAATTCATTTAAAAAGCGGGTCAATATTTTTGGATTCGACATGAATTCGTTTATAAATGAATCGACGCAATTAATTCATTTATTAGCTGAATCATAAAATATTCAAACCCATTAACTCATTAATGTTTAACTCATTTAACCCATTTAATTCGTTTAACGAAAATCAATTCTAAATCTTCATCAACATAAACTTAAATCCAATTAAACTAGCCAAATTAAACCAATCAAAACCCATAATCTTCTCCTTCATCACGCTACCCAAATTCATCTATTATGAACTCAAAAAAATGAAAAAAAAAAAAAAAAAAACCAAACATACAATCTAGAAAAACAAAAACCCAAAAGCTCAGATCAATAATTTTTTATAGATATCCATCACATGCCAATTTTAATCACAAATATCCATCGCATCCAAAACCTTCAATATTGAAGAACACAGTAATTTCACGAATAAAACAAAAAAATAAATATATGTTTACAAAAATTAAAACAAAAAAAATAAAGAAAAAAAAAACCCAAGGGTGGTGGTGACCGTGAGGGAGAGGGGTAGAATGGGTGGTGGTGACCGTGAGTGAGGGTGGGAGAAGGGGTGGTGGTGACCGTGAGGGAGCAGGTGGAATGGGTGGTGGTGACCGTGAGTGAGGGTGGGAGAAGGGGTGGTGGTGACCGTGAGGGAGCAGGGTGGAATGGGTGGTGGTGATCGTTAAGGAGAGGGAGGGAGAAGGGGTGGTGATGACCATTAAGGAGTGGGGTGGAATGGATGGTGGTGACCGTGAAGGAGAGAGAGGGAGAAGAGATGGTAGTGACTGTGAGGGAGAGAGGTGGAATGGGTGGAGGTGACCGTGAGGGAGAAGGATGGAATGGGTGGTGGTGGCTGCCGGCGTGAAGTGTGAGAGAGGAGAAGAGGGGAAGAAAATGGATGGAGAATGGTGGCTGCCAAAATGAGAGTTGGGTTAAAGGTGTGTATATATATAAAAGGATAATTACACACGAATTCCTATAATATATTCATATTACAATTTTATCTCTGACTTAATCGTGTCAACTCACTATTCATTTAAGCAAACCCAATTAGATTCATTTAATAAACAGATTAAGCGGATTGACACGATTAGAATATGAATTCGTTTAACTCAAACCCACACTTATTTATTTTTTTACGAATTCGTATCAACCCGTCGTATCGTGACCTATATTGTCACCCCTAATAGCACCCCCCAACTAGTGATTTTTTTTCATATGTTGTTTGTGTCAATCTAATTTAATTATAATCATGTAAAAATTTGGGAAAATCCTAGTTTCCCCCCTGTAGTTTAATGTAATCGCTAATTTTCCCCCTGTAGTTTCTGAAAATCCTATTTTAGCCCTTCTGTTAACTCTGTTAGTGAGAATTGATTTTTGACTATAATAGTGAGTGAAAAAACCAAACTGCCCCTCAACACAGTAACCGTCCAGAACACCAAACTGCCCTTCAACCGAAAAACCGTCCAGAACACCAAACTGCCCCTCAACCTAGACACATTCACTCATCTCTCTTCAACCAAACCATCATCAAAGGCAACAGCAACATAACACAACCATCATCATCAAAAAAACACAACAGCAACATAACAAAAAAAAACCAAAACAAAAAAAAATTCTGGATTGGAAACCCCAAAAATCCTTGGATTTCCAGCACTGGAAACCCAGAGATCTCTGGGTTTTCGCGTCGGAAACCCATAGATCGATCTGCGTTTCCGACGCGGAAACCCAGATCTGGGTTTCAGCATCGGAAACCCAGATCGAATCTTGGTTTCAGACGTGGAAACCCCGATCTGGGCGGGGTTTCCGCGTAAGAAACCCAGTCCGATCTAGGTTTCCGACTTGGAAACCCCTATCGGATCTGGGTTTCCGCTGCGGAACCCAGATCCGATCTGGGTTCCGCAACTGAAATCGGAAACCCAGATCCGAGCTGGGTTTCCGGACGTAGAAACCCAGCTTCGAGCTGGGTTTTGTTTGTTTGGGCACTGCCAAAAGAGAAGAAGAAGAAGAAGAAGAAGAAGAAGAGAGAGAGAAAGAGAGAAAGGAAGAAGAAGAAAAAGAAGAAAGAGAGGAAGAGAGAGAGTGGAGTTTTTTTTTAATTTTTTAACTTTTTTAGTAGTTTTGATCACCACCGTCCATTTTAAAGATGGATGGTGGAGATTGTTTTCAATTTTTTAAATATTAAATTATTATTTTATTAAATTTTTATATTTTTTATATTTTATTTCACTTGGACGGTTTTGCCCTTCCATATTAACGTTCAATTGTTGATTTTTAATGTTCAAATTGATGGTAGGGGGTTTTTTGGATATTTTAATAAACTACAGGGGGTTTTTTATCCATTTTGTAAATCAACAGGGGGATATTAGCGATTTTTTAAACCAAAGGGGGATTTTGGCTATTTCATCAAACTACAGGGGGCAAATTTGGATTATCCCTAAAAATTTACAAGCTTAACTGATTAAACTACTGTTTTTGTATATATATTTGTATAAAACTGTTGTTGGTATAAACCCGACTCGTATACTAAATGGATCAACATCCTTGACTCTAATACGTTAAACTGCTTTGTCATTATGTCACGTAAGAGATTGTCATTCCCTATGCATGTCAAATTATTGTAACAAGAAATCTTCCTTTCCTCTCATAATCTAAACTGTCCCATCTGCAACAACCGATTTGATTTTTTCTAGTTAAAAAATCGCATCCATTTTCCTGAAACGTTTCTGGATAGAATTATTTACTGTTCTGGACCCAACAGAATTGCCGCTATTGATTTGTCGTTGAAGATGCTATCAGAAATGCAAAAGGTGTGCAAAGACAAGTCCCATCTCAAGCAAACGCAATTATCTAGAGAACATATCTTTTGGAGCCAAGTAGAAGCTGTAGATGAGGAATGTCATAATGACATGGTTCAAGTTAATTTACTAGCTAAGCATAGTTTATATCAAATTTGTAATTATGCAAGATAGTTAGAGATGAAATATTTTCTTTTTTTTTTAATATCTTTAATTTTTATTTATGTGAATCATTGAGTTGAAATCTACTGAACCATCACCACTCATGTATAGTTACCACCATGAACTGTAGCACAATCCTAACAGGAAATAACAATCAAATACATGAAATATTGAACACACTATTTTGCTTTATTACTTCTAGTAATATAACGATAACCACAGTCATCGTTTAATTTAACAATAATTTAGATTAAAGTCACATCCACAACAAAAGGTATCTCAAAAAAAAAAAAAAAAAAAAAAAAAGCAATGATATATATATATATATATATATATGTATATGTGTATATGTATTGAAACAGATAAGATTAACCTTTATGTAAAGATCTTTAAAAAAAATAAAAGTAAAAACTTTTATGTAAAGATCACATGTCTAATAGAAATGGCTTAAATTCTATAGTTTATAAATAGATGAAATTGCATAAAATCTTCCTAAGGTTAACTCTTTCGCAAGCGGATTTAAGTTTATTTTTAGATTATACAAAACCCAATAGTATTTCTAATGGTCTTGAAATTTGGATAAAATGTCCAAAATATCATCGAAAGTTACTTAAAAGGAATTTGATATTTAAAGAAAAATTAATTAAAAAACATGGACCTACACCGAATAAACAGTGGAGATTTATTTATTTATTTATTTTTGCAAAAGAAAATCTTTTTACAAAAAGAAATTTAAGAAAATATTTAAAACTTAAAAAAAGGAATTAAAAAAAAAGAGTAAGATTTCCATCATCAAACCAAAAAAAAAAACCGAGATTACACCCATTCTCTATCTCTAACGATCTAATTAGAGATGGGGGGCCATCTCCAACCAAAGGTCTCCAATGATGGAGACCTAGTTCTAAGTTGCCATCATTGGAGACCCTAAGGTCTCTATCGTTAGAGACTTAGTTTTAGGTTTCCATTAGTATAGACCTCTAAATTTCTAATGGTGGAGAGCTTGGGTTTCCATTGATTGAAACCATAAAATCCGGGTCTTTAGCTGACAATATAGAGATCTTGGCAAAGGAATTTCCATTGTTGATAAAGATCCAGTGAAGATCCAACTCTACTTTTTTTTTTAATTTCTTTAAATTGATCTCCATCATCCATCAATAGTGATTTAAAAATGTTTATTTTCTATTTTTATGACAAAAAATTTTATTTTCAAATTTGATCTCCACTATTCAGATAGATGGTAAAAGATCAATCTTTTTTATTAATTATTTTTTCTTTTTTAAAAGTAAAATTAAAAAGAAAAAAAAAAGTTTGGTGAATAACAAAAATACCCTTAATGAGTTAAATTTGACTAATTAACCAGCTTTTTCTTCAACTAATCCAGTTGGCATTTCATATAATTTAAAGGTAAGCTTAAATCTTTTTGTAAAAATATAAAGCTGATGTGAGTTTGATGCAATTTCTTCTTAAAAATACAATCAATAACTTAACAAATTAATTTAAATAACAAAAAAATGAAAAATCTAAGTCTAAAGTGATAAGAAGTGGTTTGGGGCTGGTGGCCCTCTCTGTACCCTATCCTATTTATTCTCATCATCCTCACTAAAATCTCTTCGTCGGACAAGGTGGGGACGTCGAAAACGGAGAACGCATTTCCTACCACCGTCCTATATTCGTAATTATCCTAACTATCGACTAAAAGAGTAAATAAATGTCACATTGAACTCACAGTAGGCAAAGCCATGCAGATTGCCCTAAGTCTTTGTTTGGACCATCCTGTATATCAATTGTAACAAAACAGCCCTCGTGTGTATGCAGTACGCCAACAGTCTGCTTGATAATAACTGCTTTGGCTTTTAGGTGATATACTTATTGCTTTTAAGTAATTACAGTAGGTTTGCTAGGTCTCACTGGATACATACCTCACATATCCATTTATTATACATCAAAGTCTGGTGAGTGCTTAATTTATATTGGCAAAATATTAATTAAGAGCCAAAAAAAACAGAGGCTTTAATTCTATTCACATATATTTACACTTCTATCAGAACTAATTAACAAGGTTTTAATACCCATTAATGATCACTTACCTTGCACCTGCCTGTCTGTTCTTTTTTTATTATGATCTTTTTGTAAATGCCTTAAGTATTGTAGGTAATTCTATTAATCTGGAGTAAAATTTTCTGTCCATTTCAACTACTCAACGGATTCAGTTTACTCTATACTTCAAAATTCAGAGTACTGCTTCTGTATAAACAGCTTGTGAATAATAAAAACTTTTTTTTTTTCTTTCACATGACATATGATCGTTTTTTTATTCTATCCATCCCCCACTCCGCCCCCCCCGCCCCCGCCCCCCCCCCAAAAAAAAAAAAGACTAGTTTATAAAGTAGTATTGGCAAATTTAAGAAAGCTTATTTTTAGCACTTTAGTTTGCAAAAATGTTCGTATAGTTTCACTAACTACCTATGCAAACTATTGTTCCTATACGAACTGACAATAATTCGTGAAAGTGCCCAAAAACCTCAATTCCGTTTTTCATTGTTAATTTGAATATTTACATAATTTTTTCATGTTATTTGCTAGAATTTTCTCAAACAAATTTAACCAATTGAAATCACTTTTAGAATGTCAAAAAGGTTTCCATGCATGCTTTTAATGTTAACTTCGTTGTGTTTGCTAGTTCATAACAAGATCTTTTACTTTGATAGCAACTAACTGACTGAAAATTTTAATTCAAATTAAAAATCAACAATCTTTTGAAAAAATAAAATAAAATAAAACAACGCAATAATAATATTTTAACATCCTATCACATTTGGTCATATGCAAAACCAACAAGCAAAGGTCTTGCAACATGACTCGAACCAAAACACAAACATAACAAATTCAGATAAAAACAACAAATTCAATATAATTACGTGGAACTTGAAGTCAAGAATTATAGGACAAATCAAGTTTGATAAACTTAATAACGAACAAATCCAAAAATTAAATTAGTAGGAAGAGACTCAATAATAATATTTAAATACTTTAACACACCCTATCAAGTGTCAAACCCTTCACTTTGGTAAGTGGACCAATTTCAAATACAATGCAGATTCTGGAATAAGAACAAGAAACAAATACATAAATTAGTACTCAAAATCAACACTTTTGGATCAAATCAAGCCTTGATTTTATGTCAATAAGGAGTAGATCCAAAAGTTTAATTTGTTAGATAAGAGTCTAACTAATAATATAATGCTCTCTAACCAAATTTAAATCACATAGCTAGATAATTAAAATTCACGTATTTTAATAATTTATACAAATTAATATATAGAATGTCTAAGATTTCGATATATGGTTCTCTTGAACCAAGAATTTGTATGTTTATCTCTCTCATATTTCTTTCTCGATAATCTATTATCAACCATGTGGTTTTGGCTTGCTCAAATCTAAAATTCATTTATTTTAACAATTTATAAAAATTAAGATATAGAATGTCCAAAATTTCAATATGTATATAGATGTCCAAAATTTCTATATATGGTTCTCTTAACCAGGTATTTGTACGCTTGTCTCTCTCACATTTCTTTCTCGATAATCTATTATCAATCCTGTGGTCCAATTTTGGCTTGCACAAATCTAAAATTCATTTATTTTAACAATTTATACAAATTAAGATATAGAATGTCCAAAATTTCAATATATGGTTCTCTTAAACCAAGATTTTGTATGCTCATCTCTCTCATATTTCTTTCTCGATAATGTATTATCAACCATGTGGTCCAATTTTGGCTTGCTCAAATCTAAAATTCATTTATAATTTTAACAATTTAAAGAAATTAATATATAGATGTCCAAAATTTCTATATATGATTCTCTTAAACCAAGTATGTTGTATGCTTGTCTCTCTCATATTTCTTTCTCAATAATCTATTATCAACCATGTGGTCCAATTTTGGCTTGCTCAAATCTAAAGTTCATTTATTTTAACAATTTATATAAATCAATATATAGAATGTCCGAAATTTCAATATCTAGTTCTCTAAATCCAAGAATGTGTACGCTTATCTCTCTCATATTTCTTTCTCGATAATCTATTATCAATCAATCATGTGGTCCGATTTTGGCTTGCTCAAATCTAAATTTTAGCAAGTTGCAATAATAATTACAAAACCCTAGAAAGCCATATCGCCCGGAGCGAACGTGGCCAACCAAATTAATCATAACAACTCACCATCCCTTAAATCTCACTCAAAAGGCTATTAAGAGCCCGTGAGTTTATATCCCCATCACAAGTAGCTCTTCTCATGATGTCCTCTATAAATAATATCAATTACTTCTACCTGTTTCAATTGTCACGCAAAGAAAAAATTTTCTTCCTCATAATGACTGTTAACCTAATTCATCATCACGTGCTTTTTTGTTTATTTATACATGATCTTTTCTCCATTCCATTCTCATGAGTAACTACTGTTACCCTTCTTTAAGATATGACTTAAAACTGCTGCGCGCCCCCCGCCGCCCCCCCCCCCCCCCCCCCTTTTTTTTTTTAGCTCTAGTGCTAAAAATATGTGAACCTTCGAATTTCGAATAAATATAAACATTTATATAATAAGTTACAAATTATAGTCTTTTATGGTCCTTGTGAATTGTTGTTTAAAAAATTCATTTTATTTTTCTCTGGTACTAATTTGAGAAAGCATATTTGTTTTAATGTTAGTTTTTGACATTTTCTCATATGAATTAATTCCAATATCACTGAAATCTCATCTAATGTTGTAAATAAAACATATAGAACTGTATGATCCACACTTGAGAATTTTAATACATGCATTACGTCTTTCTACCAAGTAGTTGTAGGCAGTAATTGTACAAAACAGGATGGGTAGGCAGTAATTGTACAAAACGAGACAAAATTATCTCCAGCTGCAGTCCATCCCGTTAGTGTTCAATTGTCATTTTATTTGTTTCATCCAGTTGGGTATTAAATTGTGTTTGGTAACATTGAAGTTAGAGTGATTTTATCCGGTTTTTTTATGATTGGTTTGTTAGACGACAATATTGGGGCAGCTACCAAGTACTAACCGACCTCTATGTGTTGTTGATAAGTATCCGGTTTATCATCATGAATGATGCTTTGTATTCAAACATCATAATCTCCGTTTTGATGCCCTATTTACCTTGTAAAAAAAATTAATGATTTTTCCATTCAAACATAAGCCAATTCTTTATTTTTTTTATCAAATTGAAAAGACAATATTGTTTCTTTATTAATTTAAAAAGAAACTACAACTACAAGCAATAATAATATTGTGCTACATCTACTCTTGTAAAACTCGATAAGTAGGTCTGACGACTTGCTAAAAACTTGGTCAACAAGGTTATGTCAATCCAAGAACTCTCAAATCGATTGAGTACTTGGCCCAACTTGGACAACTCAAGCTCCACGGCTAGGCATGTGGAGCCCTTTATTTTTTAAAAAAGAAAACCGTGTCCCCAAAACGACATAGTTTTGGTTAATTAAAAATTTTTTATATTAACCCAAAACTACATCGTTTTAGGGACACCAAAACGACTTTGTTTTGGTGTCCAGAAACTTTGAAAAAAGAAAAATTGCAACCCTTTTTCACCTAAATGTCCATTCCTAGACACTCAACAACAACCATCTTTTGCAACCCTCAGTTGCTGCCACCTTCACTGGTTTGCCTCTACCGCCATGCCATCGTCATTATCACGCTAGTAAGTTTTTTTTTTTTAATTTCTTTATGGATTTATATTAATTATTAACTTGTTAATCACTTAATTGTTCATTATTTTCATAATGTATTATATAACTTATTAGGTTAATTATTTGTTATTTTCATTATGTTAATTGTTTTTTCTTTTTTATGTTATATAACTTTTAATCATATGCACATTATTATTATTATTATTATTGTTCTTTACATATGTTAATTGCATTAGAGATTAAAATTAATAATTATTCTTCAAAGTTGAAAAATAAAAAAATAAAAAAGGAGAGATAAATAGAAAATGAGAGAAAGTGTACTCTAGTTTGTAGCGGCTGTTCAATTATTGTTGTTGTTTATCTTGGTTTGTAGAGGAGATAATAATTTTTTTTAAAAATTTTTTTTAACAAATTTGACCATCTTGACCGTTGATTGACGGTCAAACCGAGTTAGTCGCTACGATTAGTTCTGAAACATTGGCCACATCATATATAGTAATATTGGTCACAGATATTGTTTGGTAGTAATCACACTTTTCCACAACATGGAAGTCCCAAGGTCAAATCCTCTTAACCCAAGTGTATATGTATATTGTGTGACATCATATGTAGTAATAGAAACAAATATACGTTAAATATATGGTTAATTGCAAATTTGCAATAACTTACTCAATGTATAACAATACAAACTACTACAATAAATTTTTGAAGACCTGAGAGAAATAATCCTTGACTTAATTGACCATCTTTGGATTTGATAGTAGTCTTAACTTGTAGTTGGAACATAACAAATTGTCTTTTCATTAATATTTCATTGATTATTATTATATTATTTTTGAAAATTTAATTATCTTACTGGTTGGATACGTAATCTTATCCATCAATTATAACCGTTTGATTGATTGCAAGGGTTTAGTTACCTTACTCAATCACTAACTTTACCTCTCAATTAGAGCCCTTAGATTGACATCAACAATAATCTTTATAACCAATCTAAGGGCTTTAATTAAGAGGTAAGGTTAGTGATTGTGTAAGGTAACCAAACTCTAGTTGCAATAACCACCCTTTAATAGATGTAATTGATTGGTAAGGTTATCCAACTAGTAAGATAGTCAAACCCTAGTTTTAGATATAAGTAATTAAAGTGTGATAACAATACAAAATTAAAAGGTTATAAATTTTTAGGAAAACATGAAAGAAAAAAAAATTCTAGATCTCATCTGAATGAGGTTTGATTTATTTCCTCCATATATAAGGATATCTGAGAATCTAAATACCCTTTTTTTTTATTGTTTATTATAAGTAATTAATTATACTTCTATTTAAGCTTGATTGTTTATTGATTGCATATATTGACATGCAAAATTATGATTTGCACACTCAGATTTTATTATAAAAGTTTATTACAAAAATAACCTAAAATAAAGCAAGCATTATAGACAATCTGTTTAAAATAAATTAAGTAAAATACTTTTCATATCTATTAATATTTTGTAATATGTTTAAACCCTAATTTAAGATTTAGATAATTGAATCAATACACTTTCTATACTCATCAACTTATCCTAATAAATTAAACCCTAATTTAAAATCCTACCACAATAGAATTGCATAATTATCACAATTTTTTCTAAAAGAAAGTTAAAAAACAAAAACAAATTAGAGATCAAAATTGTAATAACTTGCTTTCTTCTTGTTCAATTTGTTCCACAAGCATTAATCATTATAAAGAACAAATATATATATATATATATATTATAGTAAATAGATAAATATTCTAGTTCTAAAATATATCTAATTTTTTCCTTTATAGTTGTTGTGTTCGAAAATAGCACTAGGGCCACAAACATAAATAGGGTCCAAAGAAACCAACAAGCCCACTAGATTGACAAGATCAAAGGCCAAATAAAAGATAAGGAGGTATGAAGCTCATATCCCAAAGACACGTTAGCCGTAAGCCATATCAGCAGGAATATCAAGCCAGTTCAATCGTGCCAAGGTAGTGAGTTAGCTCGGGTTAAGGAACTCACATAAGGCACACCTCAAGGTTGCAGTCATAGTGTAGCTATTACACGTCATCAGCTGGCATATTTCCTTAATTCGACGAAACTCTATGAAAGGGAAAAAGAACCTTACCAAAAAGAAAGACTTCTATAATAAATAGAAGATCTTTTTGCATAGGAAGTTGCCAAAATTGTAATACAAATCAAATATGGCCACTGTTAATTACAGTTTGATTTAGTGTATAAGTGTTTACTGCAATTTCATGTAAAATAGGAAAGAAGATTTTTAGCATTTCCTATATTATAGTGCCTGAATTATATGTAAACAAGAAACCCTAACACTGTATAAATGAGTTTTTATTGTGCCCAAGATACAACATTAAACATCTTTCTACCCTTAGTAGAACTCTACTAAATATAGTCTCTTCCTCCATGAATAATATAATCATAAATGTAAACATTAAATATAGGGCTAAACCACGTTAAAAAAATTTTGTGTTTGTTTCATTGTCTCCATTTCTTGTCCTTTACTTTGCATCATTGATTTCTATTGTTATTTACTTCTTCAGTTTAATCAGCCCATACACTTTCACCGTCACTTGCAATATTTCATCACAACCCCCTATAAATCTCCATATTCACACAATTTGCTTAAATTCGAGCGTTGACTTTTTTTGACGTCAACATTTTGGCACTAGAAGTTACCTTGATGGTATCATGTTTGCAATGAAAACGCTTATAAGGTTACTAGTTCAAATCTTGAAACGTCATCTTATGGTTCAATAAGGATATGGTAACACCTAGCCTTTGCCATACCCCCTAGGGGGCAAGGCCAAAAAACTCGATGTTCTAGCTAAAGGTCCAAATGTGGCGTCAATAATAGTTTAATTTAGTATTGATGTTTTCAAAAATATAAAAAATTTATTACACTTGCATTTGTATTGACTAATCAATTTTGACAAAAGTATATCATACATAGTCTTGTGAAATAAAATAATGGTGAAATTGGTGATTGAAAACTTGCAAATTGATCTTGATAAATATAATTAGTTAGAATTAAGGTTTTCTATAAAACAAAGAAAAATATATTAGAAAAGTTTTTTTTTTTTTTTTAAATGCAAAAAGTTGTTTGAAATTAAATTTGGGTGTACTAATAATTTAATTGGGTGCTTTTGTTAAATAAATGAATTTACTTTCATAAGATTAGTTTTGGTATTAGATTGAGTACTTATAGTAAAGTTGATTTTAAAATTTTTAATAATTTACGTACTTACAATTTGGGTGTATAAATCATTTTTTGTTTTTGGCAATATCTACACCCTTGTTTATTATTATATATTGAAAACATATTTTTACCCTCCAGACATTAAGACCACTATTAATCTAACTGTAGTCAAACAAGTCAAGGGCACCTTCTTGTATTGTTGTCAAAGTCCATTTTAATTTTGGTATTAAAATATATGAGGGTATCTTACCGTAATTAACCCTAAAGTATAAATAGATTAATTAGCAATTTTACCCGTGTTTTATGTATGTATTCATGTCCCGTACTTTTTCAATATCCAATATATACTTAGCTATAGAAGTTCATTACAATCACAGTACAATTTCTCATGGTGTCTTCAAGTTGACACTTTTCCTTGGTGTAGAGTTTTCCTCATGGCCAATTATTTTCAAGTTCGAATATCTACTTGCGTAACCTGAAAACCATTATTGTTATAGTAAGAGGTGAAAACTCCTCACGCATGTTTGAAATAATCATAGTGATACTTGAACCCCCACCACTAACATGGATGGAAATGTGCATAACCATGTAAGCTATGAGGTAATGTATATTATGTTCTGATTCTTAGTTACCCAAAAGTAATCATCCAAATTACCACAAATCCACAATTAAGGATTTTGCTACGGTCTCAATCTCCTCACATTTATATTGATACGTTTTAATAAATTTAACTTTACACTGCATGGGAATGTCCAAATCTTAGAATCGTAACATCCTCCAATACATGTTCATGTTATATTCACATGCACAGATTCTCATTTAGACTTATGTTTAAAAATCTTGCATATGGACAAAGTCCTCTCACGGGACCATAGGAAAACCCGGCAGTCTAATTGACACTACTCTTGAATGTGTTTTCTTAATCAAGTCTAAAAACACATTTTGTGTGTCAATGTGGATTCAAATCCATAACCCAACATTCATGCATCGATCGATTGCGTTCATTATAATGGTGCTTAACTATTAGAGTTGTCCTCTAGATGTCGTTTCATATAAAACTACCCTTTCAAAACCCATGTGACAATGTTTTATCACAAATAACACACTCACCATTTAACCAAGAGAAATCTCATAAAACAACAAACAAACCAATGATACAGCTGGAGACCAATCCATATCCCTTTTTATTTTGAACATAAGAGCAACAGTAATATTGTATCCATTTTCTTGTCCAATATTGTTGATTAATATATTAATTGTAACATTGCTTTTCTCTAACTTCCATGTCAGATCAGACATCATTTGGTTTTATGTGTTAAATTCTGCCTTATTTGCTGGAATAGCGATAAATTCTTGTAAAACGACAAACCCTAACTATTATATACAAGTACTCATATCAAGTCAAAGAATTTACACTATATTTTTTTTTTTCCTTTCTCCTCTTTTATCCTTTCTCTCTTAATTCAAGGCTTGTTGTTAACTCTTCTTCTTGGTGAGTAGAAAGACAGAGAGAGGGACATAAAAATTATTAAAAAATAAAAATAAAAAGAAAAGTGGCAAGAAAAAGGTTAAAATTAGGAAGAAGCTTAGACATAGGGAATAAAGTGGTGGTTAGAAGGGTAAGAATTGGAATATAATCCTTATATATTGTCTGGTTAGTTAGCTTACAAGAGAAACTTGTTCATTAATCAATACAAGTTTTGATTATTATACATGTTTGACCTACGAGTGCATAGAGAGTTCTGTCATATATAATTATGATAAAAATCATTGCACAGTTAACGATGAGACTTAAAGACGACTAGAATATATATGGCTCGTTAACAAACCCAATCCCTATGTAGATTGTGTTAAGCTTCTTTTGGTCATCACAATTACTACTGTTTGTAAAAAGTTTTTATCATGGCATCCTATTTTGGAGATGTATTAGCTCTTTATTATTATTATTTTTTATTTTTAATTTGGTAATCTATTTGATTTTAGAATCTCAATATTGATTTTAATCTTATTAAAAGGACAATCTCAATATCTGATATTAAGAGGTATGATTATGATCAAATATTATGTGCAACCACACATAATATGTTAATGTTTGAATTTCATATATCTGATTCAATTTTATCAAATATATATTTATTTTAGTCTGTGACATCTCTATGGACTTTTTTAATATGTTAATTTGTGCTTCTTAATATGTATTTAATATTTATATCACATATATATTAATTTTGTTACATTATGTTAATATTTTAATTAAATAAATAAATAGCATTTTTTTAAAGCGGTCATCAATACTATATAAAACTTAAATAAATTTAATTAATGTTGTAAAATGAAATTACATCAAGGTTGAAGGATACTGTATTATTTCATAAGATTTTTTTTTAAATACTATTCATGGTGGAGATACTCAAATTTGAAATATATGATAATTCAACTAATTATAATATTTAATATGAATTTTTTTAGTTTTCTTAAACAATTTTTTTCAATAAATGTGATCTATATAACAAACGTGAAGGGCAAATTAATTTAGCATTAAACTGATGTAATTTAAAAATAAAAAATAAATAAACAAATAAATTACAACAAAGAGAGAGATGGAGAGAGAATGGGTTAAAATAAGTAAATGAAAAGGTAGTGGAATACAATATTAAGATTGGAAAACAAGAAGAGACAGTTCACGTGGAAAGATTCATTAATCAACGGTGTTGGTATTTGGTAAACCCAATCCATATTCCCAGTTTTTATTGCTCCGATGCCGGATGTGGTTGGATAACTCTATTCAACCCTCGTCCATGGTATCCTATGCTTTGATGTTACTATTATACTGATATCCGTTGAATTGTCTTTAAATAAATAATTATGAGAGTGTGCAACACGCGCCTATGGAGCGTGTAAGAGTGGTGTTTGATTTTGATACGTAAGTTTTACGTTCCAGGATCCACATGGCATTCAGGAAAAGCAAAAGGTCTTAGGAATTGAAAAACGAGATCCATCCCTGTAAGGGTAGTTTTATTCCACGTGTCTCTTGCTTCACACCAATCACACAAAGACGTGCCACATCATATGTGTTTTTTTTTTTATTATGTCGTTTTGCTTTTAAAATACTTACAATGTAATTATAATTTCATGGATGGTAATGGTGAGGAGCCTTGTGGTAATTACAGATATTTACATGGGAGATAACTTCTATTATTATAATAAGATTATAAAACTTCATATATATATATATATGGATAAATGTTTGGTTGAATTTGAACTCTTATAACAAATATAAGAGAAAATGATACTAATATTTAGAATTATGACTTGATGAGTGTATAATTCTTTTATTGGTAAAATGAAAACTATGGGATTAAATATTTACAAGAAATTGTGTTTTACCAAAATTGCTTTGATATAGTACTTTAAAGGTTGGAATACATATGCAATTCTTGTGCTTAAACTTTCTCACTTTAATTCATATGTTTAAATAAAATCATAATTTTGACTTGTTTGGTATCTGTTTTCCTTTTTTTAAAATAACATTTGTAAATATAAAATTACAATTCTTACATTGTGTATTCTTTCGCAAAATTAAAATTCATAGTTTTATGGTATTTTTTTTCCCTAATATTTATACTAG
Source organism: Nephelium lappaceum (assembly GCA_021234005.1). Lineage (NCBI taxonomy): Eukaryota > Viridiplantae > Streptophyta > Magnoliopsida > Sapindales > Sapindaceae > Nephelium > Nephelium lappaceum. The sequence goes on from CM037999.1 coordinate 15,433,810, forward strand.
ATTGTTTTACACATATATTAATAAAATCACGATACTAAATCGTATATCATTTTTCTTAATTCTTAAATTTGTTGTTCTAAATAAGAAAATGAAATATAATTACATTTTACACCTATAAGAAATGAGCAAGGATTCTCCGTTAACACACCTACGTTATTGGTTCTAATTCCATGAGCTCTACGTGTTTGATAATATAGATACATATAGCAACAATTTGATCAAAATAAAAATTTTAGTGGTAAGAAAAAAAAGTTGGAAAAAAAAAAAAAAGCAATGAATGATTCCAAAAAAATTAATTAATGGTAATAAAATTACATGGACGCAAAAATTTACAGTTACTTCCATTAGTGCCCAGCTAAATATGAGAGGTGCTTAATTACCCAACAACCACTTTGAGAACTAAAAGCAAAATCCTCCTCCACCACCCACCTCCATCTCCAAAATCTGTAAATATAAAGTAAATTACAGAGTTAAATAGAAAGTCTTGAATACCTCCATGTCAGGGCCAGGTCATTTTCCTTTCCAGCAAATATAATTGTTATTGAAAAAAAGAAGTCCAACTACTCATATAAGCTTCTCACCCCTCTTCATTACCTTCTCACGCACGCATTCCTCTCTTTTTCCAAGTTATATATCCACCCCATCTCCTCTCATTTCTTTATTATTCTTTCAATCTTCAAAATCACCTCATCACTCTCCCACCACCATGTCAACCAATCTCCAGTTGCCTCAGATACGGTTACCGGAGATCAGGGTTCCTGTGACTTCTTCATACAGTAACAGTGGCCAGAGTGGTGGCGAAGTGGAGACTTGTCGGACACCAACGTCGGTGGAGAACAAGATTCCTGAGATTTTGAGTTGTCCACCAGCGCCACGCAAACCCAAGAGGAAGGTGGCTCTCTCATGCAAGAGAAAGCTGTTTGATGAGTTTCAGTTCTTCGAGATCGGCCACCGCGAAGAGGTCGAGTCCTTTTTCCGATCCAGTTATGAGCAGATTTCTGATTCTCCTCGGGTCATCGCCAAAAGGAGGTGCAAGTGTACATGAACAACGCTCTCTCATCGAAGTATTGCTTATACTTCTCTCTCTCTCTCTCTCTCTCTCTCTCTCTCTCTCTCTCTTTTGTTTTTTTTTTTCAATATAATTAATTTGTAAGGCTCATGAATGATGAATTCATGAATAATCTGATTGTAATTAGTAATTAATTACACGTAATTCATATGTATTTACCATTGTTGATGAGATAGGTCTCAGACTTTTAATTTGATCTGAAATTTAATGATTAGTATGGAATTTGTTGATTTTTTTTTAATTGATCTATTTTCACTCAATGGCTAGTGTTCTTTCAATATTATTCTTACAGATATGATTGCCTTTCAATTTTTCCTATGATAAAATTTCCTCGGCATATCTTTCTTGAGAAGAAAATGAGATTAGAAGACAAATGTATTCTTCTTTGGAATTGAAATTTTGGAGGAGAATTTGGTGTACATACATAATATTGGTTTCTGACTTCCTGTTCATTTGATTTTAACTAATTACATTTTGCACTTTTCATTTTTTGTTTTTTTGTAATAGCTTTCTTTAATTTGCATGATCCAAGTAAGAGCTAAAAGGGAAACAATCTGGCTCAGTTTAGTATGAATTAACCTGCAGTTACAGAAGAATTTGGTAAAATCATTATTACAATATTTACAAGGAGTAGGTGAAAATGTTCAAAAAAGGACTAAAATTTAATTGTAACAGTTACAGATTAATCTTTCTATATTCTATCAGATGTAGCTAGCTATTGGAAAGTGAAAATGTCTTATGTCTCTTAGCTAGCGAGCTAAAAGTCTCACACTCTCCCACCCAACAGCTCACCCACAGGTGCTTAAATGGAAAGTTGTGTATATGTACAAAAAAGTTATGTAATAATATTGCCCTACTTTCGTCCCTGAATCAGTTGTCTCAGTTTTTAACTTTTTAGTCTTTAAGTTGGTGATTCGATATTAGACTTGTAGAGGAATAAAAGCATCCAACGATCTCTTTCTCTCTCACCTTCCCATACACGCCACTTACTTGCTATTCTTTTCTCCATTTCATTACAGTCTATTATCAGTTTTAAATCCGAAAACATCGTGTGGTGGTGGATATGTGAAAATACACACACAAACCTACAAAGCAATTTGGTTCTAGCTCATTACATCTTCATGATCAAGAACCATGTCAAGTACGGATCCCGAATTCTGCCAAAATTTGGCAAAATTCAGATTGTCTCCAATCAAGATCCTGACACTGAAGTCTTTAAATATCTCAGAAGAAGTTAGCGATGAATAGTGTAGGACACCACCAGCATATGAGGACCACAAGATTCCTACAATGCTAAGCTGTCTGCCTCCGCCACGGAAACCGACAAGAACCATAACAGTTTCATGCAAAAGAAAACTGCCCAAGCTTCAGTTCTTCCACATCCTGATGATCAAATCAGAAGTGGAAGATTTTTTTGGATATAGTTTTGACATGGAAGATATTAGATCTTCCATGAAAAGAAACTGTGTTCATGTACATAAGCAAACATATGGTTGAAGTTTTAATTCCTTTTTTTTTTTAAAAAAAAAAAAATAATAATAAAATTGTATTGTTATTGATTGGTTGCAACTTTTTAATGCTTAAAGATTGGTTTCTGATTGCATAGGTATTTTTTTATGTGGGTTTCAGAGCTTGACTAATGAGATTAGAATACTAATTAATTATAGGCAAAATTTTATTTAGCCCCTAGTTTTATATGAAATTTTTTTCTTGACTAATGTTTAATTTTGGGCTTGCATGGTTTCTATACTTTAAAAACTACATTATTTCAGTCCTTTGCTAATGAATTTTTAACTTAATGATTACAAGTAGGTTTTTTTTTTTTTTTTTTTTTTCTTTTTTACACACTATCTTTGAAAATATGCATGCCGTAAGATCATACGAAAAGACAGAAGTTAAAATAAATATTCATCCAGAGGATATCCAGATCTACATTTGATGAAGATCTCCATAATCCAAAGAAACCTATTGTTCTCCATTGTTTATCATTGAGATCCATCTTTGATCGGATCATCATCGTCGATAAAAATCTGTTTGGAGCCTCATAGTATCAATAGATCTTCAACGTTGACAGTGAAGTAGTATCAATGGATTTTCAAGACATTAGTTTTTTTTTTTCTTTTTTAAAAATAAAAATTATTTCATTTTTTCCTTCTCCGAATGATGTATATTTAAGAAAAAAAATAGGGACTATACAAGCACAAAATAGAAATATCAATTAAAAAGTGATATTTCACAAAATGTCAGGTTCAAAAATGAAATTTCCCTTTAATTATGTTATGTATGAAACGTACGAATATATATAGCAGAGGGGATAATGCATTGTGCATGGTAAACGAGGTTGGTTAATGCCTTAATGACTTGCTTAGATGAAGTTGTTTGAAAAGAGAAGAGTATGATTTCATTTTGTTGATTATTCTATTAATTGTTGGTTAAGACTGGTTGATCAGTAATCTGTTTGACATGCATTGTTGAGTGATTGACACGGCTCTGGGATCCTAAACTTCATTTTATTATGTATTTATTTAATTTTCTTAGGGAGAGAGAGAGTGTCGTGCTCAGTGCTCACTATCAATGGGCAGGAAATGAGGCTCCAATGTGGGATGTCATATGCTTTTTAATATTTAATGTAGTGATGTTTTGTCTCTTTCAATAAGTCTATGCACATATGACCATGAAAGCAGAAAATTATTTGTATTTATTATTACCATATGTATTGTTTTATCAAAGCTTCAATATTTTTACCAAGCCGTAGATTTTATTTGAAGACAAACAACTTTAGGTAACCTGCAAAAAGGATCCAAAGTTTGGAAATAATATGGCCTTTGGCCGTAGAATTCCATTTAAAAAAAACAGTGATCTACAATTCACAACATAATTAAAGCTATCAAACCAAGCAACTCTTCAAATAATTTTTAATTATAATTATCAGTACTAACTGATCTGTTTTCTTCTATAATATCTCTGATAAGGTAGAATTAAAATAAAGGATGAGACTAGAACAACTTAAAAAACTGATGTCACTATCTAACTATTAATGTGTTTTGAACCTAAAGTTCAAGATAATTATTAATGTGACATGAAAAGCTCAATCAAAAACTCAATTAGTTTGACCTTTGGATTTAAAGTACAATAACAGTTAGATATTGAAATCAATTTTTCAAATTGTTTTAGTCTGACCTGAAAATAAATATTTGTACATATTTTTTAAAAAGGCAACACCAAATAGAACATCAGTTTGCCTCTACCTACTACATAAAAACTACATGTCTCCATACATAGTTAGACTTTAACGTCCATCATAAATACGAAAGAAAAGATGCACACCACTTGGGTTAGGGGGAGATAACTGATTTGAAATAAATTATTGAACAATCATTAATATAATCTAGGATTTAAATGAAAATTACTTTTCACAAATTTCAAGAATACGAAAAAAATCAATTTACAGTTAGCATTGTCAATTTTGTAACAATAAAACCTTTTATGATACATACATACATACATACATATATATATATATATATATATATTTCTACTATGTTGACAATCAATTATAAACTTTGAATATCTTAAATAAAAATCCAAATAAACGGGAAATTTGGATTCTTATGTAATATATGTCAAGTAAGAATTTATCTTTACAAAGTACAATTAGGCCAAGTCTGTTTATAAATTATAATCTAATGTATCACATGTTAAACTTCATGTGTTCATGGTTATGGAAATATCTAAAAATTTAATTACTTAGTTACTGCCATTGATTTACAGAGGTATTAATAATTAAAAAAGAAAAAAAAATAATGGAAGGTAGTTTTGGTCTTATAGCTCAAAACCGAATTTAGGTAGGATAAAAGGATTCAAACTTTGGGATCCTCCCAGATCCTCGTGTTGGCCCAAATGGATTATAGCATGTGGACGTCCATATATATATATATATATATATATATATAATTTTAAGTGACATCGAAAATTATTCTGGATGTTTTCTATTTTAAAATTGTTGCTCCAATATATCTAAGAGGATACGACTAGTTTCTTTTTATACCGATAAACTAAATTGAATTGGAGAGAAATCTTTTTAGTAGAGAAAATATAATGAATGGTTAAGATAGTTGATCTTAATAATTTAATAATTAGGACGAATTGATTGTGTGTGTCTATATATATATATATATAAAATAGAGGTAAATTTATTAAATAAAATGAAAAGAGAGTGCCCTTAAACAGGAGATTAAAAAAAAAAAAAAAAACCAAAAAGCCTCATTACTTGATTTTTTGTTTTTTATTTTTTATTTTAAAGTAAAAATAAAGACAAGTACGAGGTCGTTTGTTTTTTTCGTCTAAAAACTGAAAACTAAAGACTGAAGACTGAATAATGACTAAAACTTGAAATCTGAATGATATGTTTTTTTTTTCTTTATTTACTTTTGAATGTGTGGTAATTTTATTTATTTTTTAAAATTAAAATTGTTTGAAAACTAGTAATTTGACATTTATATTCTTTTACTATTATTTATTATATAACTTCATTTAATATAATATAAACAATTATAATAAATTATTTAATAAATATTAAAACACTTTTATGCATACATTAATAATAATAATATTTTTCTTTATAATTAAAATATGATTAATTATTATAGTAAAATAGTTTTTTTTTTAAAAAAAAATTATATATGCATAAATAAATTATTATAGTAAAGTAAAATAAATTTATATATTTAGATAAAAATAAACAAAATATTCTTAAATTGAATTACTATTACAACAAAAGTTGAAATTATAAAGTAATATATATTTTGTCATTGCAATATTTTATTAATTACATTTAAAAGGAATTTATATAATATAAAATTAGAATAAATTTAGAAATATGTTATTTTGAGAATGCTAGATTTAAAATAATATATTTATAAAAACCATTAAGTGATTGATATTAAGTAAAAAGTAAAAAATTGTAGTTTTTTATTTTAAGTGATTTTTGGATAATTTTAAGTTATTTGACCACTTAAAAATAAAAAAACAAAAATCACTTAATAGGTGTAATTCAGACCTATTAAATAAAAAGTAATAAAAATAAATGACTCCTAAAAGGCTTTTTGTAGAAGATTTTGGACTTACAAAGGACAGCACGTATATAAGAAGTCTACAATAAAATGCTTTTGTTCATTTGAGGGCCATATATATATATATATATATATATATATATTCACTTAATAGGTACATGTGCCAATAACGGCTGGCGAACTAGTCACTATAAAACCACAAAGAAAGTACATATATATAATATCACAAGAAAATGTTTAAGGTCCCATTTCACAACACATATAAATTAAATGTGACAATATCTCAAGTCTCAACCAATTGATGAAGCATCCTGTCTGTCAACCCTAAATATATACACACGGAAAGTATTTGAAATAGATGTGACCCCTTGCCTGCCACAATCAATCCATAACAATATCTATAGTCTCAATTAATTGATGATGATGACTGAGTATAGACCACGCAAAGCTTGTTTTATTGACCCCTTTTATTGCTGGATTTGATACACCCTGTCTAAACCCTAATTATATGCGCATGAAAAGTAGAATAGACTAATATAGTTAGAAGGAAAGTACTAATTAAATTAATGATGCATGGAGAGAAGTGATTCGAGTAGTCATAAATATACAAAAGAGAATGCGGCTTTGGAGCTAGAAGAGAACTTAAAACATAAGCTTCACTTTGTTTGTTCCTTAATTAATCTTCAAGGAACAAATACTATATATATATACTTTCTCAAGGAATATTATGTATGGAGAGAGAGAGGTTAGATCAAAAGAGAATTTCATACTTTCACATGCTAGTTATGCCAAAAGCTACAAAAAATACAGAGTCTAATCAAAAAGTTCCAACACTTATATATGTACCTTTTTTACTACTAAAACTTATGCTTACACACACATATATGTATATATCAAAGATGTTTGACAATTTAGATAACCAATGTTGCAATTTGAGTAATTAGGATAATGAATTTTGCGATCTATATCACAAGTTTAGTAATTTATACAAATGAATTGATTGTTAATAATTAGATTATTAGCAATAAGAAGAAGATCTAGTTTCAAAATATTAGAAGAGCTGGTCCAATAAAGCCCTAAGAAGTGAGAGAGCGTAGTGGTGAAGACCAGTACTCATTTGGTTCATGGCGTGAGATGATAGAAATGATGAAAAAGAAGGTCTACCGTCCAAAAGAGGCAATAATAAAGCTGTTATTATTAGATATTATAACTTTAATTTGTTACCTAAAACAGTAAACATAGAGTATCTTATCCATGCACACTCTCTACGTTAATGTTTCTTGTTTACGTTTCTTAATTGTTTACTTTATTGCAGAAAGAAAACCCCCAAAGAAAAAAAACGAAAATTAATGAAAATGTGAAAGATATCCGAGGAAAAGGAAAATCAAGGAAAAGCGAAAGGAAAGGGGAGCCCAATCCAAGATTGTTGTACTTAAATCACTCCCTTTTGTCTTGTTGGACAACGACAAAGTCTGACATCTCACATTGTTTTGTTCTTCGCTTGCCACCAAATGGTATATATGAATTTGTTAAGCATTAATTTTTTTTTATTACATTATATTACTGGAATTAATCCAAAAAACAATCGAAAATAAACGGAATCGAATATTGATGGTACAGTTGGAAGAATGACTCTCATATGGGAGGAAACGACCCACACATAGGTAAAGGAGATTACCCTTACATAAAAGAGAGAAAGCAGCAAGAAATTACCGTCAAGGGGTGTCAAACCCATCTCTTAATAGAGAAGTGGGTGCGCCGCTAATGCTTATACACTGCGTCGTCGTAATTTTTGACTGTTAAGCATCCATTTATTTTGTTAGCAATTTTAACTTCTGCCTGCATCTAGAGCGACTAAGATGAAATATTATATACCTAGTACAAAAAAAATTTCTTATAACATCAAAAGAAATTTACTTCAACTATATAAAGATAAATCTCCTCGAATATGTATAACAATAAACACGTATCATGAGATTAAGTTTTCACTACATACGTGAGAGAAAAGACGTACATCACTTAACTAAGAAATTAGAATGCTTCCCTATATTTGTGAGATTACCATTTATTTGAATATCTATACATATACATTTATTTATTTATTTTATTATATTAAAAACCATTAAGAATGTTGACTAATAGTTGTGATTGTACATAAATTATTCAACTGTTATTTTATTTTTAAGATGAAATACTATATATCAAATACAAAGTAAGAAATTTACTATAACAACATAAAGAGAAACATCCTCGAATTTGTACACGGATAATACATATCATGAGATTAAGTTTTCACCTTATATGTGAGAGAAAAGATGTGCATCACTTAACCAAGAACTAAGAACCGGTCTCTATGTTTGTGAGATTACCGTTTATTTGAATACATAAATATATTTTTTATTTTATTATATTAATGATTTGGCTACTTTACTAGTTGAGTATGTTAAAATTAAATTTTTATTTCCTACACTCTTTAAAATACCCAAACTATCCTTCAACATTAATATCTATTTTATTCATGTATTTTTTCTCACTACACCTATTTTACACATATTTAAACCACAATTTTAGTTTTTCTTATTTTGATCGCGCAAGGCAAAGCGCGCGGGGCAGCGCGTGCGCAGCACAGGCAGCATGCGCGCGGGTGAGGCAGCATGAGCGCAAGGCAGCGTGCGCAAGGCAGAGAGCGCAGGGCAACGCGCGCGTAGCACAGACAGCATGCGCGCGGGCGAGACAGCATGAGCGCGCAGGGCAGCGCGCGCAAGGCACAGGCAACATGCGAGCGAGCGAGGCAGCATGTGCGCGAGCAAGGCAGTATGCGCGCGCGCACGGGCATGTGCGGGGCAGCATGTGCAGCGAGCCGAGCGAGCAAGCCAAGCGAAGGCCAAGCAGGCTGTGCCAAGACCGAGCGAACCAGTGCCAATGTATGGGAAAGCCAAGCGAAACAAGGGCATTCAGCAATTGTGGAGCAACGCCAAGCATAGCTAATGCTAGCTGGAAGTTATGCTAGGGACTTTGCAAGCTTGCTGGACGGTTGGCAGCAAGAAGCAGGTGTGGCTGGCACGTGTGGCTCATGGGGCAGTTACACACTCACACAGTTGTGGCAGTTACCAGACGGTTATGGCAAATTTGTGCATGGGATGCTGAGTTGGCAGGTGGTTGTGTGGCAGTTTTTATTAAATAACTGCCTTTGCTTATGTGTTTTATGCTGGCTGGTGCCAGCAATGCTATGCAGTTGGGCATGTCAACTGCTGTTGTATATAAAGCTGCTTGTATCGTGCCTATGGCACATGATGTATGGGCTGTTGCTGTAAACCATTGAGCAATTGTGTATTGTTTCCTGATTTGAGTAATAAAATCAAGTTAGGTTGGGGGTGGTTCCCTGTAATCATTGTTGTCTCTCTATATTTATGTGATGCTAATGTGTGTGTAGCAAAACGTGTATGTGTGGCTAAGTAAATAGGCAGGCAGCAAGTATTCGTGCAGGTACACAAGGGCGTTGGGCTGTGTTGGTGCGCGGCTGTGTGGGATTTGTGGCAGCAGTGTGTAGCACACTTGTGGGCAGTGTGTGTGTGGGGAAAATTGGCTGGCTAGGCAGGGCATTCCTAGCGCCAGCACGCGAAAAATTCTAGACAAGTTTTTAGCGTGTCACAGTTGGTATCAGAGCAAAGGTTTGAAGGCTTTTGTTGTAGTTTTGTGCTAAAGATGACTCTTGAAGATGCTAAGGAACGAATCAGTAGACTTGAACATTTGGTTGGTGATCCACCAGAAGGGTATACGGACCTTGGTTTGATGGCTGTTGAGAATGTAGAAAGAATCATGAACATCCAAATCATATTGAGAGATTTGCTAAAAGATCTTGAAACTAGGTTTGGAAACGTGAGAGTAGAAAATGCTGAAGTAATTGATGGCCAAAGGGAGAGACTTAGTGCCATAGAGGGTGAGATCAGATTACTGAAAAGAGCAATGGTTCATCCTCAAGAAGAAGGGACTGTACAGTACCTGCCACCAAATCCATATGGGTCGAGGCCTAGGGAAAGGCCCACGATGGGGTGGCCGGGCCGATCGCAACCAAATCCCTTTGGGCTCAGGCCGGGGCCCAAGAGGGGGTTGGATCGGGCTCGTTACAAAAAAGGCTCCTTTTTATGTAACGGACAGGCCCGCCACACCCTCTACAGGTGCCGACCGCACGCCAAAGAAAGAAAAGGTTGCTGCCATAATCAGTCAAGATACTGAGGACGTTGATGCTGGTCCCTCTCGAGTCAATCCATTGCAGCTGCTCAATGCAATTTCAGGTGAAAAACAGGCTGATTTTAAGAACCTATTGTATGTTACTGTGCAGGTGAATGGAAAGGATGTAAGAGTCATGTTAGACACAGGAGCAACTAACAACTTTGTGGCTCAAAGAGAGGCAAATAGATTGGGGTTGAAATTGTTGGAAAGTACCAGCACAATCAAGGCAGTAAACTCAGGTGCAACACCAGTTTGTGGGGCAGCAGAGACAACCTTAACAGTGGGCAATTGGCATGGGAAATGCCACATGATGGTGGTTCCTCTTGATGACTTCGATCTCATTCTTGGTATGGATTTCTTTTTAAAAGCCAAGGTAATGGTGATGCCACACCTTAAAGGCATTGTGATTGGGGATGAGGAGAACCCATGTTTCATGAAGATAGACTGTGGAACTCATTGGAATGGCAGAGGCAAAGGGGCTGTTATCTCAGCAAAACAGCTTGATAGGGGCTTGAAGAAAGGGGAGATAACTTATCTGGCAGCAATGGTGCAAATCAAGCCAGATGTAGTGGTTGATGTGCCGGATGAGGTGGCTGCTGTGTTGGATGAATTTGCAGATGTTATGCCTGCAGAATTACCTAGAGAGCTTCCTCCAAAAAGGGCCATTGATCACAAGATTGAGTTGGAACCCGGTGCAAAACCTCCTGCACGAGCACCTTATCGAATGGCGCCATGTGAACTGGCAGAGTTGAGGAAACAGCTTGATGACTTGCTGAATGCAGGGTTGATTCAGCCATCAAAGGCTCCTTATGGTGCTCCTGTCTTATTTCAGAAAAAGCAGGATGGATCCTTGCGAATGTGTGTAGACTACAGGGCATTGAACAAAGTGACAGTGAAGAACAAGTATCCTGTTCCGAATGCTGCTGATTTGTTTGATAGGCTGTCAAAGGCTTCCTATTTCACCAAGCTTGACTTGCGGTCTGGATACTGGCAGGTTAGAGTGGCAGAAGGTGATGAAGCCAAGACCACTTGTGTGACAAGGTATGGCTCATTTGAGTTTTTAGTCATGCCATTTGGGCTTACCAATGCTCCTGCTACATTTTGCAACTTAATGAATGATGTGTTGTATGAGTTCCTTGATAAGTTTGTGGTGGTTTATCTTGATGACATTGTTGTGTATAGTGAATCATTGCATGATCATGTAGCTCACTTAAGGCAAGTGTTTGCAAGGCTTAGGGAATATAAGCTTTATGTTAAGAAGGAAAAATGTGAGTTTTGTCGCCAAGAGGTGATGTTCTTGGGACATTGGGTCAGTAAAGGGGAAATTAGGATGGATGAGAGGAAGGTTCAAGCCATTCTAGACTGGCCTATTCCTTCTAAGGTTACCGAATTACGGTCTTTCTTGGGTTTAGCCAACTATTATAGGCGTTTCATTGAGGGATCCTCTAAGAAAGTCAGTGTGTTGACTGATTTGCTGAAGAAGGATCAGAAATGGGACTGGTCTGAGGCATGTGATAGAGCTTTCAATAAGTTGAAGTTGGCTGTAACGTCTGAACCAGTGTTGAAGTTACCTAATTTTAGTGAACCATTTGAGGTGCATACGGATGCATCCGATAGGGCTCTTGGTGGAGTTCTTGTGCCGGTTGGACATCCAGTAGCATATGAAAGCAGAAAATTGAAGGATGCTGAACAACGATATTCTGCTCATGAAAAGGAGATGGCAGCAGTGGTGCATTGTCTTAATACTTGGAGGCATTGTTTGTTTGGTACAAAGTTTACTGTGGTAACAGATAATGTGGCAAACACCTACCTCAAGACACAAAAGAAGTTGACTCCTAAGCAGGCTCGTTGGCAGGAATTCTTGGCAGAATTTGATTTTGTATGGGTGCACAAACCTGGAAGGCAAAATCAGGTTGTAGATGCTTTAAGTAGAAAAGAAGTGGAGGGCTATGTGGCTGCCTTGACAGCAATACACACTACTTTTCTGGAACGAGTAAAGCAGCATGCAGATTCTGACTTGGCTTACACTAAATTGAGGCAACAGGTGCTGGATGGATTGGTTAGACGATATTGGGTTGATGACAACCTGCTGTATGCAAAGGGAGGCAGGTTGTATGTCCCTAATGGTGGGGGACTTAAGCAAGAATTGTTGAAAGAGACTCATGATCCACAGTGGGCTGGTCATCCTGGGGTTAAAAGGATGTTAGCTTTGTTGGGCAGAAGCTATTACTGGCCAACGATGGGAGATGATGTGGAGGCCTATATCAAAACCTGTGTTGTATGTCAGCTTGACAAAACAGAAAAGATGAAGGAAGCTGGGCTGTTGCAACCATTACCAATTCCAGAGAAGCCTTGGGTGTCTATTTCCTTAGACTTCATTGGTGGGTTCCCTGAGGTTGATGGAATGAAGTCAGTTTTGGTGGTTGTAGACAGGTTTACAAAGTATGCAGTGTTCATTGCTGCACCAAATGCTTGTCCAGCAGAGAAAGCAGATGAGCTTTTCTTCAAAAATGTGGTGAAACATTTTGGTGTGCCAAGCGACATTGTGAGTGACAGAGATGCTCGATTCACAGGTAAATTTTGGACTTATTTGTTCAAACTAATGGGTTCTGAGTTGAAGTTTTCAACAGCAAACCATCCTCAAACGGATGGACAAACAGAGAGGATTAATGCACTCTTGGAGGAGTACTTGAGGCACTATGTGACTGCAAGTCAGAGAAACTGGTTGGAGTTGTTGGATGTAGCACAGTTTTGCTACAATCTGCACAAATCTTCAGCTATAGGTTTGAGTCCAGTAGAGCTGTGTATGGGATTTCAGCCTCTAACGCCACTTGAGGTTGCTCAACAGAAAGATCAAGGGCTATGTCCTGCTGCTTATCGCTTTGCAAGAGACAAGACTGAGTTAATTGAGGGTGCAATTGACAGCTTGGCTAAGGCAGCAAGGCGGATGAAGAAGTATGCAGACAGGGGTCGACGGTCCTTGGAGTTCAATGTAGGGGACAAGGTTCTGTTGAAGTTGACTCCACAGATCTGGAAGAAAGTTACAGATCGGAGATATCATCGAGGGCTTATACAACGCTATGATGGTCCGTTTGTGGTAATGAAACGAGTGGGGAATGTGGCATACAGGTTGGCTCTTCCGGACAGGTTGAAGATTCATCCTACTTTCCATGTGAGTTTCCTAAAGCCCTACCATGAAGAGGCAGAATCAAGCAGGGCACAACAGAGGAGGGCACCTCCTATTATTAGGAAGGAATTTGACAAGGAAATTGAGAAGATTTTGGCTCATCGCAGTGTGGGTAAGAGCAAGCTAAATCGGAGGACAGATTTTCTTGTGCAATGGAAAGGGGAAAGTGAAGCAGATGCTACGTGGGAACGTGGAGCTGTTTTATGGCAGTTTGAGGATATCATTCAGCAGTATTTGGCTGGAGACACGACGAGGACGTCGTCTATTTTAAGTGTGGGGGGTTTGTTAGACCCTCAAAGCTTGGTATAGGCAAGGTGCTAAGCATGGCTTGGTGGATGGTGCCAAGCCAAGGGAAGGCATGTTGGAGCATGCCTATGATGCTAGCGGGCTAGCAAGACAGGAAGCAACAGGCAAGCAGAATGAGCAGCGTGCGTGGGTGTCCGCACGAAGCACAAGCAATGCGGCTACCAGGCCAGGCAGCGCGCGCAAGGCAGAGCGCGCGGGGCAGCACGCGCGCAGCACAGGCAGCATGCGCGCGGGCGAGGCAGCATGAGCGCAAGGCAGCGCACGCAAGGCAGAGCGCGCAGGGCAACGCGCGTGCAGCACAGGCAGCATACGCGCGGGCGAGACAGCATGAGCGCGCAGGGCAGCGCGCGCAAGGCACAGGCAGCATGCGAGCGAGCGAGGCAGCATGCGCGCGAGCAAGGCAGTATGCGCGCGCGCACGGGCATGTGCGGGGCAGCATGTGCAGCGGGCCGAGCGAGCAAGCCAAGCGATGGCCAAGCAGGCTGTGCCAAGACCGAGCGAACCAGTGCCAATGTGTGGGAAAGCCAAGCGAAACAAGGGCATTCAGCAATTGTGGAGCAACGCCAAGCATAGCTAATGCTAGCTGGAAGTTATGCTAGGGACTTTGCAAGCTTGCTGGACGGTTGGCAGCAAGAAGCAGGTGTGGCTGGCACATGTGGCTCATGGGGCAGTTACACACTCACACAGTTATGGCAGTTACCAGGCGGTTATGGCAGATTTGTGCATGGGATGCTGAGTTGGCAGGTGGTTGTGTGGCAGTTTTTATCAAATAACTACCTTTGCTTATGTGTTTTATGCTGGCTGGTGCCAGCAATGCTATGCAGTTGGGCATGTCAACTACTGTTGTATATAAAGCTGCTTGTATTGTGCCTATGGCACATGATGTATGGGCTGTTGCTGTAAACCATTGAGCAATTGTGTATTGTTTCCTGATTTGAGTAATAAAATCAAGTTAGGTTGGGGGTGGTTCCCTGTCATCATTGTTGTCTCTCTATATTTATGTGATGCTAATGTGTGTGTAGCAAAACGTGTATGTGTGGCTAAGTAAATAGGCAGGCAACAAGTATTTGTGCAGGTACACAAGGGCGTTGGGCTGTGTTGGTGCGCGGCTGTGTGGGATTTGTGGCAGCAGTGTGTAGCACACTTGTGGGCAGTGTGTGTGTGGGGAAAATTGGCTGGCTAGGCAGGGCATTCCTAGCGCCAGCACGCGAAAAATTCTAGACAAGTTTTTAGCGTGTCATTAGGACTTTTGTCCATGTTATTGTTCTTATTTCTTTCATTGTGTTTCCTTCTTTCTTATCACTTGTTCAATACATATATATATATATATATATATATTTCATGTTCATTTGGTTTTGTTTTTTATAGTTTATTTATGATCATGATCATAGTAATGGGACTAATTTTTTTTAATTAAAAAAAGTGATGAAACATCATATTTGTTTTGCAGATATGCTAATTGTTAGGTTTTCTTGATTTCATCTTAATTTATAAAAAAAAACTACATATATATTCGATGAAATGCCCCTAATAAAAAGTGGAACTACAAAATTATTTGAGAATGGTGTTCATTTCTGGTCTTAGTGTCTTGCAATGACCGTACATATATATATTTTCTGGTTTCATTGTCCACCACACTGGCAAATTTTGTATAAACACTACTGCATATTGTTTCAATTATAAGAATTTTTTGACAGTGAAATATACATGAGGAATTTGATGAAAGACAACGGTCAACCAATGATGAAAGAAAAACAATATCTCAATAGAATAATATATGAATGATTGCTCATGGTATATTGACAAACTTGAACATCACAAACCCTTAATTAAATATATATATAAAAACATGTCACCAAACTTGAATATCACTAAGTCTTTTTAAAAACATAAGCCAAATCAAATAAAACTACAATATAACAAATAAATGACAAGATGTGTGGTTGTTGAGGTTGATAAAAAAAGAGAGAGAAGGGAACAGAGATGTGGTTTGATGGGCGAGAAGAGGTG
Organism: Nephelium lappaceum; assembly: GCA_021234005.1. Classification (NCBI taxonomy): domain Eukaryota; kingdom Viridiplantae; phylum Streptophyta; class Magnoliopsida; order Sapindales; family Sapindaceae; genus Nephelium; species Nephelium lappaceum. The sequence continues at coordinate 15,449,687 of CM037999.1, forward strand.
GGTTGAGATAAGAATTGATTGGAAAGTGGCAGCTATTGTGTAAGGTTGAGAGAAGAACTAGTGGAGTGACAACTAGGGTTGTGTATGTTTGGTATATATAGTTTTTTATTTTTTAATTGGTTTTAGGTCGAGTCAAGTTGGTTTTTCTTATCCAAAATCAAAAAAATTTGATTTTTGACATGCGGCATTTTTTGGTCAAGTTGGGTTGGAGCGGGCCGAATTGGTTCGGTCCTGGTTCCTTTACCCATCCCTAATCTAATGAGATAGACAATGAAGATATAATTTAGATATTAGATTTGTAACATAATTAGCATCTTGATCGTAACTACAACGAAGATCCCATTATTGTAGTGGCAATAAAGAAGAAATCTCTATAACAGCAATGGAGATCTACAAGTCTCCATTGCCACTATGATGGAGATCTAGGCTCTCCATTGTAATGGTAGTGTAGACCACTACAATAGAGACTAGGTCTCCATTCCCACTACGATGAAGATCTCCATCTTTATTGCTAATGCGATGGAAAGCTCATATATATGAAATAGACAACAGAGATCCAATTTAGAGATTGGATCTCCACCACTTTTTTTTTTCCTCTATTTTTATTTTTATATTTTTTAATCTATATTGTCCATCTTCGCAATTAACAGTGGAGATCTATTTAATCAATATTTGTTTTTAGGTTTTTTTATTTGTTTACAATTGATCTACACCTTTCATTTTTTAAGATTAACCTTTTTTTTTTTTTGTTATTTTAAAATATATAATTCTTTTTAAATGAATCTCCACCACCCACATGGATGGTGGAGATCTAAACACCCACAATATGATTTTTTTTTAAAAAAAAATTGAAATAAGTTAAAATGACTATATTATCCCTAAAGGAGTTAAAGTTAACATCCATACTAGGTCAAATCGTTAATATAGGGAAGATTTAAAAAAAAAAAAAAAAAAAAAAAGCTTATTGTTTCCAATTGTAATTATCCATACATCAAGAATACATACATACACACATATATATACATACATATATATATATATATGTGTGTGTGTGTGTGTACCCTACTTGATGTATGAATAATTACAAGTGGATACAATAAGTTTTTGTCACGTTGACCTCCCCTCTATAATGGTGATGGAAACCAAGATAGCAATCTTGGAGGACAATGAGACAATTGGACAACGAGTGAAACACGTTGATTAAAAAATGAAAAGTTTGAGAGTGGAAAGGAAGTGTTGAGTGATAAACACGTGAGTCGGAGAGGAGTGAAACACGTGAGGGCGTGAGTGAGGTTTTCTCTAACATTCTTTTCAGGTTTCAATCAAGGCCCTTGGATAACATTATAGATTTCATGATTTGAGGAAAGCGGGAATGATGGAAACCAAGATAGCAATCATGGAGGACAATGAGACAATTGGATAACGAGGCAATTGGACTTAATCTTGAAAGCTTTGGGACGCTAATTGAATGCAATTGGACTTTATTAGGCTTCACAATATTATTCAAGTTTAAGAACAAGTCCAAGAACATCAATCTTGAAAAAATCTTGAGGCTTGAGTGTCAATTATAATGTAATTGAGCTGTTATTTAATTGTTTGATGTAAATCGGGCTGTTATTTAATTGTTTGATGTAAATTGGGCCTAATTTGTATTATGGGATTATTTTAAATTAGTTTAATTTATTAGGCTTTTAATTATAAGGCTGAGTCATTTATTTAAATTAAAAGCTCAATATGGGTGTGTTTAAGAAAAGTCAAAGTCAAAGTCAATTAAAAATAAGATTTTATTTGGTTTCCAATAAGGATTAGGATTGTATGCCTATATAAAGCTTATTAAACCTAAATTTTGAAGAAGTTGCTTATGGGATGAAGATGCAGCCAATTATGTTTAATTGAGAGAGTGAATTATCTCTTTTGTTCATTCATGAACATGTGATCTTATCATATGGTGATCGAAAGCATGACTTATCTCCCACCTTCTCATCTATGTCTTGGGAGTGGCATCAATATCATTCTTGTGATAATTTTGGTTCATGATTATCATATATTCAATAGGTCAAAATTCTTTATAATTTTGGTTCTTCAATGACATGATCAATGGGTCAAAGTTTTCATTATAAACCTGTTTTAATCTTTCTTGGGGTTGTGTTTCAATTTGATTGTGGGTGTTGTATTGATATATACAGGGTTCACATCAAATGGTTTACCATAATATATATATATATATATTATTTGTTAATAGTTATCAATAAAAGTATCCTGTAAACTATTTCAGAAAAAAAAAGTATCTTATAAACTTCGCAGATTAGAAAACTATAGTGTTGCTGTTTCAAAAAAAGAAAACTACAATTCTACCATAAATTGGACCAAAGAAGATCTGCATCTAGCAAGAGCCCAGCTTGACCCAATCAAGTAAGATTTAAGTGGCCGGCCTGCTTTTGCAATCAATGGGCTTGAACCCAAACATAATGCATTTCAAGCCTGTATTTCTTCTCTGTCATCAAGGTTAAAACTGATTTGATCTGAACTCAAAATAATGTGAAAAATACCAAAAATAACAAGTATAAAAACTGAAAATTCATTTTTAACCACAACTTTTACAAAAGTTCCATTTTAGCCTCTCAAACAAATAATTTACAACCTATACCCCTAACCAAAAATTACACATAAACCCTTATCTTTTAAAGTTCAAAAGAAAAAGGAAAGCCTTATTATGAAATTGTCCTCCTATGTATAAAATGAAAAACTGGTGCCAAATCATTTCACTCGCCCTTTGTGAAAACACACAACCCGATCTTCGACCCGCTAACCCGTTTTGTGACCCGAGGATAGATTTGCACCATTGTCGACCTTCTCACACCATCGTCGACCTTCGCAGAGCTTTGTAGACTGTCGGTGAGCTGGTTGACCTCCTTTATCGATAAAGGTATGCGACCTTTGGCTTCCATTCTAATTATTTGAGTTTTGTTTGTAATTTTTGGATTCTTTATTTTTTTTGCGATTTTTAGAGTTTTTTTTTTTTTGTGTTTTATATATTGGGTATTAATGATTATGGTGACATTATGTTATATTTGACTTAGATCTGATTAGATTTTGACTAAAAATAGAGGTTTGATTTGACGATGATCGGTTTTTGTTGGTCCACATACCGCGACGTCGAGGTATATAAATATATACCTCGATGTCCGGGTATATGGACCAAATCGAGCTATACGGACACATACCTCAATTTGATCCATATACCCTGCTATCGAGGGATATAAAACGTACCTCGACATCACAATATATGGACCAAATCGAGGCATGGGTCTGTATACCTCGATTTGGTCTATATACCCCAACGTCAAGGTATATAAAACATTACCCAATGTCGTCGGGGCAAGTGAACCAACAACTGCTAAATTTTTTTATAATTAAATGAAATTAATTAAATTAATTAATATTTAGAAAATAAGTTAATTTAAAATTTAATTAATTTCAATAAAATGTAAAAGAAATTTAATTAATGAAAAAAATTTAAAAAAATTTATTTAATTAATAAAAATTAAATTAGAAATAAATTAAAGTCAAGTAAGTGTATTGAAAGTAATTAAATTATAAATTAATGAAAATAAAAAAACATTAATTATTGAAATTTTCATTTAATTAAATTAACGTTATTATTTTTATTTTAATTAATTTAATTAGTTTAATTTGATTTAGTTATTAACATTTAATTATAAAAGTTTAACCAACCGTTTGTTACTTTTCTTTCCCACAGATAAAATTCAATTATAGGCACAGTTCGCAGAGACTTCCAAACAGAATATCGGGGAATACACACAATAGTTTTAAAGATATTGGTTATCTAAATGTACCTTTTTCGGAGAGACATCTCTTAAAACAGTTTAAGAAGGAGAGCTCAATCACACATTTTATAAAAATGTCGGTCAATAACTGCTTAGTACTCTCTTGATTTTAGTCATTCTTACTAGAGAGTTGGTATATCTTGATTCATCCTCTCATGAGAAGTGGTTCGAAATTGGGAAAGGAGGGGCGGGGGGGGGGGGGGGGGGGGGTGGTGTGTGTGGTCGATAGAAACCAATAAAGCAAGCCTATGGATCATTTGAGCATCAATGGAGGACTTATGACAATGGCTCGAGCTAAAAGGATGAATGAAACTTTAAATGGGCTCGTTCAAGATATTTGGGACAAGAGTCTTGCACAATATGACTTGGACATCTTGGAGGGAACATCAAGGCTTCAAAATATTATTAAAGTTCAAAAACAAGTCCAAGAAATCAATCTTAAGGAAATCTTGAGGCTTGAGTGTCAATTATAATGCAATTGGGCTGTTATTTATTTGTTTGATTTATATTGGGCCTAATTTGTATTATGAGATTGTTTAAAATTAATTTAATTTATTAGGTCTTTAATTATAGGGCTGAGTCATTTATTTAAATTAAAAGCCCAATAACAGGACCCAATCCGAATCTTACCGTACTTACGTCTGGAGAGCCCCGCGTGGCACCCAAACGGATCCCTCCTAACCCTACTTAATGGGTTAAGAGAAATTCATAGAGCGAACCCTTAAAATCTTTTCTTATAAAACTATAATGGGTTAGATTTTTTTTTTCTTTAAATGGAAAATTCGATCGCATAACGGCTACGTTTATAATTGAACCCAAAATAACCTGCAAAGGAAAATACACTTCTAAATGGTTTCATTTTCCAACCCAACTTCTTCCATAAACATACTTATACGGTATAAATCAAATTTCCATTTCGTTAATGATCAAAACATAAAATCATAAATCAAACACTTGGAAATTTCATATCAGAGTTCAAAACTTAAAATTTTCATATCTTAATTAAATTTGGACCACTCATTTAATATTAAACTTATATATTTACATATGATTTTCTTCACATACAAATATGAAAAATGTATTTATGTAGGAACACTGTCGCGTCACTGCCCAACTTACTCTTCTGGAGGAGCTTTCTTATTTCGATCACCCACATGGATACCTGAGGAGGTTTTTAATATAAAAATAGAAAATAATGAGCTATGAGAGCTCAGTGAGTGCTTAATTTTTTTTTTAACTTAAATTATTTTATTTCTTGAAATACCTCCTTAAAAAAAATCTTTTCCAAAATGCAGATATAATTCTTAAAACTTATCATAAATTTCAAATCATATTTCCTAGTAAAACAGGATTGTATAATTCCATAAAGTACATAACCACATAAGCTTTACATGGAGCTTATAAAACTGTAAAACTCATAAACGTATTTAAATGCAAAATAAGCTTATAAATTGAAAGACAATCTGAACTTATATATGCGTTATTGTCATAGAAAACTTATAAATTAAGAAACATATAAATAAATTTTAAATTTCTTAAACTTCCTCAACTTAGATATTTAATTTCAAAGCATACATAAGAACTTTAAATTCATTTAACTATAAAATTTTTACATAACTTTTAATTTAAGAAAACATAGATCTTGTTTAGATTACCAAGTATATATATATAAACTATAAGCTCATAATTGCTTAAAAATCGTATTAACTTAAAAATTAAATAGCAACTTAAACATATATATATATATATAAATCCATATGTCAAAACTTATAAAATTCATGGATTCATAAAATTTCATATGAGGTGTATTCATTCCAATATGTATGTGCGTAGAGAATTTATGAAACTTAAATTTACATAATTTCATAATAACCTTAGAAGTTGAACATCATGCCGAGTGCCAAATATTTAAAATCGCTTATAGAAAATCTGGAAATTGATCTTCTTTGCTTTTAACATTTCAAATACTTATTTTGGTTTCTAAAAGCACCATTCGTACCCCATGATACTTATAACCACGCGATAGCTATGATATGCTAATCGACGTGGAGTCACGTGGAATTTTTAACAGACACCAACCGTGACACTTACTTACTTACAAAGACATTCTGTAGTTATGTGTGGAATATTACATCGCTAACCATAACACGAGATAATATCCCACAAAAGTAGAGGCGACACGACAGACTTAATTTTTCCCCCCAAGTTAGTGATGCATCCCCCTTGGACTTGCCATACTGGTCGGATCTAAAATTTACTTATAATGGTGGGTATACTTATGGCCTTTGAAAATCCATTTTATTTTCTTACTTAGCGTAAAAGCACAAAATATCATTTTATACTTAATCATACTTAAAACCTCATATATGTACATAAAACTTCATATGGAACTTTGATTGTAATAAACACATAAAATAGCTTAATAAAACCTCATAATAACTTAGATTATAATAAACATATAAAAGAGCTTATTAAAACTTCACATATACATATTAATACAAAATATACATAAAGAATCCATAAAAAAAAATTCATATTTGCATGAGCCTCATTTAATCATATAAATTGCAAACTTATAAATTAATGAACACTTAAAATTACTTATAAGAAAATCAAAATTGGTTTTCTTTGCATAACGTAAAACTTGGCTTCATTTATAAAAAGGAGTTTAAAACGTAAACTTAATACTTGAATTTCATTTCATACAACCTCGTACTTATAAACCATAAATGATAACTTTGCATATGAAATGTCATACAATGAAAATATTCATTTTGACTTCTAAAATAACAATACGTTTACCAAAACACTTAACATTTAAAACAAACATAAACGCATATATAGAACTTCCTTAAACAATCACTTAAGAAATTTTCTTGTAATTTAATTTCTTAAAGAGCTTTATAAATTTATCATGAACATTTTATGACGCGACCCGACCCGGATACCTCTAACTCTAATCCGGTAGATCACGCTTGGCACCCCAAAGGATCCTTCTCAGACCCGACTCATCGGCTAAGTGAAACCCGTGGAGCGAACCCTAAACTCTTTGATACTTTCTGAAACATCGTTGGGTTGATTTTCTTTAAAAACTTAAAACGCGTAGGAAAATTTTTATTTTTAATTTTAAATTCATTTTCGAAACTCATTTTTCTAACAAAATTTCATAGCATAACTGTTTGCATTTTTTACGTTCCAGAAAACCTGTTTACAGAAAAACAACACTTCGACTAATTTATCACCAACCCAACTTCTGGTTGCCTATAGGCCTCAATCATGCATTTGATTTTCAAATCAACTCAATAAAATCCATACACAATTTAATAAACACATTTAATCAAAAACAATTTAAAAACATTTACAAGCGAATAATTACAAATCATTTATACACTTTTAAAAGATATTTACATAAAAATATATTGATGAAACAAAATGGGCTGCTCAAATGATGTTGTGTCGCGCTGGCTCGCCCGCTGTAGGTGATGCCGCTTCTCGGCTAACTGCTGAGAGTAACTGAGGAGGTTTTTATATAAAACAGAAAATAATGAGCTAGAAGCTCAGTGAGTGATAATTTTTCTTTTCTTTCAAAATCTGATTTGCTAAACGTCCTCCTCTAAAAAAACATTTGAAAACTATTCTTCGTTTCTAAAACATTTAAAACTTAAATCTCTTAAACATCACTTAAACAAGAGAATTTATATATAAACGTAGGCTTTCTTTTAACTTTAAAACTTGTAACTGAAAATCATAAATAACTTGAATAATATTTATAAAATTTCTTTTCTCTCAAGTCTGCTTTTCTTTTTAAAACTGTTTCTTGATATCTTTCAAAATTACCATAGTACCCCTAAATCTGGGGTATCTCAAATCTAGCAGCTATGTGCAAAATTTCTCAGCGCTAACCATAGCTCACCAGCTTTGAGACATCTCGCGGCTATGTGCGGAATTTCTCAGTGCTAACCTTAGCTCGCCTACTCTGAGACATCTCGCGGCTATGTGCGGAATTTCTCAGTGCTAACCTTAGCTCGCCTACTCTGAGACATCTCGTGGCTATGTGCAAAATTTCTCAACGCTAACCATAGCACACGAAATACTACCCCATATCAGTAATGGCGACTCGATTGATAGACTCAGACACTTATCCCCCTATGTTAGTGACTTATCCCTTCCCAGGACTGTGCCAACTGATGTAGGATAGACCGACCGGGTCTAATCTGATCTGGAATCTCTGGAAATCTCTAAGGGTATACTTATGGTTTTGAAAACACTTTTCTTTTCTGCTTTAACTTTCTGATGTAAAAGCACAAATCTCTTTTCTGGATGCATAAAGCACTAAAATCTGATTTCTGAGTATAATAAGCATTCAAACTCATTTTCTGAGTGCATTAAACACTGAATATCTTTGATAAGTGCAAAAGAACAAAATAGCATCATTTCAAGCTCTAAATTCAAGCTTTAAATTCATGCTAATAAATTTATGCTCATATCAATGCATTTAAAATAATTTCATGCAGTTACTTATCAAATCAACTTAATAATATCAAATACTTTTAAAATCTTTTAAATAAAATTTACTCACAAAATTGATGACTGAAAATGGCGCGTGCGGAGCCCCTAATCCTCTCGTCTCGATCCTCGAGCGCCCTCGTCACCTACACAACATATGGAAACATAAATTTTTTGTTCACGTCACTTCTGAAAACTCGGAATTGCCAAATTACACAATCGCCCCTCAAACTAGCTTATCGCGCGATTCGTTTTATCTTTAACTTTTCACTATTCTTTTGGTTCCTTAAGCTCCCAATAAACGTAAATCCATTTCTTTTTCAACTCATTTCTACTTAAAATCAACCAACAATGAATCGTGATAAAATCTACTTTGAAGTCAACTCAATCATCAACTAAATCATCAACTTTAACTTTAACAACTCACCCGATTTTTTTTCCACAAAATCACTCTATTCCTCTACGCTTTGAGCTCGATTTGGGGCTGGATCTCCTCTTTTTTTTTCTCCTCTACACGAGCTCTTCTTTTCTGGCTAGATTCTTTCTTCTTCTCCTCCGATCTGCTGTCTTTACTCTGGTTCCGCTCGGTCGCATTTCAGCACTGTTCCAGCGAGTTTTGGTTACGTTTCGCAGCTGATTTTAGGTCGGGTTCGAGCTGGTTGCGCCAGTCTTCTCCTCCTCCTCCTCTTTTCTTCCTCTCTCGCTCTCTCCCTAACTCGATCTACATCGATCTGCTCCGATCTGGGGGTCTGTCTCGGTCCTACCGTTTTTGGTTTGCTTTGATTCAGCTCGATCGTAGTGCGCTCGGTGTAAGGTTCAGCTCGTGTCAACTGCTCGCTGTTTTCATCGTCGAGTTCGGCGATTGGCTTTGCGCGGATCTGGTTTCGCTTCGCGCGCAACGTCGAATTCTTCTCTGCTTCGGTCTGCTCGGTCTGGGTCATCTTCAAGCTGCTCGGTTCTGCGTGCGGCGAGGTGCGGCTGCGTCGACCAGCTTGGCGTCGGTCTTGGTCTAGTCGGACGTCGGCGCGACGGTCTTCTTCTTTCTTTTCTTTCTTTTCTCTTCTCTTCTCTTCTCTTGTCTTCTTTTCTCTTCTGGTTTCACAACAGCTTTCTCTCTCTCTCTTTTGATTTTTAAGACAACTTTTGACTTTATGCTTTCCTCCCCAAACAACTCTAAAAATGACGGTCACGTCCTTTAAAAATTTCAGTCTCCTCCCTTGACTTTTAGCTTAATTTCACTTTAACCACAATTATTAAATCTTATCTTCGATTTAGTCCCTTATCATCTTAAATAATTACTTAATTTTGTTCACCACTTTATCCTTCCGTTTAATCTCCAATCGAGTTTAATTGATCTCTAAGGGTTTCCTATACCTTTAGGCGCTTCCATGGACCATTTAGGATCTCTAATCGCTATTTAGGGACTATTTCCGGGGAGATCCGTAAAATTACGTTTAAGGGCTTACATTTTAAAACGATATATATCACTTACAATAAAATACCTTCTTATAATTTCTAAATTCGATTGCAAATACTTTAAAATTAAGTGTAGCACTCACCTTAACTTTAAATTTCCTTAAGCGAGCTCCATTAGCTTTCATTTGTTCCGCTTCCTTCCGTTTTACCTTCATATCACATAATTGCTTAAAACACACTCTGTTTAGCTTTACAAAGCTTATCAAATAACTTACAAATCAACTAATTCATGGAATCACTATTTTACCAACTTACTTCCCTATTTGTTTTCAATTTAATCGAGGCTTTAAAATTCCATTTTCTTTGCATGGACCTTACTTATATACACCTAAGAGTATCCCCATATGCCAGAAATAATTTTCTGGAGCCCGAAACTGAAAAGTTAAAAGTTTGGTACCCCTTTAGGTCGAGAACTATTCACAGCCCATTCTAGGACTGCTCTTGGCCTTATTTTTGCTCCATTCATCTCCCTAACTCACATTTAGATCACCGGTAAAACGGCTCTGAAAAGTTCCAACAAACGGGTGGCGAAAACTAGGAAAAATCACATTTTTTCATCACTTTTTCAATGTCATTTTCACCATTTTCATTCTAAAATCTTAACTCTCTTTTCCTTAATGCCATACATACTTAAACATATTCATTTAATTCATTTCAACACCTAAAAGAATGGGTATTCCATGAAAACCCATAGTGCCCTTCATACATGGTTCACAAGAACTTACAATACAAGTTGTTCCAATTCAATTCTAACATTTTTATAGGTTTGTTCGCCACTTAAACCACATGAAATCATGCTTAAAACACCTCAATTCCATTAGATTCCTACACTTCTCCATATAGCCTTACATGTCTCAACACAAACTTAATCTATTTCCTTCAAGTTTTTGATGTTGGTTCTCTTTGACATTTTATCAAACACCTTGCCTACAATTACTTTCCTTAACTTCCAATCTAAAATCAACTTAAATCCTCTCCCATACAAACCCTAGCTCACCAAATCTATTTGGGTTCCATGCCATCTACACTAGCCTTTAAGTCTCCATAGATTCATCTCTTAAAATAAATGAAAACTTCCATCAAAACCCAACTCAAACATCATAAAAAATATCACATAATCTATCACAACAATAAATTCAAAAATGAATAAACTAACCTTTGTTAACTTTGATTCTTGCTTCTAACTTGGTTTTCTCACTTAAGATAGCTTGCTTGCTTGATTTGGGTATGAAAATTGGCTTGAACCAACCTTAATCACTGCTCCCTTGACTTGGCTGAATGCACCTCCACTCTCCCTCATGTTTCTCTCTTTTCTCTCTTTGTGAATGTCTCATGGTTTTGCTTGAGTTTGAGATGAGAAAAGTCCAAGTCATGCTTTTATACTTATAACAATTGCATCAATGACCATCTTGTCCCTTAAATAATTAGATTTTGGCCCTTAACTTTTGCTTATTCCATTTTGGCTCATTTCATGTCAACTTATTTCAAATTGATCCATAAACTTTCATAATTATCCATTCAATTTTCATGAATCCATTTTAATTAATCTCAACCACAAATTTAGTCAAAAGATGACTATTAGGTGTTAATCCATCATTGGTCCATCAATAATCACATGGATGGTGCTTTTAGAATGGATTTAATATCATAAAATCTCATTTATACCCTTAACGTTAAAAATTAATACAATTTATTCTGAAATAAATTCCAAATTAATTCTATGATCACCCATTCATCAAATTGACTTTACAATACTCTAATTAGATCTCTTAGGACTCAATTTATGGATTCGAAAAAAGTTCAAATGGAGTTTAGGTCTACAAGTATTCACAATCCTGTCTATAAGGATATTTTCGTCGGGTAACTTTTGGAACCTTCAAAAACTACACAAATGGACTCATTTTTACTCCGTTTTAGTTTTAATAGGTCATACTAATCATTTTAAATATTTTCGATTTTCCAGGATTCGTATCAAAATTTCACTATTCATCAATACTATCCGGAGATACTATTCACTTGAAAATATTACTATTTATCCATAAATGAGGTCGAGGGCTTACACCCAATAAGGGTGTGTTTAGAAAAAGTTCAAAGTCAAAGTTTAGAAAGAGTCAAAGTCAAAGTCAATTAAAAATAGTGTTTTATTTAGTTTCCAATAAGAATTAAGATTGTATGTCTATAAACGGCTTATTAAACCTAAATTTTGATAAGTTGTTAATGAAATAAAGATTTAACTTTTCTCCATTGTTCTCTTGTGAACTTTGAGAATTGCATCAAGATTTGTTCTTGATTTATCAATCTTGACTTATCTCTCACATTCTCATCTCTTTCTTGGGAGTGACATCATTATATCTTTGGTTCTTGATTCGCTAATCAACGAGTCAAAAATTTTCTTTAAATCTGAATTATCTTTCTTGGGGTTGTATTTCAATTTGATTGTGGGTGTCGTTTCGATTTATACGGGGTTCGCATCAGTTGGTATCAGAGCCAGGTTAATTAATTCAGGTTTGGTTTATCAATTTATTTTCTTATTTTCTGATTCTTTTTTATTTGCCGCAAGTCAATATCTTTTTCTTGTTCTTGAATTTGATGCACTCACAGTAGCCGCACGCATCACAAACAACGAACATCATTATATTCTATTTTTTTCTTTGTCTTACAAATTGCACACCACATTCACCAGCCATTCTTTCTTTGTTTCTTGAAAGGCCACAAGCCAATTCTTGGCTTTGCAAACAAAAGTCAAATTGTTCTGCTTTGTGTTTTGAAATTAATTAAACTCTGTTCTGTCTTATGCTTTTGGCATCACAAACATCAGAGTCTTGCAATCTACCCACATCACATTCTTGCAATTTGCACGCATCAAAAATCTTAACCATCAATATATATTTTTTTCTTTGTTCTTGCACTGCACATGTACATATATATTGTGAGCAATCTACACACCAATATCCAGCCCTTAGTATCAATATATTTGTTTGTTTCTTTGGTTTCCGCGTCTGATCTAATTGTGCAGTACACCAAGATTTATATTTTATAGCAGTAATCCATTATATATTTGCTTCTTGGTGTTTCTTGATTTCTCAATTTGGGTTTCTTGAATTCTTGATTCATCATTATATTTATTTCTTGAATTTCAAGATTTATATCAATACTTTGTTTGTGGTTCACATATGCAATTTACATTCAATTTAGTTTGTGTGCGTTCTAGTTTGAGTTTAAAAAAAAAAGAAAAAAAAAGGTATCAAAAAAAAAAATCCGAGAAAAAAACAGTGTCAAAAAAAAAAAAAATTGAACGCCATAAATTGCTTCGGTTGAAGTGAGTGGATATTAGTTCTCCTTAATTGCAATGTAAGTCCTTTACGGTTTTCGAATCTTACTTGAATTTAGATTGCTTTCTGTTATTGTCATTTTTGTGTTATTGTTGGTACTTATTTCTTTCGTATTCCTTATACGCATTCTTTTTCTTTGTTGAGATTTGTCAGGGGTGATTATTTCTAGGGTGACCTTGTTGTGATTGATTAGTTCTATAAAGAACTTGGTGAGAAAAGTTTGAGTGTGGACAGAGAGTGTTGAATTAAATCAAGAGTGTTGAGCGATAAACACGTGAGGTCTAGAGTGAAACACGTGAGGGAGTGTTGTGAATTATTTTCTTTACTAACATTCTTTTCGGGTGTCAAACATGTCTTTAGACAAAGGTAAATAAGTTAAAGGGGGAGAAAATACGGATGTATCGTTCATGCTCAAGGCAATGCAACAATAATTTGAGAGGATGAACATGGTTTTCATGGACTTTAGGGATCGAATGGATAGACAAGACGCTGCCATAGCTAGATTGCAAAGAGATCCGTAAAGGAGAACTTCGAAATTACGTGGTGTCAATGATGAGTTAGGGACTGATTCAGATGGGGAAGAGTTGGAAGGAGAATACATTTCCACTAATGCTAATAGGGACAGAATTAGAGGTGGTAGAGATAGTCGTAGAGGTAATGGAGATAATAGGTACTATGAGGATGTGAATGAGAGAGTGAGATGGGATGATAGGCCCGATAGACTAGATAAGGATCTTAGTAGCATTAAAATGAAGATACCTTCTTTTCAAGGGAAGACTAATCTTGATGTGTATCTAGAATGGGAGAAACGAGTAGAGTTGGTCTTTAAGTGTCACAACTTTTCTGAGGAGAAGAAGGTGAAGTTAGCTGTAGCCGAGTTTGTGGATTATGTCGTGGTTTGGTGGGGGCAATTAGTGCAAGATAGGAGGAGAAACGAGGAATGTCCTGTAAACACTTGGGGTGATATGAAGACTATTATAAGGAAGCAGTTTGTTCCTAGGTCATACTATAAGGAACTTTACCGACGATTGCAAAGCCTTACCCAAGGTTTTAAGAGTGTGGATGACTATTACAAGGAGATGGAGATAACCATGACTAGAGCTAATATTGAGGAAGACAGAGAGGCTACTATGGCACGATTTCTTCAAGGATTGAATGAAAACATTGTCAATATTGTTGAGTTGCAACATTATATGGAGCTTGAGGACTTGGTTCATATGGCTAAGAAAGTGGAGAAACAACTCAAAAGAAAGGGTTCAATGTCACGATATGGTAGAAATTCGGGTTCCATATCCACTTGGAAGTCAAATTGGAGTAGAAAAGAAGATAGGGCATCACAAAAGCCTAAGGCCGAAAGTGCTAAGCCTAGAGAGGGTAGAGATAGCAACCATGATAAGGGTAAGACCGAGGTAACACATAGGAGAAATAGGGATATCAAATGTTTCAAGTGTTTGGGAAGAGGACACATAGCTTCGCAATGTCCTAACAAGCGAACTATGATCCTAAGAGAGGATGGAGATATAGAGACCGACGGGGAGAGTGATCATGATGAGATGCCACCGTTGGAAGATGCTAGTGATGTTGAAATTAAGTATCTCGTAGATGAAAAGTTGCTAATGTCGAGACGTGCTTTAAGTGTGCAAGTGAAGGAAGATGATGAGATGTAACGTGATAATATTTTCCATACTAGATGTCATATCAAGGATAGGGTTTGTAGTATAATTATTATTTGGGATAGTTGTACCAGCGTTGCCAGTACTGAATTAGTGGAGAAATTGAGCTTACCTACTTTTAAACATCCTAAACCATATAAGTTACAGTGCTTGAATGATTGTGGAGAAGTTAAGGTGACAAAACAGGTGCTAGTATCCTTTGCTATTGGTAGGTACAAAGATGAGGTGTTATGTGATGTTGTACCTACGCACGCGGGACACTTGCTTTTGGGTCATCCATGGCAATATGACAAGAGAGTAATACATGATGGGTTTAAGAATAGATATTCTTTTACCATGAATAAGCGAACAATCACTCTTGTACCATTAACACCTAGACATGTGTATGAAGATCAAGTGAGGATAAGAGAGAGTGAGCAAAAGAAAGAGAGAGAGAGAAAAAGAGAGGCTGAGAGTTCAAACACTAGTGAGGTCGAGAGAAAGGGAGCTAAGTGTGAGAGAAAGAGTGACAAAACACTTGAGTGTGTACAAAAGAAAACTAGGAAGGTCGAGTGTAAACGAGAGAATGAGAGGAAGAAAAGTGAGAAAAAGAAAATGAGTGTCTATGCAAAAGAGAGCGATATGAGAGCCGCTTTTCTAACCAAGCAGTAAATGTATGTACTTTTGTACAAAGATACTTATTTTTCTAACTCTGACCTTAATTTGTCTTTGCCTAATGTTGTTACTACTATTTTGCAAGATTTTAAGGATATATTCCCTGAAGAGATACCGGATGGATTACCACCAAAGAGGGGAATAAAACATCAAATTGACTTCATACCCAGGGTTATAATTCCAAACCGACCCACATATAGAAGTAATCCCGAGGAGACAAAAGAGCTTCAAAAGTAGGTTGAAAACTTGATGAAAAGGGTATGTGAGGGAGAGCATGAGTCCATGTGCCGTACCGGTATTACTTATGCCTAAGAAGGATGAGACTTAGCGTATGTGCATCGATTGTAGAGCTATCAACAAAATTATAGTTAAGTATCGACATCCCATACCTAGATTAGATGACATGTTGGATGAATTGCATGGATCTTGTGTGTTTTCTAAGATTGATCTTAAAAGTGGATATCATCAAATTAGAATGAAAGAAGGAGATTAATGGAAAACTACATTTAAAACGAAACATGGTTTGTATGATTGGTTAGTCATGCCTTTTGGTTTAACTAATGCACCTAGTACTTTCATGAGATTAATGAATCATGTTTTGCGTTCTTTCATTGAAAAATTTGTTGTGGTCTACTTTGATGATATATTAGTGTACAATAAAAGTATAGATGAACATGTTAGGCATTTGCATTATGTGCTTGATGTGTTAAGGAAAGAAAAGTTGTATGCTAATTTGAAAAAGTGTTCCTTTTGCATAGATAAGATTATATTTTTGGGATATGTTGTTACGGCAGAAGGGATCGAAGTAGATAAGGAGAAGGTTAAGACTATTAGAGAGTGGCCGATGCCTAGCAACATTAGTGAAGTGTGTAGCTTTCATGGGTTCGCTAGTTTTTATAGGAGATTTGTTAAAGATTTTAGCACTATAGCTGCACCACTAACTGAGGTTATGAAAAAAAGTGTGGGTTTTAAATGGGAAAGTGAGCAACAACATGCATTTGATTTGATTAAGGATAAACTGTGTTCTGCACCATTGCTTGCATTACCTGATTTCTCTAAGACATTTGAGATTGAGTGTGATGCATCAGGAATAGGTATAGGGGTTGTTCTTATGCAAGATAGGCATCCTATAGCTTATTTTAGTGAGAAATTGAATGGACCATCGTTGAATTATCCTACTTATGACAAAGAGTTGTATGCTTTAGTTAGGGCCTTAGAAAATTGGCAACATTATTTATGGTCTAAGGAGTTTGTAATCCATATTGACCATGAGTCCTTGAAGCATTTGAAAGGACAAAATTAGTTGAGTTGGAGGCATGCTAAGTGGATAGAGTTCATCGAAACATTTCCTTATGTAATTAAGTATAAACAGGGAAAGGAAAATGTTGTAGCTGATGCATTGTCTTGTAGGTATACTTTGATTGCTACTTTGAATGCAAGATTGTTAGGGTTTGAGCATATTAAAGAATTGTATGTGAATGATCCTGATTTTACTTTTATGTACTGTTACTTGTGAGAAGGGTTCATTTGGTAAATTTTATAGACATGAGGGGTATTTGTTTAGGGAGAGTAGATTGTGCATTCCTTAAGGGTCTATAAGAGAGTTGTTAGTTAGAGAGGCGCATGAGGGCGGTTTAATGGGACATTTTGGTACTAGAAAGACTTTCGATGTGTTAGATGAGCATTTCTTTTGGCCATACATGAAGAGAGATGTTAAGATAATTTGTGAGAAATGCATAACATGTAGAAAGTCCAAGTCTAAAGTTTTACCCCATGGTTTGTATTCACCTTTGCCCATACCTAATGAACTTTAGATTGATATTTCTATGGATTTTGTATTGGGTTTACCTAGGTCTAAAAAGGGCCGAGATTCAGTGTTTGTTGTGGTTGATAGGTTTTCTAAGATGGCTCACTTCATACCATGTCACAAGACCAATGATGCCACACATGTTGCTGACTTATTCTTCAAGGAGATTGTTCGCCTTCATGGAGTGCCGAAGAGCATTGTTTCAAATCGAGATGCAAAGTTCTTAAGCCATTTTGGAGGACTTTGTAAGGGAAGCTAGGAACAAAGTTATTGTTTTCTATTGCTTGTCATCTGCAAACTGAGGGACAAACAGAGGTGGTTAATAGGACTTTAGGTACTTTGTTGCGTTCCATTATCCAAAAGAATTTGAAGAATTGGGAAGATTGCTTGCCACATGTAGAGTTTGCTTACAATAGGAAGTGTGCATTCAACTAGTGGTTGTTCACCATTCGAAGCTGTGTATGGGTTCAATCCACTTACTCCTTTGGATTTGATACCTTTACCCATGGAGGAAAGGGCTAACGTGGATGGTAAGAAGAAAGCCGAAGTTGTTAAGTAATTGCACAAGAGAGTTAGACAACATATTGAAAGGCGAACCAAGCAATATGCTACTCAAGCTAACAAGGGGCGAAAGAGAATTGTGTTCAAACTGGAAGATTGGGTTTGGGTGCATTTGCGCAAGACGAGGTTTCCTATTCAATTAAAATCTAAGTTACAGCCTCGTGGAGATGGTCTATTCCAAGTACTCAAACGCATTAATGACAATGCGTATGTAAGCCCTCAATATTTATTTATGGTATCCCTAGTATTAGTACTAAGAGATATTTTAAAAAGTGCTCCATTCTTAGCCCCTCAAAACATTTCTAAATGGTGAAGATTGATGCAATTATAGGTTGGAGAGTTGGGGCATGAAAAATGGGTTAGAATATTCAAAAATGTCTTTATTTTTTTTCAGCATTTGCGCTCACCCAGCCGCTTGGTAGGGAGGAAGCGCGCAAGGGAGCGCACTTGGGGTAGTAGCTAGCGCTCCCTTGGGCACCTGGAGGCTGCTGAGCGCGTAGGTAGGCGCGCTGGAGAAGTTCAGGTGCGCTGGCACGCGCACTGGGTGGCGCGGAGGCGCGTAGGTCGGCGACAGCACTGACCTTTGGTCATTAAATCGATCATAACTTTCTTTACGGACCTACGATTCGCAAACCGTCAGTTGCTATGGAAACTAGACATCCATAGCTTCAATTTGATAGGTGTAGCTCACGTAAATCAAACAAATGAATCTACAGGAGCTATCACAAATCAACCCATCGTTTATGCCTGACCATTCTCAATTAAGTAGTGACCAAGAAGAAATGATTTAAGGACAAGATGGTCATTATAGGATTGTCATAAGTATAAATACAACACTTGATCAATTTTTGAAGAGAGTTCACGCCACTCACAAAGCAAACACAAAGAAATCAAGGGAAAGAAAAGAGAGAACGTGAGAAAGGTGTGTGTTGGTTAGGTCAAGGCTAGGAATTGATGATCAAGCTAGTTTCAATCACTTTTTGACATCCCAATCCATCAAGCAAGCTTGTATAAGCTAGGAAATCAAACTTGAAGCAAGGATCAAAGCTAAATAAGGTTAGTTCACTTACTTTTGAACTTGTTGTGGTGTTGTTGATGTTGGTTATTTTGATGGTGTTTTAGTGGGTTTTGATGGGAAGTTTTTACATATGCTAGGAGATGATTTATTTGAGACTTGAAAGTCTTGTACAGATGACATGGAAACCTACTAAAATTGATGAGTTAGTGTTGGCATGAGATAGGTTTTGAGTTGGTTTTGGATTGGAAACTAAATGAAATGAATGTAGACAAGGTTTTTGATAAATTGTCTAAAAGAATCCACATCAAAAACTTGAAAGAAATGGATTTAGACTAAGTTAGTGCTTGTAAGGTTTTATGGAGAGGTATGAGAATCCAATGAAATTGAGGTGTTTTAACTATGATTCCATGTTGTTTAGGTGACCTATAATCATATGAAAATGTTAGAATTGCGTTGGAAGCAATTCCATTGTAATGCATTGTAAAGCGCCAAGGAAAGACATATTGAGTTGTCATCGAAAACCAATTCTTTTATATGTTGAAATGATTTGTATTGATAGGTTTGAGTATGTTTAACATAAGGAAAGAAAGAAATAAGTTTTAGAATGAAACGAGTGAAAAAGCCCCCTAAAAACGGATGAAAAAGTGAGATTTTTCTTAAATTTTGATATCCAAACGATATCAGAATTCGACGAAATTTTATCGGTGACCACATTGGGAGATAAGAAGAGTGTGGAAGAAAGAATTGGAGCAAAAGCATACAGGATTTGGGCTGTGCATTCAATTCGGGTTTGAGAGGTCTAAAACAGTCATTTTGGGTTCCAAGCTTCAATTTATAATGGGAAGCATATGGGAACGTCCCTTGGGGTATATATGAAGGATTCATGTAAAGAAATTGGGAATTTGGAGCATGGATCAAAGAGAAATTGAAAGGAGAAGCTACTAGTGTAGAGAGAATTTTATAAAGTTAGTATAGTTAAGTGCATCTTTGCATTGTCTATTGAGCACATTCTAAGTATGCTTATCATGTGTAGGTGAAGGCGAGGCTAGCGGAGCCGGAGAGGACTATTGAAGCCATTAAGGGAAGTTTGAAAGCAAGGTGAGTGCAAAATGGTTCTAACAAAAATGTATGTGTTTTGACATGTTTATGTATTTTCTAGTATGGTTGTGATTTTATGATTTTAAACGGATGATTTCATGAACACTATGTTTTGTATGAAAGTTATCTTTTATGTTCGTATAAGTGTGAAAACTACTTTGAATTGGAATTCAAAGTTTTAAGTATTGTTCGATAAACGGTTGATGCAAAAAAATGATATATGTATAAATATGTTTTCAAAGGCCAATTTTTGCCCACCCTTGTAAGTTATGTAGACCCAGCAGATACATCCCACACATTTATAGCAATGTATGGGGCGTTATTGTATCACTCACATCGAGGGAATAGAGTCCGTCGCGTTGCTTTTACGTGTGTGGGATGTTATCCTACTCTACGCTTTGCGATGCACAATTCCGCGCGTAGTTGTTGGGATGTCTTTGTAAGTGTCACAGATGGTGTTTATGGCCAAATCATCTCGTGACTCCACGTTCTCGTGATTGTAAGTTTAAAGGGTAACATTGGTGCATTTAAAAATGTGAATGTAAGTTCGAAAGTAACCATTTTATCTTATTGTAATTATGTTTCGAAAGGAAGCCTTATAATTGAATTCAGTTGAATGATATTTTTGCTTATTAAGTTCATGAAAAGTTTTATGTATCTCTGATGTTGGGATTTGTATGATTTTATTATGAGAAGCATGAACTTGTATGAAATTCTAAGTTAAATGATTATGAAATGCAACCTTATTTTTAATGTTTTTAAGGAGGTATTTTACAATGGAATATGATATTACTTTATAACGTACGCGCACTCACTGAGCTTCATTAAGCTCACTTTTTCCTATTTTATGTCAAAAACCTCCTCAGGTGCTAGCGCGGGTGACAAGGCACAAGGTACCCTCCGTTGAAATAGGTGGGCGTCGGCTCGACGAATGCTTCACTTGTATAATCATTTTGCATACATATGAAAATTGAAAAGCCACCTTTTTGATGTAATTTATAAAATGTTTTGAATGACTTTTAAAATGAGATTGGTTACTCATATGTATATTAAAGCGTTTAAGGCTTTGTAAATGTCAGTTAAGTTATGAAACTTGTTTGTTTTCCTATGTAAATTGTTTACACGAAATTGGCTTTTATCTTGTAATTTATGGTTTACGGTTTTCTCAACTATTTTGTATGAAACTGGAAAATTAACCTTTGAAAGAAGTTGTGAAAGAAGTTGGGTTGGATATTGAAACTAGTTGAAGTGTATTTTAACCTTACAGGTATTTGGAACCTTAAAAATACAAACGTTATATTGCCGAATTTTCATTTGAAAAAAAAAAAAAAAAAAAAAGACCCAACCCAATCTTGTTTGTAAGTAAGGAAAGATTTTAAGGATTCACTCCATGGATTCCTTTTAGGCCAATTGAAAGGGTTTAGGAGGATTCCGTCGGGGTGCCAGGCAGGGCCCTCCAGATACGAGTGCGGTATGGTTCGAATTGGGTCCTGTCAACGTGGTATCAGAGCCCATGGTTTTGTAAATGTTTTAATGTTTATTTTAGTATGAATTTTTTTTTTAAAAAGTTGCTTTTGTGCATTATTGTTTTTAACTCATGCATTCCATACTCATGTTTGGTTAGATATTTCAGAAGCATGCAACGTCGAGGTCGCCCTAGGACGAGGAGGGCAACCACAGAGGCACCTGCGCCCGAGGAGGAGCATGTTGACGAGTCCGTTAACGTGCCCGCTAGCTCTGCCCATGTTGAACCATCTCAACCAGCGGAACCAGCGGGTTCTCAAGTTGATTATGAGCGGATGGCCCAAGCATTTGTAGCGGCGCTTCACCAACCCCGTGAGGCAGTAGGATCGATTGAGCGCGCTAGGAAATTGGGTGCTAGGTCTTATGATGGAACAGGTGATTCAGAGCGTGCCTTTTCATGGATAGAAGCAAATGAAGAGATCTTCCAGGTGATGGGTTGCACGGAAGATCAGATGGTGACTTATTCAACTTTCCTCCTCAAGGATCGAGCTAAGGATTGGTGGAAGGCACTGTAGAGGAGGCATCCAGCAGGAGTCACCTGGGCTTTATTCAAGCAGGAATTTCTTGAAAAGTTCTATCCTAAGAGCTACCGGGATGCCCAGATTGATGAGTTCTTCAAATTGGAACAGGGCAGTCAATCAGTAGCTAAGTATGAAGAGAGGTTCTCAGAGTTGGCCAGATTAGTGCCATTCATCAATGAGAATGAAGAACAGAAGATTAGTAGGTTTATGGCAGGCCTTAATCCCAGAATCAGGCCTATGTAGCATCGTCTGGTCATACTCACTATGGGGCATTGATAGAAGTAGTCACTAGAGTAGAAAGAAGTGTGGATGCCATCCCCAAACCCAAGAAGTTCACACCAAAGCACAGTTGGTCAGGTGGATCTCAGGGAGGAGCCAGTAAGACAATGAAGACTGGACAGAGGTCTACAGGGTCATCCAGCCGTAGATCCAGTCAGGGAGCCCAGTCTAACCAAAGTTCCGTAAGACAGCCACCAGGACCCCGAAGCATCAGGGAAGACCGAAAGAGCTGGCCAATCTGCAAGAAGTGTGGGAGGACACATCCGAGTGATTGTGTAAAGGGTAGGAATGTGTGTTTTAGATGTGGTCAAGAGGGCCACTTCGTTAAGGATTGTCTAGGCCTAGCTTCATCAAATAAACCTAAGGCCAGAACTATTACCCCAAGGCAGTCGAGTGGGGATCCTGGACCCGAGAGGAGAGGCCCCCAGACCAGAGGAACTGGTGATGCAGATCAACAGAGTGGTGCACCTAGTAGGGGTTTACCTCCTAGGGGACAGCCTGGTAGACCCCGTAGTTAGGCCAGAGTGTATGCAGTCACTCAGCAAGATGCATATACTGATCCTGACATTGTTACAGTTATTGTTTCCCTGTTTGATACTGATGCCCATGTATTGATTGATTCAGGAGCTACCCACTCCTTCCTATCTATAAACTTTGTTACAAGAGTTAATATGGAAGATGAGCCTTCAGAATGCAGTATGGTGGTGTCCCTTCCTACTGAAGATACACTCCTATTAGATAAGGTTTATAAGGATAGTAAGGTTGTGATAGCTGGTCACGAGTTGCAGGCGGATTTGATCCTGTTAGACCTGCAAGATTTTGATGTTATATTAGGAATGGATTGGCTATCGAAACATCATGCTACAATAGATTGTTTCAGGAAAGAGGTTAGGTTCAACAAACCAGGGGAATCCGATATGGTCTTTCATGGTGTAAGGAAAATGCTCCCTACCAGTATGATAAGTGCAGTAAAGGCTAGTAAGATGCTTAGGAAGGAATGCCAAGGATACTTGGCTTATACAGTGGGACCAGAGTGTGATGGGGTGAAGTTGGAAGAGGTCCCAGTGGTTAGGGAGTTCCCAGATGTGTTTCCAGATGACCTCCTAGGACTACCATCGGATAGAGAGATAAAGTTTGAAATAGAGTTGGCTCCGGGTACAACACCTATCTCCATAGCTCCATACCGTATGGCCCCAGCAGAGCTGAAGGAATTGAAGGCTTAGATGGAGGAACTTTTTTTGTAACTTCTCTAATTAGTAACAATACTGTATGCATTGGTGGAGCCGGATTTCATTTTAGCAAGCTAAAAAGAGAATTCTAATTTTTAAGATAATGCAAATTAAATGCAATAATATTTATCAATAAGTTATTAAAATCAAGCTTAAACATTTACTATAATGGTATAAAAATTAATACATAAATATATACAATATTTTTTTAAAGATTAATTAAAGTGTTTTTTTTTTTCCTTTTTTTTAAAGGTTAAAAGGTTAAAAGGTTAAGTCAACCAAAATGTCTAGCATTACCATAAAATGATGCAAGCCTATTTCCAGTATATCTCTTCTTTCTTTAATAGCCCATCTACCTCTTTTTCTACCTTTCTGATCTCTTTTTGCCATTCCTTTCACTTTAGCCATGTCATAGAATCTCTTATATTCCTTTTTTTTTTTTTTTTTTTTTTTTGTTCATGGAGTTTATGAGCTTGGATAATGAATTGGACTTTTCCTTGCTCCATTCAACCAGTTAGCCATTCACCAACTTAGCTTGCTTCTCAAATTCATCACAAATGAGACAAAACCTTTTTCTTTCTAAGCCTTATCCATAACCTCCTTGCATTCCTCCTCCATCTAGCATCTTTCTGAGGCTTCATCTAGCTGTAATATAATTGATATGTGGTTTGAAGAATTCAAACTTAGGTTCTCCAACATAAATGTTGAGAAAAGTTAACACTAATTCAAGTTTGTGAGGACCCTATCTAGGTAGTTTTGCACATTCTATACACCATTCCTCTTATTGTTTCAAGTTGTTTTACATCCTAAGAATCCCAAATCAATAAGATCATAGTTGTTAACCACTCTCCTAATGCCCTTCATGCCTGTCATTTCCCTTTCAAACCTTTTTTCTCTTTTGTCTACATTCAAAACTTAATTAAAATCGGCCCCATAAACCCAAGGCAAATCATTTACCTTCCTCATCCTCCTTATTAACTCTCACGAATGATCCTTTAGGCTCAAATTAGGATTCTCATATACTCTTGAGAATCTCCAAGGAAACCTTTTGTAAACTCTTACTCTCATATTAATATGGCCTTTGGAAAAGGATATTATAATCATATCCTAGTTGTCTCTCCATATCAAGATAAAACTCTCATTTTTACTTTCAATATTTACATGGACCCTTCTTCAAAACCTTAAAAAATCTTTGATTTTGCTAGCTTCACTACCTCTAAACTTAGTTTTGCTAAAAACTAAGTTTGGGAAGAACTTTTTTACCACCATTTTTAGGGTTATGAATACATGTGGATCCCTAGCCTATGTATGTTCCAACTTGACAGAATCATTGGTCCCTTTGTCAACATAAAGTGGTTCGCTAACTCATTTTCTATTCTTCTCCTCTTTGTCACTAATGATTCATCATCTTAAGGAATCTCCTTTGTTTGGCCTCTTTTTGTGACCTTTGCTTCTGGAGATAATTTTAACTTCAATTTGCTTTTAAAGGATTTGACCTTTGGCTTGGGCAAAGTGTTGCCATTCTTGTTGTTCCTCTTAGTAGGTTGCCTTGCTACTAGAATCTTTTGATATAGGCTCAATATCCCTTTTATAATTTAATGGTTTGACTCTCTTCGTGTAGTCCTCTTCTATTTCCTAACACTACTCTTCTTTGGGTTTGACTGTCTTCATATAATCCTCTTCCATTTCCTAACACTACTCTTCTTTGGGCTATCCATACTACCCTTTGAGGTGGACATTTCCTTTGTGTCTAATTTTTTGTTGCCATATGTTTACAATGTCTGTAGCCATCTCTATCCTTTCCATGTTGGCCTTCACCTTAACCTCCACCTCAATCTTCATGTCATCTAGTTCCCTACTGACTAGACTTACACCCTTGCCACCTAATTGCCCCCTCCAATATCGATTGTAACCAATTTCTTTTATCCTAGGGCTACTAATTCAAACTTCCCACCCTTAGCTATCATTATCTTCCTGTTATCCTTCTAGTTTAGGGAATCTAGCTCATCAATATCTCCCATCACATTGCCCTTACTTTTGCCTAAAGTCACTCTCCCTCCATTATGTCTAGATTTTTGCTTTTGAAATGGGTATTTCTATTCTTTAAAAAGTGGAATTTTGAGCCAAAGATCAAATTTAGCGGTTGATCCTTCAATTGCATCACTTTTGTCTGTGTCATCCTAATTCTCTCTCAATTTATGTCCCACCACTCCACAAGCAAAGTAAAATTCTAGGAATCTCTCATACCTTAGTAAAATGTTTATCACAAAGCCCAAACTATCTAGGTTTAGCCTTAGTCCTCCTTTTAAAGGTCTAATTTACCCAAGCTTTGTTTAGATTAGGTTGGTATCTCAATCACCTTTCCAATTTGCTTCACCATTAGATGAGCCATTATCCTATTTCGTACATCCAACTGAGACATAAATTTGCACCCTAAATTCTACCCATTTGAACTTCATCTTGTAAATCTCCTTGAGACCCTTCGGTTTCTCCAAAATAATCAAGCTACGATTAAAATGCCATAGGCTTCTTACCCATACCATGAGCTATTCTTTAGGTTTCGTTTGGCGTGCGGAATTGGAATGGAATTGAATAGATTGAATTGGATTGGAATGGAAAATCATTATCCCATGTTTGACAAAACTTGAGATTGCATTAAAAATTTCCTACATTATGTTTGGTGTAGGTTGAGATTGGATTGAAATAAAATTAATTTAAATATTTTATTATATACTTAAAATTAATTTGAAAATTAATTTTATAAAAAATCTGAAAAAAAAAGAGAAAAAATATTTTATTAATTTAAATGCAAGGATTAATTTTAAATAGTAGAATGTAGGTTGAGTTTGGATTAGAATAAAATTAATTTAAATATATTATTATATAAGCTAGCTTATATTATACATAAAGTTAATAATGTTTTAAATAAAATAAATCCTATAAATCATTTTTCTAAAAAGTTATATTGATTATTTTAGAATGATATTATTTTAGAGTATGAGTAAATAAATATTAATTTTGGAATAACTCTTATTTAAATAATAACATAATAAATAAGGTTGGTAGAAAAAACAATTAATAAGGAGAGAGAAAAATTCATTCCCATTGAATGACATGATGAAGTTTGGGATTCAACATTCCCATGAGAATGAGATTGAAACGAAGATGGGATTAAGATTTCATTCCTAAGTTGGTCCACTCCAAACATGGAATTTAAGAGTTTTGGATATTTTGAATTCCAAACCCACCTCAAATCTCATGCACCGAACATTGTCTAATTCTTCTTAGAAGAATGAGAATAGAGTTTTTCCTATTGTTTCAATCTCTACATTCCCAAAGCTACTCCGTGGCTGAGAGATTAACCATCTGAATGCCCCTGGATTCACTCTCTTTCGAGAAAGAATCTTTCCCACAAGGTAATGGGTTACATACTTCCGACCTTCACGTTGGGCTTCCTTGAGAAGGTGGACAATTGGTCCATCCTCCTCTGAGAGAACTAAAGATTCACACATCTTCGCTATCTCGTATGCTTCCATCGTTGTAACCCAAACCAATATAGGATAATACCAAAACCTGCAAACCACGCTCACAAGAAAGAGCTGGTCAAGGGGAGCACACCACTGACAATCTTCTTCTTCCTTTAGGAAGACACCAAATCCAAAGGATTATCTACTTCCAAGTTTATTCTCACTGAAGAGGGAGAACCTACAAGAAGACGTTGTTTTAGTTTTTATTTTTCTCTTCAAAGTAAAGTTAAGATTTTAAGATACAAATTCTAACCAAATCCTTTACTATATTACATATTAATAAGAGCTCTTTTCTTTTCTAGAACTACATAATATGTTAGTTTTGAAACTATCATTGAAAAATTAATATTAATTAGTATGCCTTTGGCAGTTAAAAAATAGTTCACAGAAATGCCTTTATGAACTAATAATTGTTTGTGAAAGTATGTCTAGGAAATCGGGTTGTGAAGTGCTAAAAATGTTTAACTTGATTTTCTAATGTTAGTTTGAAAATTCACGTATTTTTTTTGGAATTAGCTGAAATTTTCTATAAATAATGATATTATAAGTTCTTCATAGATGGTAATTTTTGTGCACCACCTACTAATACGAATGATTAAACTTATAAAAAAAAAAAACAACAACAACAAAAAAAAAGACCTTCATAGAATTGTAAGATTCTTGTTCATTTCCCTTGGAAAATCAACGATGCATCAATAACATAAAGGAAATATGCTTTCTACGTACCCATATATAGAATGTATAAGATTAGCCAACTGAAATTTTATTAGGGAGAACTTCATTTTTATCTCTATATTTATGGGAAACTTCTCGTTTTTAAATACGAATCTGTTATAATTTTCATGGTCCTTTACATTTTAAAAACTCATCAAACTTTTATAAAAGAATAACAACGTCAAACTTCAAATAGACAAACAAACCTTAAAAACACCTCATCTCTTTCTCGTCATCCTTGGAATTGTGTCATCGAAGTCAGTTGTGCTAAGGTTTAGGGTTGGTAATGAGGGAATGTCATTGTAAGGCCTAGTATAGTCTAAGACAACAAAGTGTTTGATTAGTGGGGACCAAACATTCTATATCAAATATTTCGTTCGTGGGGACAAAATGTCTAAGATAAACTGTAGAAGGATAATTTAGTCATTTTGGGTTACACTTTTAATTAATTTTTGAAAATTTATATCACCAACTAGTATTCAAAAACGAAACTACCCCGACATGTGTAACGTTTGACCACCTATTGATAACGGTAGGGATTAATTTGATGATAAATTTTTAAAATGTAAGGGACCATGAAGCTATAAATGGATTCACATTTAAAAACAAAAAGTTTCCCAAAAACATAGGGAAATGAAGTTCTCCCTTTTTATTAATACCGTCAATTCAAACACCAACATATGATTTGTGAAGATTTTATATATGTTCATGTCCCATCTATCTTATATTTTTGTTTCTTTGCTCTCCTTTATTAATATATTGCCTAGGTTCCTCACATACTAAGGCTTTCTACTGTTAACTCTAAATCATATCATTAACTTTTGATTAACATCTTTCCATAAAAATTAACATCATTTTCACAGGGTGGTGACGCATTCATGGGTCTTATATTCAGGTTGGGATGAGTTAAATAAATGATATATTATCAATTTAATTATCTTATATTCAGGTTGGGATTAGTTAAATAAATAATATATTATCAATTTAATTAATCTCACCTAATATCAAAACACTAACATGATCCATGTATCAAATAGATAAGATGATACATTCATCTAAACTGCTTATGAAAAATTGCTTTAAATAAAATGCCTGAATGATCCAACTCATTAAATTAAGTGGAAATTTCAAAACTGCCCCCATTTCAAAACCAAAAATCATTTATACTCCTGTCAAAATTTTTTTTTTTTTAAACCTTGAAATAAATAAATTGACCCAATATCCTATGATTCCAAAAATGCTCTATAAGTAAAATTTCAAAAATACTGTGAAAAGAGAAGCATGACGGGCTTGTCACACCTGCTTGGAGGCTCTCCCATCACAGTCAAAGGTATTTTAGTCAATATGGGATATTGGGTGCAATTAATTTATTTAAAGGTGTAAAATAAATTTTTCATGGAATGGGCCAAAAATGATTTTTTTTTTTTTGCATTTGGATAATTTTGAAATTTCTCTTTAAGTTAATAAATTACTCATATTATTAATAAGACCCTTTGACATGCTTACTCTATATAATTAATAATGATAGGTATCCTAGTTTGTTTAAGAACTTTCAATGTGAACAATTAATTTATGACATATAACAAATTATATAAATTAAACAATAATTAATATATTTACCAATTAACAAATTATAAGTTAAGATATATGATGGAATACTAGATTTTGTTGTTATGCACAAGGCAAAATCAAACCATCTTGTTTAAGTTTATTTTTAACCAATATAATCCAACCGCTTCGAATTTCGTTTAATTTGCACACGGAATTGGGCCCTTATTGAATTCAGAAATTCTGCTAATGATATTGACATGCACGTTAGTCTTGGATACCGATAGAAGGGGACCGCTCAACCTAATTAAGATCATCATGGTTGTTGAATTGAAGCTATCATAAGCTTAAAGAATGCCTTTTCCCTTAATTAATAATTACAGTCAACAATCATTTTCTAAATTACAAAATAAAATTTCTAAAACTTTATAAGTTAATTATCACTTAACCATGACCAAATTGTCTGAATTTAGAACAAATATCAATACAAAATGAATTAATACGTAAACAACTAGAAATACAAATATAAAAGAAAATATCAACCTAATTAAGATCTATTTGACAAATCAGCTTTGATATTATAACGAATTATTGATAATTTTGAATATTCTAAGTGTAACTTGGAAAAATATAAGGTTTACGGTGTTTAGAATAGGGATGGGAATGAAAACATGGAACCGCCTCGAACGACCCAATCCGACCTGATTCATAAGTGTTCAAGTTGATACCCACATTCAATTTCAGTGTGTTATGTTCTCTTGCTCAAAAAACACCATATTTCACGGATCGGGTTGATTCTGAATACCCAGAACCAACTCGATCCGTGGAACACTAAGATGGCATTACATGTATAATTTATGAGCGGCACATGCATAATTTTACATGTGCCCCTATATAAAGTGAACCATTTTAGAAGGCTTCTAGAGTCTTCACTTCAGAAACCCTCAAACCCAGCTGTAGTTCTTCTCGCTTCTTCTTTTTTTCCTTTCTCTTCTCTTCCTTCTTCTAGAGTCCACCATTTCGTTCTTTCTTCTTCTTCTTCTTCTTCTCCTTCTTCTTCTCCTTCTTCTTCTCCTTCTTCTTCTCCTTCTTCTTCTCCTTCTTCTTCTTCTCCTTCTTCTTCTTCTCCTTCTTCTTCTCCTCCTTCTTCTCCTCCTTCTTCTCCTCCTTCTTCTCCTCCTTCTTCTCCTCTTCTTCTTCTCCTTCTTCTTCTTCTTCTTCTTCTCCTTCTTCTTCTCCTTCTTCTTCTTCTTCTTCTTCTTCTCTTCTTTCTTCCTTCTTCTTCCTTTTCCATCTTATTTTTTTATCCTTTTTCTTCATTGTCACGTCTCCAATCAAAACTCCACTTTGTCATTCACGTTACCAATCAAGACCCTACTTTGCCCTTCACGTCGCCAATCTTGTCCCCAGGTTTGATTGTTGTTTTGTTTTTGTTTTTGGTTTTGTTTTTTTTTTTTTTTCATTTTCCATTTTGGCAATTTTTTTCATCCATTTTATTTTTCATTTTTGAATTTTGTCACCAAATTTCGTTCCTAGGCTATCATCGCCTATCTCATCCCCAAATCATCATCGTTGATCTCGTCCTCAGACTGTCATTGCCATTCACATCGATGTTTAGTGTTGATTGAGTTTTTATTTAGTTTTATTGAATATTAGTTTTGTTAGTAGCGATTAGTTTTGATTGAGTTTTTGAGTTTTGAATTATTGAATATAAGTTCTTTTTTTTTTTTTTTTCAAGGATGTTGAATTTTAGTTTTGATTGAGTTTAGACTTGAGATCTGATCATGCTGTTAAATATGGAACCGACCCAAACCGATCTAATCCTGTTCGGTTTAGATCGATTCCAATGTTCCAAATAAACATGTTTTGCTTTTATTTTGAAAACTGACAATGCATTGGTTCGTGTTCGGTACCTGTTGGAACCGAACCGAACACCCAAATGCCACCCCTAGTTTAAAAGTGTTGTAACTCCAAAACTTATCATTAAGTTTTGAGAAAAATTCAAAACTATTCAAATTCAAAAAGAAAAATTCATTTTTAACTCATTCCAAGGAAAAATTTGTATTTACTTCTTTAAACAAATTAATTGTACCCAATACTCCATATTAACAAGAAAGTCACTCGTTACGCTTAGACGTGACAAGAGAGCCTCCTGTCACTCTTGGGCATGATAAAAGAGCCTCACGTCACGCTTAGGCATGACAGGAAGAAAGCGTGATAAGGGGGTGTGATAGGGGAGTCTCCTTTCACGCTCCTCCTGTCACAGTATTTTTGAAATTTTATTCATAGGGGTATTTTTGGAATCACAAGGTATTTGATGCAATTTATTTGTTTGAAAGGTTAAAAACAAGTTTTCTTTTAAAAGGGGGTAAAAACGATTTTTGGTTTTGAAATGGGGAGTCGTTTTTGACATTTTCGATTAAGTTTTTTCATAAGCTAACAATTGATATTAGAGCAATATTTGATAATTCATTATTGTGTTAGTAACCATTTTACACAAAAGCTATATAATAGAGACATGGACTATTTAATTAAAATACATTTGCGTTCAATTATAATATTAATTAAGATATAGGTCGATAGTTTTAGGTTAAAGTTCAATTATAGTCATTAAAATGTAGTATGATGAGATTTATTTATAATAAGTCAACACCTCTTCACATGTAATGTAGAGATAAATAGTGAGCATCGACCACATTAGATACTATCATACTACCCTTTGAGGTGGACATTTCCTCTATGTCTAGTTTTTGGTTGCACTGTTTATAGTGCCTGTAGCCACCTCTATACTTTCCACCTTAGCCTCCACCTTAACCTCCGCCTCAGTCTCCATGTCATCTAGTTCCCAGTTGATCGGACTTACACGATTACCACCAAGTTGCCCTCTCTGATATCGATTGTAACCAATTCTTTTTATCCTAGGGCTACTAATTCAAAATTCCCACTCTTAGTTTTCATCATCTTTCCATTATTCTTCTAGTTGAGGGACTGTGACGCAACAGTGTCTCCCATCACACCGCCCTTGCTTTTGCTTAGAGTTAGTCTCCCTCCACTATTTCTAGATTTTTGCTTTTGAATGGGGCCTTTCTATTCTTCAAGGAGTGGAGCTTTGTGCCAAATTAATATCAAATTTAGTGGTTGATCCTTCAATTGTGTCATTTCTGTATGTGTCTAACGCTCTCTTAATTTGTGTTCCGCCATTCCACATTAAAATGTTTATCACGAAGTCCAAACTATCTAGGTTTAGCCTCAGTCCTCCTTTCAAAGATCTAATGAGATGTCTATTGCAACTCTAACTCTCATAAATTTACCCCAACATTCTTTAGATTCAGTTAGCATCTCAACCACCTTCCTAATTTGCTCTACCATTAGATGAGCCATCATCTTATTCATACATCCAATTTAGACATTCATAAATTTGCACCCTCAATTCTACCCATTTGAACTCCATCTTATAAATCTCCTCGAGACCCTTTGGTTTCTCCAGAACAATCAAACTACGCTTGAAGTGCCATGACCTCTCCCCCATACCATAACCTATCCCTTATTATAGGAATAGAGTTTTTCCTATTGTTTCAATCTCTACATTCCCAAAGCTACTCCATATATAGTAGAGAGGTTACCCCTCTAAATGCCTCTCGAGTCACTCTCTTTCGGGATAGAATCTTTCCTACAGGGCAATGGGATACATCCTTCCGACCTTCACATTGGGCTTCGTTGAGAAGGTGGACAATTGGTCCATGATCCTCCTCACATACTAAGGATTTCTACTTTAAACTCCAATCGCATCATTTACTCTTTGATTAACATCTTTCCAAGATAATTAACATTATTTTCACAGGGTGGTGATGGATTCATGGGTCTTATATTCAGGTTGGATGAGTTAAATAAATAATACATTATCAATTTAATTAATCTCACCTAAAATCAAAACACTAACATGATCTATGCATAAAATAGATAAGATGACACATTCATCTAAACTGTTTACGGAATATTGCGTAAGTATGATGTCTGAATGATCCAACTCATTAAATTAATAAACTACTCATATGATTAATAAGAATGCTAGGTATCCTAACCTGTTTAAGAACTTTTAATGTGAAAAATTTAATTTATCTGACTTGTTACAAATGATATAAATTAAATAATAATTAATCTATTTATCAATTAACAAATCATAAGTTAGAATACATGATGGAATATTAGATTTTGTTTTTTTATTGACAGCACAAGTCACAGTACAAGCCATCTTGTTTAAGTTGATTTTTAACCAATATAATCCAACCATTTCGAATTTAGTTTAATTTGCACAGGGAATTGGGCCCTTATTGAATTCAGAAATTCTGCTAATGATATTGATATGCATGTTAGTCTTGGATACCGATCGAAGGGGACCGCTCAACCTAATTAAGATCCTCATGGTTGTTGAATTGAAGCTATCATAAGCTTAAAGAATGCCTTTTCCCTTAATTAATAATTACAATCAACAATCACTTTCTAAATTACAAAATAAAATTTCTAACTTCACAATTTAATTATCACTTCAGCGTGATGAAAATGTCTGGATTGAGTACTAATACAAATATAAAATGAATACATAAACAACTAGAAATACAAGTATAAAAAGAAAATATTAAACTAATTAAGATCTATTTGTCCAATCAGCTGTGATATTATACTAAATTATTGATAATTTAGAATATTCCACGTGATCTAACGTGTAAAATTATAAGGTTTAGGGTGTTTAGAATTGTTGTAACTCCAAAAGTTATCAATAATTTTTGAAATTATAAGCTGATATTAGAGCAATATTTGATCATTTATTTATTATGTTGGTAACCATTTAACCCAAAAACTATATAATGGAGACATGGGTCGTTTAACCAAAATATGTTAGGGTTCAACTATAGTATTATTTAAGATATAAATTGATGGTTTTATGTTAGAATTCAGACATTATCTTTCAAACATAGTATGTTGAGATTTATTTATGATAAGTCAACACCTCTTCGAATGTAATGTAGAGATGAATAGAAAGCATTGAACACATTAGATGCTTTGGGCATTTTGTGTAAGGTGTATAATAAATAAGAACTAGAAATGAAAAGAGAAGTGGGGATTTAAACCTGAAAACTTCAACTTAATACTATTTTTATTACTCTTTTAACTAAAAGTTTTACAAATTAAAACTCAACTATGGTATTACGAAATAAATTAGATAAAATTTATGATACATTTATCCATTGTATCATGCCATAATCACTTTTTAAATTGATTATCAAATATTTCATCAAAGAACAAAATTAGGACCACCTATAGAGGAGATCAGGTATAACTCATTGCTGTAGAGCATTGTTTTAAGTGAATTCCATCGTGTCCATGTGCCATCAATAATTTGGAGTATATATATATATATGAGAGAGAGAGAGAGAGAGAGAGAGAGAGAGAGAGAGAGATTGAGATTCACATTAAGTGGTAAAGGCATCACCCATATCGGGGTGGTTTGCAAGAGACGGGAGAGCCAGATAAAATATGTATGTAATTGAATGCAGACAAATTAATTAAGGTAGCTATTGTGCCATCGGTACTTCGGCTCTTAAATGTCCACCTGTATTTGCAACGGATGGCGTAGAGCTAGGCCAATGCAATATTATTACCTTCTTCGGGAGGCGTATTCAATCTCAAGGTTATGGGAGTTTGATGATTTTTTCTTTTTTTTGAAATTATGATTTTTTTTAAAGATAAATTTTGATGAAATTTACAGATTATATAGATTCATATTGATTTTGTTAAAATTCTTTAAAAAAAATCTAATGAAATCTTTATGAGAATACTAAGATTTGTTATAATTTTTTTTTTCTTAAAAATCACTTTCAAAATTCATCCAAATTCATTCAAATCCATTACTAAAAATGAAATTTGTGAAACCAAAAATTTTTTATAATACACTTAGATTTCACTAAATTTCATATAACTCTAAATTGAATATAAATAAATTTTAATGAATTCCATATAAATTTGAATTGAATACATTAAGATTTCAATTAAATTTATTTAAATCTGAATTGAATATACCGAAACTTTTAAATTTTTTAAAATTATAATGAATTATAAATTGAATACACCCATCTTAATTTGTCATGTACCAATGCCATTATATTATACTATTTAACCTTACATACGTGTCAATTTTCCCTTGTGACTTCAATATATCAGTCTTCAAATATATTTTATCTTAAACTCTAACGTTGTGTATGTTAGAGAACAAACCCAAGCCTCTCAAACTGCTCACACAGTTTCTGTAACAACACAAGCTGACAATTGCAGATCAGCTAAGTTAGATGTCAGCTTAGCCAAGTCAGTTACAATGCTTACTCAGCTTACTCACTCAGCCGCTCATTTAGCTTAGTTGATGAGGTGTATAATTTGTTACAGTCTGTTCATTTTGGAGGGAAAAAATCTCTAGAATATAAAAACTCATTTTGGGTTTCTTGTCTTTTTAACAAAAAGCAATAAATTAAAATTCTTGATTCTCTCTCAATTTTCTCTACACGAAATTGTCAAACATCACTTTGTTCATTGTTTTACATGGTATCAGAGCCTTAGACCACGACAATGGCATCTGATTCGAGTTCTTCATCATCGCATAGTGAGGATGATCTCTCTCCTACTTATTCTCCGACTCGGTCTTTGAATGCTCATTCACTGGCCAAGACTCTCAACTTTTCTCTTCCGATCAAGCTTGAAAGAGACAACTATATTGCATGGAAGACCCAGGTAATACCTGTTATTCGAGCCTTGGATCTTGAAGATTTTATTTTTGGTACAATTGTTTGTCCTCCTAAATATGTCAAAGTGAAATCTAGAAAAGATAGTGTCAAAGAAGTGATCAATAAAGAGTTTACTGCTTGGAAAAAGACTGATCAAATGCTACTTTGTTGGCTGTTATCAACAATCAGTCAAGGAATAATAGGACAGGTCACTGAGTGTGTAACTGCATGTGAGGTTTGGAAGGTTTTAGAGAAGTTATATACACAACAGTCTATGGCTAAAATTCTTCAAATTAGGCATGAACTTCAGACTATCAAAAAAGGGTCTAGCACAATCTCTGATTTTGTTCTAAAAATCAAGATGCTAGAAGATAGTTTAAGAGCAGCAGGTGAGAAAGTAAGTGATCATGATTTGATCTTGAGCGTTTTAGGAGGACTTGGTCATGAATATGATCCTGTAGTGGTGTTGATCTCTTCACAGAAACATACCATGTGTCTACAAGATGTTCAATACCTTTTGTTAATGCATGAATAGAGGATTGAACAATTAAATGGGGGATTAAATTCTGAGTTAGGTGGAGCAAGTGCTTATTTTGTTTCAGGAGGATAGCATGATAAAAGGAATCAAAGAGGAGGTTTTAATGGTAGGAATGCAGGAAATAGAAGTAGGGAAAGAGGAAGGTATGGTGGTAGATGGAACTCAAATGGAAGACCCATCTTGTCAATTGTGTGGTAGAGTTGGTCACACTGTCACACAATGCTATTATAGGTTTGATATGTAAACCCTCTATTTTTATTATTGTACGGATTCCCAGGAACAGTCCCTAAGTGTTGATTAGAGACCCTAAATGAATTATGGAGACGTTTAAGGTCATAGAGAACCCATAGAAATTGAATTTAAATTCAATTGGAGATTAAACGGAAAGTTAAAATGGTAAATGGAATCGAATAATCTTTAATGTAAAAAAAGACTAAAGTGAAGATAATTTTTAATAATTGTGGTCGTAGTAAGATTAAGCTGTAATCTAAGGGAGGATAATGGAATTGTTTTAGGGTGTAAGTGAAATTAATGAGATTTATGTGGAGGAAAACAGAAGCCAAGAAGATGTGTGTTGACTTTTAAATCAACAAACAGAACCAGTCTCTCTCTCGCGAAGAAAGAAGAGAGAAAAGAAAGAAGAAGGAGAGAAGAAGAAGATTGTCGACCGACCAGCCATCATCACCGTTCACCGTCGTCGAACAGCAGCCATCTAGCCGCCACGAACCGAAGCCAAGTCTGCAGAAAACCCGTGATAAATCGACGTGGAACCGAGCTGAACCCGCCGGCGATCTAGCTCCGATCGGCGTGGAAAAGAAAGGAGACGAGCTGCTCCATCCTAACCTGCACCAAGATCAGCTCAAACCCGACCTGAATGGAGCTGAAACGGAGCTGAACCGCGGCCAAGACAGCCCCTCCACGCATGCAGATCGGCGGTGAAACCAATGGTGAATCGCGGCAAAACCAAGGGAGAAAGAGAGAGAGGAAGAGAGGGGAAGAAAAGAGGAAGAAAACCAGCTCAAACCCAACTCAGATCCATCCCAAAATCAATCCCAAAAGCGAAGTAACGCAATAGAAAAATGGGTGAGTTATTTAAGTTTGAAAATGATTATTTTTGTTGGTGTATAAGTTGATTTGAGATGGATTTCGTTGTGATTGTTGGTTGGTTGTTTTTGAGTGAAAACAAGTTGAAAAATAAGTGATTGAAGTTAATAGGGAGTTTAGAAAACCAAGAAAATACCAAAGATTCAAAGAGAAACCAAAACGCGCGTAAACTAGTTTAATGGACAATTTTGTAAACTGGCCCATATGGCGTCCGTTGAGAGTTCGAATGACTCTAATGAGTTTGATTAGGCGTATTGGGATTGATAAAAGTTGGAGATTTAATTAAGGAATCAAAATGGAGAGTTACGCCTAAAAAGGGTCGCTTAGGAGCGATGATGTAATTTCTATTATTTTGAGTTTCCGGAAGTCGATGCGAACGTAAATTTACGTATATATATGTTGTGTAGGTGACAAGCGATCCGGTGGAGCTAGGGAAGAGCGCTAGAGCGCAGTTTTAGAGCCTTCCGGATAGTCATTCGGAAGTGATAGCTAAAGGTGAGTGTCAAACTGATTTTTATACGTTTTTGTTAATTTGATAAATGAATGGATGTTTCATGCATGTTTTGATATTTTTGATGAAAATGAAATATGATTTGAATGATAAATGGCACGGTAACTGATGATATGATTTTGTGATTTCATGAAATGATGGTTTCATGTTTGAATTGCTTATATGTGAAATGGATTGAAACTATGAAAATAAAACCTATGGCTTTCCATATAGTATCATATAAGTACGGTCTGGGTAAGTACCTGAAGCGTGCATTGGTAGAGTAGTAGTGTCAGCATGTTATTAACTATACTAACTACAGGAGATACCCGCAAAGAGTCGTGTCAGTCACATTGTTTAAGAGATTAGCCCAATGCACGTGAAAGGTATATTATTTGCTAGCTTACCCGAGCGAGACATAGTCTGCTCTGAAGCGATGCAGGATTCTGCTGCATGACCTGGAAAAGAGCGATGCAGGATTCCGCTCCATACTAGGGGGTCATGAGGTACGGGTCACTATAGGTTGGCGGGAGCCGGATTGGTTGGCTGGACACCTTCGAGCGGAGTCGGACCATATTCGGTTTATAAAAAGAAAAATGATTTTTGAATAAAAACCCTGCAACCATAGGAGATTCCTTTATAAAGTTGATAACCGTGCAATATGTGCTTTATACTATTAATGCATGAAACTTGATTTTAAATAAATGAATTTGAACTGTTTTAGGGAGGTTTTTATAAAGTATGGTTTTAAATGATATTATATGACACTCACTGGGCTTCTAAAGCTCACCCAACGTTTTCTGTATTTTTAAACAAACCTCCCAGGCACAGGTACCATAGCTGCGGATTTCCCCGAGCGACATTAGGCAGCCGCAGCGTCAGTGCTAATGTGATTTCCCACTTATCTTTTAGTTTAATGTTAAGTGATGTAAATGTTTTGTTATACCCACATGGTTTTGTAAATATTATTTTGTGGATTTAAATTATGTTTTTGAAGTAAATTGATGCATGACATATGATTTTATTGATAATCAATTCATAAATTGAAACATGAAATTGTGGTTGTGGTTGTGTTGGAAAATGAGAGCCTGAGGCTCCGTAGTTTGGGGGAAATTGTTTTATGATTTTAGAAGTGTTAAACTTTATTATTTACAGGGTGGCAAAGTCCGAAAAACAGACGGGATGCTGCCTAAATTTTTATAAAATATTTTGTAAAGGTTTTAAAATAAAAATGAAAAAAAAATTTCTCCGCGTTTCCGCTGTTTTCGAAAAAGATTGAGAAAGAATATGGCTTAGCTCTACGGGGGATCCTTTAGTTGAGCGAAATGGCTAGCTGGAGGGTCACCGTAGGGTACCAGCAGATCGCCTAGGGAAAGGGGTCTGTCATGATAGATCATTTTAGGGAGTAAGTAACAATGCAGGGAACTTCAAGGTAGCAGTGGTTACTCACAGAATGGGAATGGTTATTCTGCACCAGCCTTTCAATCTGACAGGAATCAGTTTCAAGGCAATTTTTCACAAGCTAATCTACTTCAATCAACTGCTCACTTTGCCACTACAAGCACAGTCAATGATAATGCTTGGTATGCTGATACAGGAGCAACTGATCATGTCACTTTAGATTTGAATAATCTCTCAATCTCATCAGAATTTCAAGGTAATGAAAGACTTACAGTTGGCAATGGGCAACAACTGCACATAGTCACACATAGGTAATTCCTATGTTTTGTCATGAAGTTCAAATAAGAGAGCATTAGCTTTAAAAAGGATACTTTGTGTACTTAGCATAACAAAAAATCTCATAAGTATCTCAAA
This sequence comes from Nephelium lappaceum, assembly GCA_021234005.1. NCBI lineage: Eukaryota > Viridiplantae > Streptophyta > Magnoliopsida > Sapindales > Sapindaceae > Nephelium > Nephelium lappaceum. The sequence goes on from CM037999.1 coordinate 15,489,722, forward strand.
ACTAACATATGACAATAATGCATATGCTGAGTTTGATTGTGATACTTGTGTGATTAAGGACAAGGATACTCACCAAGAGCTGCTCCGAGGAACACTTAACAATGGGTTGTATTAGCTGCAGTTAACAAGAGCTCAGCAAACTAAAGGAAGGCAAAGGAATGGTGATAAGCTCACTTTCAGTTTCTTTTTCTAATTCTGCTCATGATACTGGTAATAGAACTTATCTTTCTTCAGTGGATAAGACTAGTGATACTGGTTTGATTGGTGATGACGATTTGATGAATAATGATACATGTGATACTGCATTCAATGATGATGTTAATGTAATGTCTTCTGCTAGTATGAATAGTTTAACTTTGATGGATTCAGCTAGTATGAATGAGAAAATGTGGCATCTAAAACTAGGCCACCCTGCACCTTTGGTTCTTAGAATAGTTTTGAAACTTCTTCATCTCAAAGACGTTTCAAATAGACAGTTTCAGTAGTGATGCCTATAGAATGGGAAAACTACATCAACTCCCTTTTCAACAATCAACTTTTAAAGCAAAAGCTCCATTAGAGTTAGTTTACACTGAATTTGTGGGGGCCTTCTCCAATGCTATCATTAGAAGGTTATAGATACTATGTGCTATTTATAGATTCCTACTCAAGGTACACATGGCTATATCCCCTCAAACTTAAGTCAGATGTCACACAAGCCTTCCATATCTTTAAAAAGAGTGCAGAATTGCAATTTAATTGCAAATTAAAATGTCTGCAAGCAGATATGGGAGCTGAATATAAACCAATAGCTACCTTTTTAAAGGAATGTGGTGTGCATTTTAGAATGTCTTGTGCATACACACATCAACAAAATGGAGTCCCTTAGCGTAAGCATAGGCATGTGGTGGAAATGGGACTAACTTTACTAGCACAAGTAGGTATGCCTCTAGTGTTCTGGGTAGAAGCATTTCAGGCTGCAGTTTTGTTGATAAACAACTTACCTACACCAGTACTAAATCTCAAATCACCATTTGAAATCCTTTTTAATAGGAAACCAAACTATAACTATTTCAAAGTCTTTGGTTGTAGTTGTTTTCCTTATCTAAGACCCTACTCTTCACAAAAGTTCAATTTCCATACATCCAAATGCATTTTTATAGGGTACAAGCTTGCAACATAAAGGGTATAAATGTTTGCACCAATATGGAAAAGTTTATGTGTCCAGAAATGTTATGTTTTCATGAATGTGAGTTTCCTTACAAACAATTTTTTCCTCCCAAACCAACCAACAAATCACCATCCTCTAGTCTACCTATCTCAGCCTTACTTCCAAATCAAATATCAAAAACCTCAACAGTCAATTCTTTACCTTCCAACAGCATCTCTACTCTTAACTCATCAAAAATAAACACTGCCTGTCATCCAATGGTTACCAGAAGCAAAACCAGTTCATTGAAGCCAAAAACCTACTTTGCTATTTGTAAAGCTCCTACTGATTTGGCTATTGAAACTGAACCACAAACTGTCAAAGAAGCCTTATTAGATCCTAGATGGCATAAGGCCATGCAAGAGGAGTATGAAGCATTACTTAAAAACAACACCTGGACATTAGTGCCATTTGATGACTCTATGAGTATAGTGGGGAGTAAATGGGTTTATAGAGTTAAATATAAACCTGATGGGTCAGTGCTGAAATACAAGGCTAGATTGGTAGCAAAGGGGTTCCATCAAGTTTCAGGTATTGATTATTTCGATACATTCAGTCCAGTCATCAAACCTGCTACAATTAGAGTTCTTTTCACCTTGGCTGTCACATATGGTTGGGAAATACATCAAGTTGATGTCAATAATGCTTTCTTACATGGTGATTTGCAAGAGACAGTCTTCATGGAGCAACCTCAAGGTTTTGTTAGTTCTCAGCATCCTGGTTTTGTGTGTAAATTGAACAAGGCTCTCTATGGATTGAAGCAAGCTCCTAGAGCTTGGTTTTTTAAACTGAAAACTGCTCTTTGTCAGCTTGGCTTTATGGCTTCTAAATCAGATGCTTCACTTTTCATTCGAAGGCAAGGAAGTCATGTTCTGTTTCTTCTAGTGTATGTTGATGACATACTGCTAACTGGTACTGATACTCTTCTCATTGCTCAAGTGATTCATGAACTCAACACAAAATTTTTTTTGAAAACTTTAGGACAAATTAGTTACTTCCTTGGTTTTGAAGCCACTAGAACTGCTGCTGGGCTTCATTTTACTCAAACAAAGTACATACTTGATCTCCTCCACAAAACGAACATGTCATGTTCTAAGCCTTGTTCTACACCTATGTCAACTAGCATTAAGTTGTCAAAGAATTCAGGTTCACCATTTTCTGATCCATTTCTCTATTGAAGTACTGTAGGAGCACTCCAATATGTTACCTACATCAGGCCTGACATTTCCTTTGCAGTTAACAAGCTTAGTCAGTTCTTGTCCTCACCTACTAATGTGCATTGGTCAGCTTGTAAGCGAATTCTTCGCTACTTAAAGGGCACAACTCATCTTGGATTATTCTTTAAGCTTGCAACTCAAATTCATCTAGAGGTGTTTAGTGATGCAGATTGGGCATCTAATGTTGATGACAGAAGATCCACAAGTGGGTGTCTTGTTTTTCTTGGGGACAATCTTATTACTTGGAGCTCTAGAAAGCAACATGTTGTTGCTCGGTCTAGTGCTGAAGCTGAGTATCGTGCTTTAGCTCAAGCTTCAACAGAAATCCTTTGGTTATCTTCATTGTTTCAAGAGATTGATCTTCACCTGTCACAAGTACCAATTATTTGGTGTGATAGTTTGAGTGCTAACTCACTTGCCCAGAATCCTATTCTGCATTCTCGTACTAAACATATTGAAATTGATGTTCACTTTGTGAGGGAAAAAATAGCTGCAGGTTATCTTCGAGTTCAGTATGTTCCTACTGAACATCAAAAAGCTGATCTTCTTACTAAGCCCTTATCTCAGGCTCGTTTCTGTGTTCTCTGTTCCAATCTGAACTTAGTTTTCTCACCTCAGTTCAGATTGAGGGGGGATGTTAGAGAACAAACCCAAGCCTCTCAAGCTGCTCACACAGTTTCTGTAACAACACAAGCTGATAATTGCAGATCAGCTAAGTTAGATGTCAGCTTAGCCAAGTCAGTTACAATACTTACTCAGCTCACTCACTCAGCCGCTCATTTAGCTTAGTTGATGAGGTGTACAATTTGTTACAGTCTGTTCATTTTGGAGGGAAAATATCTCTGGAATATAAAAACTCATTTTGGGTTTCTTGTCTTTTTAACAAAAAGCAATAAAATAAAATTCTTGATTCTCTCTCAATTTTCTCTACATGAAATTGTCAAACATCACTTTGTTCATTGTTTTACAGTGTAACTCTTTTCCGCGTTTATAATGGAAATTTTGAACTCCAACTTACGAAATTTATAAATATGATTTCAATAAGTCCAATACATTATTTTTTTTTTCTCTTATATCTATTAATTGGTTGTTTGTGGATATTAAGGGCACATGTTAACATTACTCTTAATTTAAAAGTTGGAAAGAGTAAATAATATTCTTAAACAACAGAAAAAATTAGTGCCTAACTATAAATTAAAAAAAAAAATAATAAAAGTCTCAAAATAATAATAATAATAATAATAATAATAACTACAAATATGTAATAAGAGTATTTTCAAATATATGAATTGTAGTGACTAGTGAGCTTTAGAATTAATTTGATACGTTAAATTGCAATATTTAAACACTTATCCATATATTGGTTCAACATTAGTTCAACTAAAAGAAAGTACAAAATTGACGTTTAAATGTTAAGGATCTAGAAATGACATTATAATTTTCACTTCAATTTCAAAGTATACAAAAGACTAAGATGTTATTTGTTTTTCACGTTTATAACCTAATGGTACATAATACACTTATTTATTATAATATTTTTAAAGTGATTAAACTATTTAAAATTACTTAAAAGCAAATTAAAAAAATAAGTAATATTTTCTAACTTTTAATTGAATTCCAAATTACTGAATGATTTTTTAAATATTTTATTCCAAATTTATTCTTTTCAATATAATATATTTTTAAATGTATCCTAATTTTATACTATACAAATTTCTTTTATTTCTCTAACACTATTTTTAGATATCATTAAACTATTTTTGTAACGGTACCTCAAGCAACCCTGACAATGGATGGTTTTGTCGATTGTCGGAGACATACATTCTCCTTGTTTTAATGTAAGATATGTTGGCGTTTGGATTAGATTGTGGTTTTAACGGTTTATTGGTTAATTTGTTGCATGTAAATATAGTTTTCTATTGAGAGAATTACTGAGAAGCCTTTGAAAATATGTTTTATTACAATCAGAAATCACTTTTGCGTTTTGTAACAATGACTTTGCTTGCACTAACGGTTTGACTATAGTTGACTGTAAGAGTTAACTATAGTAAGGGTGTTGTTGTCATTTTCTCCGATTTTGATTTTTCTTCTAAAAATTATATTAATTAATTAATATTAATAAATTGTTTTGAATAATTTAAAATTTAAAAACTTAAAAATATTTTAAAAATCAAATAATTTTAAAATTTTAAAACATAAATTTTAATTATAAAAAATAATTTAAAATTTTTTCAAATTGATCTAAGCCGTCCATCCAAAAAATTGATGGTCATGATCAATTTGAAAAAATGGAAAAAATTAAAAAAAAATTTGAAAACCAAATGTTGATGAACATCATTAACGCAAATGGTTCAACATAAATAGAGATCCATCATCAATCATCAACAAACAAAAATCACTTCCATTGTTATCCATCATCAACACAAACATGAGTCCATCATCATCAATCATCAACATAAACAAAAACCAAATGTCAACTTTATAAAAAATCACTATCATCATCATCAATCAAATGCACACAAAATAACAGTCCTGGTAAGAGCATAGAGAGGGAAGGGAGATGGAGTATACCAGATTGGCGATAATACCGAATCGTTACTGATCTAGTTAACTAACCAACTTTGTTCCAAGTTGGAACCAATCCCTTGCTAACGGGCGATGGTCTGGTTCCATCTTGGAACCAGATAGACATTTGGGTTTCGATCTAAGTCCAGTTCCCAGATGTCGAGCTGGGTATTCAGGCTTGTTAAGGAAGATGAAGAAAAAGAAAAGAAAAATGAGAAGAAGAAGAAAAGAAAGAAAGAGAGAGAGAGAGAGAGAGAGAGAGAGAGAGAGAGAGAGAGGGTAGAAAGACGATTATTGATTGGGGGAAGAAGAAGTTGAAAGCGGTTGGGTGTGGTTGGCTTTATAAATGGAGAACTAATCTCTCCAGATTAGATCTTCATCGTCCATCTCATCAGATGGACAGTTAAGATCTAATCTAGAGATTGGATCTCTATCCATTTTTCTTTTCTTTTTTTAATTTTTTAAAATATAAAATATATATTTTTTAAATTTTGGTTTTTTAAAATTAATCACCATCGTCCATTAACATGATGGATGGTGTAGATCTATTTTTTTATTTTTTCCTTTTTTTCAAATTTTAATTATTTTATAATTTAAAAATTATTTTTAATTATATTTAGTTAGTTAGTCAGAGGTATTCTCGTCTTTTTACTTTATTTTGTCATTTTTTAATTATTTCAAACGGTCAATGTAGTCAAACTATGAGTATGAGGGAGGTCATTGTTACAAAAAGCAAAAGTGATTTCTAATTATAGTAAGGTATATTTCCGGAGGCTTCTTAGTAATTCTCTTGTTTTCTACTAAAAGTCAGTACTTACATTTTTTTTTATGAACAGTATGCAGCGGTTGGAATTGGGAACCAAATGAATAAAAATAGCTTTAAAATCTCTCTTCCAGGATTAGGTGCAATTAATAAATTATATTATTCTATCGTAGTTTTTAATCATATATTAATTATAAATAAAATATTATTAATATATATATAACTATTTTAGTATTTATTAAATAATTTATTTTATAATTATTTGTATCATATTAAATGATATTACATAATAATTAATAATAAAAGGATGTAAATATCAAATTACTAGTTTTTAGACAATTTTAATGTAAAAGAAATATATATATATATATATACTACTATATTATGGGTAAGGAAAAAAGACATATACTTTAGATTTTTAGTATCAGTCACTATTCAATCGTCAATAACTTTTAATACTATTCAGTAGAAAAAAAAAATATGTATATATATAATGATTTTACCATTAATACTTTCTAACTTTAAAATATTAAGACAAATCAATTAAATTATCAATTACATTCTCTTTCCAAAATAAATTCTCTTTTCTATTCAATTCAAATATAATAGAAGAATTTGATTGGCTCGTCGTAATTTTTTAAAGTTAAGAGACACTGATAGTAAAATCAATATATATATATATATATATATATTAGTGGCAAATCCAAAAAATTAATTTAGGGGGCACATAAATAAAGTAATAAAAGCATAGAAAATTAAGAAAATATTAAATGTATAATGTTTTTATGCAAAGTTCCAGTGGCGAACCTAGATATTTATATTAGGTTGGTCACTTTATAATAAAGTGAAATGAAACGAAAATTAATGATAAAAACAATTATAGCTTATATGAGTTTTTTTATTTATGAATTTTATCATGTAAAATCATTTATGTATAATAAAAATAATTTATATCAATAATCTTGAATAAACTAAGACGTATCAAGATTAAGTAACATTATACTATTTTTTTTTTTCTAAATACAGCAATATACAATATACGTTTTACTTTCTTAATATTGAAAAATATGTACTCTCATAATGAAAAGAGAGAAAACTCTCTATATATTGGAAATACACGTGATAGAATTCAAACTCAAAAAATAGTTTGCATTAATTATGTAGTTAGTAATAATTGTTAATGGTACATTAAAAGATATAAAAGTTTTCTATGTCAACCATGGCAAATTTAAAGATAAGCTGGATTGGTAAGTTATTATGCTATGTTTTTCCAAGTCTCGGTTCGAACCTTATCCATGCACGTTTTGTCATTGTTTATTATTATATTTTTTATGAAAAAGACAGAGAGAGAGAGAGAAAAAAAAAAAACAAAAGACAGAAAGCAAGAGTGAGGATCAAACCATGGTATGGGGGGAAGGAAAGAGACCCATCATACCACCAGGACCAAACAAATTGCCTTGTTGTAAGATTATTTGCACTTTTTTATTTTTTATTTCTTATTTTAAAGAAAAAGAAAGAAAAAACAAGAGAGAGAGAGCAAAAATGAGGATCAAACCATGGTTTGGGGGAAAGCCAAGGAGACGCTTCACACCAAGAGGACCCATCACCATTTTGTGATATTATTGGCTTCGTAACTTTATATAATATTTGTTTATATATTTAATATTTAATTACTAATATTATGAATTTAATAATTTTTCATAAAATTTCAGGAGAGACACATATTCCGTCTGGCCGTAAACTAGGTCTACCCATATATATATAATGAGTTGAATTATGTTATTGTACCGAACACTACTAACATTGTGTGTAAAAAATAAGAAATTATTCTCCTCGCAGGTGGATTTAGTGAACGATAGTAGAGAGTATTTTCCATTGGTAACCATAAAAATTGAAAAGAATAGCAATAATAATATTAGAGTAATATTGAATTTTTCAAAAATTTTATCTAAATTCATATCTAAATGATATGATATATGAGTTGTCAAAATTCTATTAATTATCATATTATCTCATGATTTAAAGATCTTAATAATTCATATGCCACATCATTTCGACATGAATTTAGATATATTTTTAGAAAATCTAACATTACTCACAATATTATTAATAAAAGTAACGTTATGCTTTATAAAAATTTTGCTCAAATTTATGTCTAAATAGTATGGTATATGAGTTGTTAAAATTTTATAAATCATAATATAATAAAATTTTAATACCATATAATTTGAATAAAAATTTTGGGAATATCAGCCTTACTCTATTGATGATAGTGAAAAGACGCGTAATTTTAGAAATACCAAATGTACGAGGGTGACCAATGGAAAACACAAAGCAAACAAACAAAAAATTAAAATAATAATAAAATAATAAGTGATCCAATAAGAAACAAATAATAAATAACAGGTAGTTAATAAGGCTCTCTCTCTCTCTCTCATTCTCTCTCTGCAAGAAGCATGTGAAACCGAAACGTACTCCTCTTCTGCTTAGCTCTTCCTCATCGTCGGAGATTCAGACGGAAACCTCCGAGTCTGACAAACACGAAAAATGTTCAGGTTACACAAACTCAAGTCGGATGAAAAACTCGGCGGCAATCTCGATTTCACTTTCTCCAACTTTCACGCTCTTCAGGTTCACATTGGTTCTTCTTTTTCTCCTTTTTTTATTTTGAAAATATTTAAAATGTAGCGAGACGTACATTTTCATGTGTTGACCTTGTTTTGAATTGGTTGACTGCGAGTTGACTTGATGTATTTATTTATTGTATTTATTTCAAAATCTTTTGGTATTGGATATTGCAGGTAGCCAAAGGATGGGAGAAGCTGTATGTGTGTATAGTGTCGGTGGAGACAGGCAAAACAATAGCCAAGTCAGGGAAAGCAGCGGTACGGAATGGAGATTGTCGATGGATGGAGGCTTTTTCGGAGTCTGTTTGGATTCCACATGGTGATGACGCGTCAAAAGAATGCCTTGTTAAGCTTACTGTTATGGTCTGCGTGCCTGCCTCTGTTGTTGTTGGATTTGTGTTTTCTTGTTTTGATTTGGTGTGGAATTAATTAATTAACAAACTCGATATGACATTTGGTGTATGTAGGGGTCGTCTAGATCCAGCATTCTTGGAGAGGCTACTGTTAATTTAGTAAAATACGTCAGTTCGAAAAGTCTTGTTCCTGTTTCATTACCGTTGAAGAAGTGTAATACCGGGACTGTTTTACAAGTGAGTTTTGTTTTTTCTAATAAATTGTTGTATCAATTGTAGATATTTCACACTTAACAAATAAATATGCTCACTACATTGATAATTGTTTGATGATTTATGTACATATTGGATGTGAATGATGGCATCATGCAGGAGTGCCTTCAGTTTAATTTTATTTAAATGTTAACTTTTTTTTCTTTTTTTTCAAGTTTTATTTCTCACAAGTTAGATATGATTAAATATTGTATAATGCTTGAATGCATGAAGGATCAAGTAGGTGTTCTTGATGTAAAAGGAGGTACTTGGATCAAATTTAGAATAAATTGTTCTGTTTGCAAGTTTTGCAACTGTGGCCTGCCGATATGCTCCTTTAATGTTCACTATGCTGAGATAGTTATGATCTTAACTACACACACACTGAGAGAAAAACTAAGACCCATCGCTGACAAACTTTTTTCTCCTGCTTTACAGCTTAAAATTCAGTGCCTAACACCGAGAGAAAAACTCAGGTTTGCAGTTCATGGCAAAATTTTATGCTGTTTTTTTAACTTTCTGTTCTGTGGTTATGAAAGAATTGCTGCCTCTTTTAAAGGGACGGACAGAGGAGTGACACGAATTCAGACATGGAGGACATCAATGTTGACTACGATGACATGGAAAACAAATCAGATGTTTCTGATGGTACGTTTACCAGAAGTGTTGGATCTTCATCAAGTAACTATTTGGAGGGTGCCTCCCATCCAGAAGAACCATGTACTAGGGTATGGCACATTGATCTTATAACCTAGTTTGGTTTCTAAGCAATTAATTACCTTGTACTTTCCACCATGATCATATCTGCAATATCGATTCCTTAAATTAAATCATTTTAAATGCTACAGTTTACTTACATTGATTGAAGGTGGAAACATTTTATGGCCTTGGCTTCAGCCCTTTTTTGTGGTTCACATATTCTTCTCCTTTCACTGCAGAACATAAATTACTCATCGTCGGGTTCTCACAACAGTTTTGATTCTTTGGAGGGCTCCTTCAGCAGGGAACTAAGTTACTCAAGTGGGGCCATGAACAGTCCGGTTGGAAGACAAGATTCAATCAGTTCTCATGCTTGTTCTGGTTATGGCTCTTATTATTTTAATGATTCATCTAGGTCAAATAAGTTACCTTTAAATTCAAAGGCATTGGGTTCCGGAAGGCATCTTCAAAATCAAAGAGAAGACTTCACTCGAGTTTCACATGCTGTTGCCTCATCACCTTTACAGAATGTTGGTTCATCTAAAGATCTTCTGGAAGCTGCGGAAGTCACAATTGAGGAGCTTCGTGCTGAAGCTAGGATGTGGGAACAAAATGCTCGAAAGATGATGATCGATTTTGAAAAGTTACAGAAAGAATTTTTGCACCATTCAACACGTCAGACCAATCTTGAAATGGAACTCTCAGCATCACATGCTAGATGTGATGGTTTGGAGCAGGAAGTCAAACAGCTGAAGATTTTACTTGAGGAATCACAAGTGCAACCAACTGCTACCGGAAATTCAAAGTTTCAGGCCAAGGATTTGGACAATATTCTGAAAGAATTGGGAGATGAGAACAAGTTTCAAAAGGAATCAAATGCTAATCTGGAGATACAGCTACAGAAGACCCAGCAATCAAACATCGAGCTTCTTTCTATTCTTCAGGAACTGGAAGAGACCATAGAAAAGCAAAAAATGGAAATTGACAGTCTCTCTAAAATGAAATCAGAATTTGAAGAATTAGGGTGTGATCATGCATTTAAAGATGGCAAGCAAGTAAATACAAGCGAGCAGGTTTTAGGAAAGAAGATACGAGACATCTCATGTGATTCAGATGTGGAAGGTAGCATTGTTGAGCACCCAATAAGATTTTCAAATACAGAGGTTGAACCAGAGGAGGACGGGCAACTGCTTGAGCTACAACGGTTACAGGAATCCCAGAAGAATATGAAGAGTAGAATTCAGTCCCTCGAAAAATCTCTGGAGGAAAAAAATCATGAGATAGAGATAGAACGGGGTCTGAAGATTCAAACTCTAAGGGATTATGAGGCAGAGTGGAAGGGTCGAATAGCTGAAAAGGAGGGAAAAATTATCAGTTTGGAAACTAGGTTATCTGAAGCTCTAAGTGCTCAAGGATTCAACAATATGGGTTCCGGAAACCAAGAAGATCACAGTTTGTTCAAAAAAATTGATGTTCTAAAGCAGAAGGTGCAGGAACTTGAGCATGACTGCAATGAACTTACAGATGAAAACCTGGAACTTCTGTTGAAGCTTAAACACTCTAGAGAGGATCTTCCAACATGTGATGCTTCTTCCAAATCTTTGTTCCGTGAGTGTCCAGACAACAAGTTTATTCTTAAAACAGAATCTGAAGCAAGTGAGCTCAAATCTCAAATATGCAAGCTTGAAGAGGAGCTGACAAGCAAAAATGTTCTTATTGAGAAACTTTCCGCTGACAACCTACAGATTCAATCTGTAGATCTTCAAAATAAATGTGATGAACTGGAGCTCCAGTTGCAAGCTTCCAAGGACAGAGCTAGTTACCTTGATCGTGAACTTTCTAAATGTTCTTCGAGAGCAGAAGAACAGGCGAATGTGATTGCTGAACTGCAACAACAGCTAGAACTTTACCAAGGAAAGAAAACAGAAAGTAGACATCATCCTGTAGCTGTCAGTCCAGAAAGTAAAGTTTCCATATCAGATACTTTCAATCAGTTGTCTAATATGCTCTCTGAGTTACATGAACAAATTCAACTCTCTGTGGCCTATCTCAAGAAGCAACAATCTAGTCTTCATTCCTCCGAAATTACTGAATGTAGTTATGGCTCTGATGAGTCAGAAATTCAAATATCTACTGATTTGACTCCAAATGAGCGTGTTGAGGCTATCCTGAACAGTTTTATTGAGCTGAAAAAGTTTGTTGAAATGAAAAATGCTGGGGGTGATGATGAACTTCAGTCTAGAAAAGAAGTCAGACCAATAGTGGCAAACTTGGTTGAAGTCCAGAATAAATTGCAGGAGGATAATTTAAACGAATGTACTCCAAGCACTTACAATCAGGAATTTGAGGGTCTACATATGGAATCTAAATCTGAAGTTGCGGAACCAAGTAAGGAATTGTTGGAAAGGATGACCGAGATAGACAAGCTCAAATCAGACAATTTGCTGAAGCAAGAAGAGGTCAAGGCTCTAATGCATCTCCAAAGGGAGCTGGAAACTCAGATAGCTGATCTTAAAAGGGAAAAAGCCAATTGGAGGAAAGTATGGGAATGATGTGTAGAAAAAGTTCTATCACAACAAAATGCTTGGATGATTTAAGGAATGAAATAATGGCTCTTAGTAGCAATATGGATGCTCAGGCTTCAGCCAACAAGGTTCTTGAAAGGAAAGCCTCAGAGCTAGAAAGCAGCAAACATGAACTAGAAGTTCATGTGTGTGAATTAGAAGAAGAAAATGTCCAGCTATCTGGACGTATATCTGGCTTGGAAGCACAGCTAAGATATCTGACTGATGAGAGGGCATCAAGCCGTTTGGAACTTGAGAATTCAGAATCTCATGCTTTGAATCTCCAGGAAAAAATAAGAAGATTGGAAGATGAGATTGAAGCACAAAAGGTTGAAATGAAGCAGAAGTTGCAGGATATGCAAAACCGATGGATTGAGGTTCAAAAAGAGTGTGAATACCTAGAAGTAGCAAATCAGAAACTACAAGCTACTGCTGAAAGTATCATTGAGGAATGCAGTTTGCTGCAGAAATCAAATGCCGAACTAAGACAGCAAAAATTGAAGTTACATGAACAGTGTGCTCTCTTGGAAGTAGAATTGAAGGAGTCAGAAAAAGCTTTTTCTGACATGACAATGAAAATTGAATGTCTTGAAGGAAAATATTCTTCAATGCTGGAAGAAATTGTTTCAAAGGAGAAAGCCGTTAATCTTGAATTAGACGCACTGCTTCATGAACACAAGGATCATAAAAATAAACTTGTTCTGGAAGAGAGTCTGTTAAATAAGATGTATTTGGAAAAGACAGTTGAAGTTGAGAACCTTCAAAGAGAGTTTGTGCAGCTTAATGAACAGATAAATGCTACTCATGATGAAAACAAGAGAACAGCTTTAGAAGCTATTCCAGAAGTGTCTCAACTGCGTGCAGATAAAGCTATGCTTGAAGCTACTCTTGAAGAAGTACGAGGGAAACTAAAATTGTCTGAGAGAAACTTTGATAACCTCCAGATGGAATCTCAGATGAACCTAGAACACGTTATGAAGGAGCTCACTGCTGCAAAGCATGACAGAGAAGTTCTAACAGCTGACAATGAAAAGTTATTGGATTTGTTGCAAGATGTCAAATCTAATAAAGAGAAACTTAAAAGTGTCATTAGAGGGCTTCAGTTAGAACTCAAAGCTTCCAAGTATATTAGGCTACAACAATCAGAAGAAATTTCCAGCCTTAAGGTTCAATTGGAGAAATCTACAGTGCTTCAAGATCAAGTTTTGGAACTCAAGAGATCACTCAATGAAGCCAAATTTGAAAACGAAAGACTAGAAGCCTCATTCCAGATGTTATCTGGAGAGCATGAAGAACTTCAGGCTGAAAGAAACTTATTAATTCAGAAAATCTCTAGTAGTGAGAAGGCAGTGTCTGAATTAGACGAATGCAACCGTAGGAAAGTCGCCCTTCAGGAGAAAGTCCTCCGGCTTGAGGGGGATTTAACTGCAAGAGAAGCATTAGGTTCCCAGGAAATTGTGCTGAAAAATGAGCTTGCCCAGATGAGGAGGGAAAATAGCCGATTACAGAGGAAAATAAAATGTCTTGAGGTGGAGAAAGAAGAGTGCCTGAAGAGAGCTCAAGCTCTTGACGAGGAGTTGAAGCACACCAAAGAAGTAAAACAGGATCTGCATGAGTCTGCTGGAAATCTTGATCATTCTGATTATAGTACTGCCAGTAGTCCAATTCATGGCAAATTAAATCTCTCGTTGAAGGTCAGTGCCAATAATTCTCCCTAGTCTCATCTTAATAATTAACTCAAGCTTAAATATGGAATTTTAACCTCTGCTTTGAAATGATAGGGGCAAGGGAAAGATAGTCTGCAGGTCATTGAGAAGCCCTCTGTAGAAACTGGCAATTTACAAGTTTCGAATGATCAAGACAGGCTATGTACAGGCCAAAACCTAATACCCGTGAGTGTCACTCTTTGTACCTAAATGCATAATTTTTATTGCATGGTCCTATTATGCCTTCGAAAAGGTTTTACCCTTAGTTAATTACTCTATACCTTCCCCTTATTATAATTATTTTTTTTAATCAGGTTGATAACAAACAAAATCGTAACTTTGGAAGGTCGCAAGCTATTGAAATCGATCCTTTCTCAAAGATTCAGTCTCTTGAGAACGAACTGGCTGAGGCTTTGGAGGCAAATGACATGTATAAAGCACAACTTAAAAGGTGGGGTACACATGATAAGTTTCAGTGTTTAGCATGCCAATTTCTTGTTTTTCTTGAACCTCACGTCGGATTTATTAATTTTTCACAAGCATTTGACTATAAGTTGGAAACTACGCATTATTTCATTATATAAAACTATGTTACTGCTCTAATATATCAATTTTATTATAAAGGACAGGCAGCTCTTAAGTGGCACATGTATTAGATTGATTCCAGTTGAAACTACATACAACCTTTGACTCTGGTAGACTTTGTAATCCATTTAATATCTATAGATGGAATGCTAATTCAGAAATTGAACTGTTGTACCTACAACTATGGATCCGAGTATGATCTTGGACCTTACTGATTTTTCATGCTTAATGAATGGTCCCATTAATTTGTACTTGTTCCTGGCACAAGTAAAACCCTGATTCTTAATATGTAGAGTAATGCTAACAACTTCTGCAACTGCTGCTTGTTTTCAGCTTGTTGTGTGGGGATGTAACTAGTCCTTCAGACACTCCGATGGAACTGAGTGGTGAAGGTAGAGCAGTGAAGAGAAACGAAGGTGATCGCAAAGCAGCATCACTTGAGGCCGAGTTGAAAGACTTACAAGAGCGCTACTTTCACATGAGTCTTAAATATGCTGAGGTAGAAGCTCAAAGAGAACAACTTGTGATCAAGCTCAAGAATGTCAGCAATGGAAGGAAGTGGTTTTCTTGAGTCAGTTTCGCAGATTTTTTTCTTTCTATCCTATAGGCTGTAGTTTATAGCTCAATAGCCCTTATCTAAAGGTAAAAAGTTACTTGTAAATTGTTCTGAGGTAGGCACGAGGCTGCGCAGATGGCTTCTTGTATCAATAAATCAGGTAAAGTGAACAGTTACAAATTTTGTTCCACGTGTTTAGAATTAGCACGTCAATTTATTATTTGCCCACATAACGAGTAATCGTGGGATTTATATTCATGCGGTTAAAAGCCTGTTTGGCATGGCTTCTAAAAGCCATTTTTTGGATTTGGATGTTATAAGCTGCTTTAGGGAGTGTTTTGAGTGTACTCCCAACACAACTTTCAGTTTTCAAAAGAGCTTTCAAGAGAAGCAGAGTAGCTTGGAAGCTTTTTACCTATTTTCATATGAAAGATCTTGACACTCTTATGTATTCCTTTCTTATGAATTATGAGTTCAAGAAGTTTCTTATGGATTCCTTTCATATGAAAGATCTTGACACTCTTTACATACTTTCTCGGGTTAGAAGTATCCTATTCTTCTAATGGCATACTTCTCACCCAGTGTAAGTACATTGAAGACTTACTCAAATTGACCAATCTCACTAATAATAAAATTTGTTCTACTCTAATGGACTGTAATTAAAAAGAGATGATGTTGTATCTATCTTGGATCCTACTTTGTATAAATGTTTGGTGGCAATCTGATCTATCTCACTATTACACGTCCTAATATGTCCCTTGTTGTCCCAAGTTGTACGTCAATTTGTTTTTTATCCTAGCCGGCATAATCTCTCATCTCTTCATCATGTTCTTTGCTATCTGAAAGGTATTTATGATCGTGGGCTATATTTACCTTCTAACACATCTCTTAATCTCACAACATTTGCTGACACGGAATTATGTCGGGTGTGTTAATACTTGACACTCTAACACAGGGAGGTGTGTCTTCTTGGATGATTCTCTTATCTCTTGAAAATGTAAGAAACAAGAACAGGTATCTAAATCGTCCATAGAGGTTCAGTATCTCTCCATATCCTTTGTTAGTTCTGAAGTAGTATGGCTTTGACAACTGCTCATGGAACTTGATGCTACTTGCTCTCAACCAATTACTCTTTTTGGAGACAACACCAGTGCTATCAGCGTTGCCATTAATCCAGTTCATCATGAATTAACTAAACACATCGAGGTTGATTGCCATTATATCTGAGAACTAGTTCAAAATAAAATTCTTAGTCTTGCCAGTGTCTTATCTCATTAACAAATTGCTGACTTTTTTACCAAGCCTTTGTAGCTAAGAGGAGATCTCTCCTAACATTGAGAGATTTTAATTGTATATTATCTTTTCCATAATTAGCTAGGTTTACTATATATAGATATAAATCTTTGTGTCTATATAGACTCATGCAGTTCAGTTTTGAAATATGAAAAACAATTCTCTCTTTGAAATTGTCAAGAACAAGAAAGTGCAAAGCATTATAATTTATTTAGGCTTCAATCTATATTAATCCCAGTTAGACCCAAGACTCGAAAAGGAGTATCAAGCATTATATCTTCATCTAGTTGTCCTTAGAGCATTTTCAATCATACAAACTCTCCATTGTCCTTAGCCAAAAAAAGCTAATGATGTGCCATTTTATGGACTCAAACCACTTTTCATATTATCAGCTATTTTGCAAAAGTTGAATCACTTAGCCAAATATAGAGAGCCAAAAAATTCTAATCAAACTCCCTCTCCTATTATTTTAATGTTTAATTTGTGATAAAACAAATATTTTTTTTTTTTGAAAAAAATAAACTTACATGAATTTTCACACTTGTTTAGTCAAAATAGAGGAATGATTGGAGTGATTCAATCAAAAGTTACTAGCTAAGAGGTTAATTGTTTTTAGCACTTATCACTTAATGGGTTTGAATTGTATTTATTAAAATTATTTTTGTTTGTTTTTTAAACTACCAAAAAAATCACTGAAAAAAAAAAACAATTGTTGATTTTTATCTGAATACCAAATCACTTAATGATTTTTTAAGTATATTATTCCAAGTTTATCCTCCCTAAAACAATATATTTTCAAATTTATCATAATTTTATATTATACAAATTCCTTTTATAGTGTGTTTATTTTAATTGTAAAAATCGAAATGGAAATCGGAATGATAAGGAATCGGAATGGCTTTGAATCAGAATAAGTTGTTTACTTCAATTGTGAAAATCGGAATCGAAATCGAAATCAACAGTATTCTCATTGAGTTATTTACTTTACTATAAATCAGAATGGATTAATTGTAAGTTACAAAAATAACCTTGATTAACAATAGTTTATACTCCATAGAAAAAATAAATAAATAAACTTTCTTAATAATATTATTATACACATATTTGTATCTATATTTTACTTTTTATTTTTGTTAATATTAATGAATTCCAAACTATCCATAATATATGAAATCACATTATAATTTTTTTAATCGTTTTTAAACAAAAATTCCATAATATTATATTCTTTCTCAAATAAAAAAATGGTGGTCATTTTTGTTTTTCATATATATATATATATATCTCTGTGTGTGTGTGAAAAACAAAAATGACGACCGTATTTTTATTGGAGAAAGAATAAAATATTATGAAATTTTTGTTTAAAAACAATGAAAAAAGAAATTATAATGTGATTTCAAGTTATGCATTAACTTTAGATTAATAAATTGCTGCTAATCTCTTCAAAAAAAAAAAAATCTTTTTAATAAGGGGCATAAAAGTATTTTTAATTTAAAAAAGAGAATGAGAATGAGAATAAGATTTCTAAATTAGGTGGGCGGAATGAAATTCATATTCCATAATTCCAAATTCATGTGGAATCCACAATTTTGTTTTTATTACGGAATGATTTTAGAATAACTAAACATCATCAATCATTCCACATTCCACTTTACCATTCCTCAATCCATCAAGTAAACACACCCTTAATGTTATAACAAACATGGTTGAAAAATGAAAGCAACTTAAGACCAAATTGCAAATCAAATTTTTTTAAGACGAAAGCAACTTAAGACCAAAATGCAAATTAAATTTTTTTAAGTATTTGATTATTCTTGTTTAATTTTAGTAGAAAATATATATTACTTTACAATTTAAACTTTTGTTCCAATAATAATTCAATTTAAGACTATCTTGTTTATTTTCATTTAAGTATATAAATTTTATTAACTCTATTATTGTAAACCCTCTAGTTTAATTTTACGGATCTCCCAGTAAGAGTCCCTAAGTAGTGATTAGAGACCCTAAATGATCCATGAAAGTGCCTAAGGGTATAGAGAACCCTTAAAGATCGATTTAAACTCAATTGGAGATTAATCGAAAGGGTAAAATAGTAAACGAAATCGAGTAATTATTTAATGTGACAAGGGACTAAATTGAAGATAAGTTTTAATAATTGTGGTCAGAATACAATTAAGTTAAAAACTAAGGGTAAGAATGAAATTTTCTCAGGACGTGATCGGAAATATTGAAGTTGTTTGTGGAGGAAAACATGAAGTCAAAAAGTTGTATTAATCACAAAAATCAGACTCGAAAACAGTCGACCGAACCAGAATAAGAAGAAGAAGAACAAGAAGAAAAAGAAGAAGAAGGCGAGCTTACTGCCATCACTAGACCAAGACCAACGCCGTGAAGCTCGTCGAACCAGCCGCCGAGCAGACCCGTCGCCAAGCAGAAACGAAGACGCCACAAACCGAGCAGACCCGAAGCAAACCCGACGATAGAAACGACGGATCGAAGGCAGATCGGAGCGGAAGAGAACGGCGACGAGCTACCGTCCCGACCACCTGCAGAACCCAGCTCAAGCACGACTCGAACTCGACCAAAGCGGAGCGAAAAATTTACAGGACCGCCGACAAGAGCTACTCTAGCTTAACCAAACGCGATCGACAATAAAACTGATGGCGAAACGGAGGTAGATCGAGAGTGAGAGAGGAAGAGAGGAAGACCAGCTTCAACCGACCTCGATTTTAGCTCGAAATCAGAACCCAAACCGTGCTGAAATGTGACCGAAGCTGAACCAGAACAGAGACGGCAGATCGGAGAAGAAAAAGAGAGATCCAGTTGAGGAAGATGAGCTCGCGTGGAGGAGAAGGAGGAGGAAGTCAGCCCAAAAGCCATCCATTTTCGCACCAAACAGCCCCAAATCGAGCTCAACGCGAAGAGGAAGATGATGATTTCATGAGGAAGAAAAAGAGGTAAGTGTTCAAGTTTTTGGAAGTGTTTTCGTTGAAGATTTTGTTGATGATTAAGTTGATTTCGAAGTAGATTTTATTACGACTTATTGTTGGTTGGTTTTGAGTAAAAATGAGTTGAAAAATAAGTGGATTAATGTTTATTGGGAGCTTAGGAAACCAAGAAAATATCAAGAAGTTAAAGAGAAATCAAAACGCACTCTAAACTAGTTTCAAGGGCAATTTCGTAAATTGACCCTTATGGCGTCCGTTGAGAGTTTGGATGACCCTAATGAGTTTAATTTCATGTGTTGAAGCTATTAAAAGTGAAAGATTAAAATTAGAAAGTCAAAACCAAGAAAACGCTCAAAAATTAGTAGCGAAAATAATAAGTTCTTAGCCTAAAACGCTTACTTGATGACCGTTTCCTTCTGTACCGACAATTGGACCAACTAGATGGCAAATTGGGAAGGTGTTTGGAGTGAAAACGGAATGAAGAAAAGCTGCGAGTAGAGCTGTGAATAGTGTTCGGCCTAAAGGGGTCGAAATCAAATAATTTTCATTTCGAGCCTCCGAATGCGATTCTGTTAGTGCCAAAACGACTCTAGGTGATAGTAAATAGATTTTGGGCAAAGAAAATAGAGTTCAGAACCCCAGAATCAATAAAGAAACCAAAAATGGAGGGTTACGTGTAAAAAGGGTCACTTAGGGGCAATTATGTAATTTTATCTATTTCGAGTTTCTAAAAGTTGACGTGAACGTAAATTTACGTATTCATATATTGTGTAGGTGACGAGAACTCGCGAGGATCGAGGTGAGAGGAGTAGGGGCTCCGTACGCATCGTTTACAATTATCAGTTTTTGTCAGTGAGTTTTATTTTTAAAGCTTTTAAACGTATTTCAATTTTTAAGCTTGATTAAGTAAATTATTTTGCTTACATGAAATTATTTCAAATGCATTGATCAAGCATGAACTTTAGCTTGAAGTGAGAAGTTGATTTTATATGCATATATATATATATATATATATGTTTGATTAAATAAAATTTCAGAAACCAAGCTCGCAAGTTGAATTGAGAAAAAGAAAAGAAAAGTGTTTTCAAAATCATTAGTATACCCTCAGAGATTTTCAAATCAGATTAGACCCGGCCGGTCTATCCCACATCAATTGGCATAGTCTTGAAAAGGGATGAGTCACTAACCTGGGGGGACATGTGTCCGAGTCTGTCAATTGAGTCGTCATTGCTGATGTGGGGTGGTGTTTCGCGTGTTATGGTTAGCGTTGGGAAATTCCACACATAGCAGCGAGATGTCTCAGAGCAGAGCTGTCACGGTTGGTCCTTTATGTTAGATTATTCCTCGTTCAAAGGTCAGGTGACCCCAGAGTTAGGGGTATTATGATATTTTTAATAGATATCCAGAAATAGTTTAAAAAGAAAAGTGCATTTAAAAGAAAAAATAAATTTTATAATTATTTTTCAAGCTATTTATGATTTTTAGTTACGAGTTTTGAATTTAAAACCATGCTTGCACATTTATAAATTCTTATGTTTATATTAAGTTTGAGAAACTCAAATTTGAAATGTTTAAAGGAAAAAAGAATCGTTTTGAAACGTTTTCCAATGAGGACGTTTTGAAATCAAATTTTCAAAGAAAAGACAATTATCACTCACTGAGCTTCTAGTTCATTATTTTTCTGTTTTTATACAAAAAATCTCCTCAGGTACTCTCAACAGGTAGCCGAGCAGTGATGTCACCTACAGCAAGCGAGGCAGAGTGACACGACGCCATTTTGAGCAGTTGATTTTGCATCGATTATATTTTCATGTAAATCTCTTTTTAAAGTGTATAAATAATTTATAATTTGTAATTATTTGTTCTTAACTATTTTTAAATTGTTTTTATTTAAATACGGTTTATTAAATTGTGTTTTGAATTTTATTAAGTTGATTTGAGAATTAAATGCATGATTGAGGCCTGCGGGCAATCAGAAATTGGGTTGGTACTGAAAAATAGTCAAAATGTGATTTTTTGTAAATAGGTTTTTCCGGAATGTCGAAAATGCAACCGTTATGCTGCCAATTAGAAAATGAGTTTAAAAATCAAAGAAAAAATTCCTACGCGTTTTCAGTTTTCAAAGAAAATCAACCCAACGATGTTTTAGAAAGTATTAGAGAGTTTAGGGTTCGCTCAACGGGTTTTGCTTAGCCCGACGTGACCTACAAAATTAGAGTTAGAGGTATTCGGGTCGGGTCGTGTTAAGGTGGTATCAGAGCCCGATTTTGGAAAATTTTGGGAAGTTTTGAAAAGTTCGAAAAATATCATTTTCAAAGAGTTTTAAGGAAGTTTTAGTATGTTTTAAATCATTTTAAAGCATAACATGATTTTGCATGATTTCTGAACTTCGTTTTCATGCATCTCAGCATCATAGATATGTAAAGTCATGGTCGCAGTCGCGCAAGGATTCGGAGGGCAGCTGAGGTACCTACGAGCGAGGAGGAGCATGTTGGCGCATCAATTAATGTGTCGAAGCCTCGAGTATAGTCGCCACAGCCCGTAGGGCCAGAGAGTGTGCAGGTGGATGTAGAGCAGACAACCCAGATGTTGGCAGCGACTTTACATCAGCCCCGTGAGTCAGAGGCATCTTTAGAGCGTGCACGAAAATTGAGCGTGAGATCGTATGATGTCACAAGAGAGCCAGAGCGTGCCTTATCTTGGCTGGAGGCCAGTGAGGAGATATTTTAGGTCATAGGTTGTACCGGTGATCAGATGGTCATATTTTTCACTTTCTTGATAAAGAACAGAGCTAAAGACCGGTGGAATGCCCCTACAGCGGAGACACCTAGATGAGGTTGCCTGGGCAATATTCAAATGGGAGTTACTCGAGAAGCTCTACTCCTCCAACTATAAAGAGGCCAAGATCGAGGAGTTTTACGAGTTGGAGCAAGGTAGCCTATCAGTAACGGATTATGAGAAGAGATTTTTAGAGCTGGGCCGTCTTGTCCCATCAGTGATAGACGACGAGGTATAGAAGATTAGCAAGTTTAGATCCGACCTGAGTCCTAAAATCATAATATATGTGGTCTCAAATGTCTACACGAGGTACGAGGATGTGGTAAAGGCAATTATCCGAGTGGAAAAGAGTATGGAGACCATTCATCGACCGTCAAAGTTCAGCCAGAAGCGAACCTGGACTGGGAGTATTAGCCACTAGGGAGGATCTACTAAAGCAGCGAAAAGTGGTGATCAATTTTCCCAATCCTAGAGTAGGGGGCAGAGTCAGTGGTCCCAGAGCAGTCACAGTTTAGTAAGGTCTTTAGGGAGATCCTCAAGTTTCAGAGGCAAATTCAGATCACAACCTCCTTGCAGCAAGTGCGGTAGGAGCCATCCGAGCGAGTGTTTTGCTGGTAGCACCGGATGCTACAGGTGTTGTCAAGAGGGCCATTTCATGAAAGACTGCCCTGGTCTTGCAACGTCGAATAGACTAGAGGGCAAAAGCACCGCACTTGGACAAACCAGTGGGGATCGTTGACCAGAGAGGAGAGGGCCCCAGATTAGAGCAGCTGCAGATCTTGAGCAAACTAGTTATGGATCCAGCAGGAGAGTAACACCCAGATGACAACTTGGGAGACCTCGTAGTCAGGCTAAAGTATTTGCGGCCATGCAACAGGCAGTTGATGCTGATCTAGAAGAGGATATAGGTAATGATTCTTAAATTGATAATGATGTTTAAGTATTGATCGATTTAAGAGCTCTATATTTTATTAACTTTATGGATCTAATTGATAGAATTGGTATGGACATGAAATTATAGGAGTGTAGTATCAAGTATTTTTCCCCTCAGATGATGAGGCAAGTTTAGGTTGACATTAATCTTAAGTTTTGACTTGGAATATGACACAGATCAACCTGTATCTTTGGCCGTGTTGATGATCTAATAAAGAAAAAGTGAGAGCCCTATTAAAGATACGAGACGTAGATTCTTGAGTAGTATCGTAGTTTATGAGTTTCAAATGATTGGAGTTCTTGAGAAGGAATGACAGAGAACAAGTGGAGTCTAACTTTCTAGTTTAGTTTCTAGAAGAGAAACTCAAGAAGAAGATATCTGAACAGGATGTTCAAGCAATGATGATTTAGAGGTTACAGCGATGATACAGAAGATGTTATGAATGATGTTATAGTGAAGAAGAATTCAAAAGAGAGAATCATCCAGATGAGATCATTCAGAAATTTCGATGACGAAATTTTTTATAAGAAGGGGAGAAATTGTAAACCCTCTAGTTTAATTTTACGGATCTCCCAGTAAGAGTCCCTAAGTAGCGATTAGAGACCCTAAATGGTTCATGGAAGCGCCTAAAGGTATAAGGAACCCTTAGAGATCGATTTAAACTCAATTGGAGATTAATCGGAAGGGTAAAATAGTAAACGAAATTGAGTAATTATTTAATGTGACAAAGGACTAAATTGAAGATAAGTTTTAATAATTATGGTCAAAGTAAAATTAAGTTAAAAGCTAAGGGATGAGAATGAAATTTTCTTAGGATATGATCGGTATTGTTAAAGTTGTTTGTGGAGGAAAACATGAAGCCAAAAAGTTGTTTTAATCATAAAAATCAGACTCGAAGATAGTCGACCGAACCAGAAGAAGAAGAAGAAGAAGAAGGCGAGCTTGCTGCCATCACCAGACCAAGACCGACGTCTTGAAGCTCATCGAAGAAGAAGGCAAGCATAAACAAAAACGCCACAAACCGAGCAGACCCGAAGCAAACCCGACGACAGAAACGATGGATCGAAGGCAGATCGAAGTAGAAGAGGATGGCGATGAGTTACCATCTTGACCACCTATAGAACCCAACTTAAGCATGACCCGAACTTGACCGAAGCAGAGCGAAAAACGTGCAGGACCGCCAACAACGAGCTGCTCCAACTAAACCAAACACGATCGGCAGCAAAACTGATGACGAAACGAAGATAGATAAAGAGGGAGAAAGTGAGAGAGGCAGGGAGGAGACAGAAGAAAGGAAGACCAACTTCAACCAATCCCAATTTTAGCTTGAAACCAGACCCCAAACCATGCTGAAACGTGCCCGGAGCTGAACCAGAACAGAGGCGGCAGATTGGAGAAGAAGAAAAGAGATCCGACGGAGGAAGAGGAGCTCGCGGAGAGGAGAAGAAGGATGAGGAAGTCAACCCAAAACCCATCCATTTTCGCCACCAAAACAGCCCCAAATCGAGCTCAACGCAAAGAGGAAGAGGATAATTTCGTGAGGAAGAAAAAATGGTAAGTGTTCAAGTTTTTTGAAGTGTTTTCGTTGAAGATTTTGCTGATGATTGAGTTGATTTCGAAGTAGATTTCATTATGATTCATTGTTGGTTGGTTTTGAGAGTTTAGATGACCCTAATGAGATTAATTTGATGTGTTAAAGCTATTAACAATGAAAGATTAAAATTAGAAATCAAAACCAAGAAAACGCCCAAAAATTAGTAGCAAAAATAACAAGTTTTTAGCCTAAAACACTTACCCGATGACCGTTTCCTTCCGTACCAACGATTGGACCAACTAGATGGCAAGTTGGGAAGGTGTTCGGAGCAAAAACGGAACAAAAAAAAGCCCCGAGTAGGGCTATGAATAGTGTTCGGCCTAAAAGGGTCGAAATCGGATAATTTTCGTTTCGGGTCTCCGAACGCGATTCTGTTAGTGCCAGAATGACCCTAGGTGATATTAAATAGGTTCAGGACAAAGAAAACGGAGTTCAAAACCCCAGAATCAATAAAGAAATCAAAAATGAAGGGTTACACGTAAAAAGGGTCACTTAGGGGTGATTATGTAATTTTAGATATTTCAAGTTTCCAGAAGTTGACGCGAACGTAAATTTACGTATCCATATGTTGTGTAGGTGACGAGGACACGCGAGGATTAAGGCAAGAGGCGTAGGGGCTCTGTATGCGCCGTTTACAGTTATTAATTTTTGTGAGTGAGTTTTATTTTTAAAACTTTTAAATGTATTTCAAATTTTAAGCTTGATTAAGTAAATTATTTTGCTTACATGAAATTATTTCAAATGCATTGATTGAGCATGAATTTTAGCTTGAAGTGAGAAGTTTATTTTATATGCATATGTATGTCTGATTAAATAAAATTTCAGAAACCAAGCTCGCAAGTTGAATTGAGAAAAAGAAAAGAAAAGTGTTTTCAAAATCATTAGTATACCTTCAGAGATTTCCAGATTAGATTAGACCTGGTCGGTCTATCCCACATCAATTGGCATAGTCTTGGGGAGGGATGAGTCACTAACTTGGGGGGACATGTGTCCGAGTCTGTCAGTTGAGTCGTCATTGCTGATGTGGGGTGGTGTTTCGCGTGTTATGGTTAGCATTGGGAAATTCCGCACATAGCCGCGAGATGTCTCACATCAAACCCATCACGGTTGGTCCTCTACGTTGGATTATTCCTCGTACAGAGGCCACGTGACCCTAGAGTTAGAGGTACTATGATATTTTTGAAAGATATCTAGAAATAGTTTTAAAAGAAAAGTGAATTTGAAAGAAAAAAGAAATTTTATAATTATTTTTCAAACTATTTATGATTTTCAGTTACGAGTTTTGAATTTAAATCCATACTTGCACATTTATAAATTCTTATGTTTATATTAAGCTTGAGAAACTCATATTTGAAATGTTTAAAGAAACAAATAATCGTTTTCAAACGTTTTCCGAGGAGGACGTTTTGAAATCAGATTTTCAAAGAAAATACAATTTTCACTCACTAAGCTTCTAGCCCATTATTTTTCTGTTTTTATACAAAAACCTCAGCACGTAGCCAAGCAGTGACATCACCTCCAGCGGACGAGGCAAAGCGACACGACGCCATTTTGAGCAGTTGATTTTGCATCGATTATATTTTCATGTAAATCTCTTTTTAAAGTGTATAAATAATTTGTAATTTGTAATTATTCATTCGTAATTGTTTTTAAATTGTTTTGATTTAAATGCGGTTTATTAAATTGTGTTTTGAATTTTATTAAGTTGATTTGAGAATTAAATGCATGATTAAGACTTACGGGCAATCAGAAGTTGGGTTGGTGCTAAAAAATAGTCGAAGTGTGATTTTTTGTAAACAGGTTTTTCCGGAATGTTAAAAATGCAACTATTATGTTGCCAAAATTTTATTAGAAAATGAGTTTAAAAATCGAATAAAAAATTTCTACACGTTTTCAGTTTTTAAAGAAAACAACCTAACGATGTTTTAGAAAATATAAGATAGTTTAGGGTTCATTCCACGGGTTTCGCTTAGCCCGATGGGTCGGGTCTGAGAGAGATCCGTTAAGGTGCTCGGCGTGACCTACCGAATTAGAGGTAGAGATATCTGGGTCGGGTCGCATCAATTATAATAATTAATCATATTTTAATTACGAATAAAAATATTATTAATATATACATAAAAGTGTTTTAGTATTTGTTGAGTAACTTATTTGTAGTTGTTTGTATCATATTAAATGAAATTATGTAACAACTAATAGTAAAAAGATATGAACGTCAAATTACTAGTTTTCATACTATTTTAACTTTAAAAAACAAACAGAATACCATACATTCAAAAGATAAGGTAAAAAAAAAAATACGTCATTCAGATTTTAGATTTAAATCACTATTCAATCTTTAATAACTTTCAATAATATTCAATTTTCAATCAAAAAGACGCTTAATCCCTAAAATAGTTTTCTTTGTTGTAAATCAATGGATGCCACTATTTCCCAAATAATGACCTCCTTAATAATGCATTATTATTTTATGTAACTTATGCCTTCTTAATAGTGCATTATTATTTTGTGCAACTTATGTCTTTTCTCATACTTCTATTTATAATTCTTAGCCTATAAATAGAGGGTGTATAAGTGTTTTTGAAAAGTGAATAAGAAAGTAAGAAAGTTACTCGCCCCTTCTCTTGCATTTTCTCTTTTATATTGTTTCCTTCTCTTGTATTTTCTCTTTTTACATGATTTGGTTTATGTTCTAAATCTTTCCTTTTAGCCTTTATTTTATAACACATTATTAGCACGATTCTCTAGTATGAGAGATTTCATTCATATGATCTACTTCCAACTATTTAATTCAAATAATTACATTATTATAAAGTATTACTTTGAAGTAATATTTTGATTCTTAATAAAAGAGTGAATGTATATATTTTTGGAACCTGAAGTTTCCAAAATATTTAGAACCAGAAGTTCTAAATTTCCAAAATATTTGGAACTTGAAGTTCTATAATTTTCATAATTATCTAAAACTAGAAGTTTGCGATTTCTAAATTATTTAGAGCCTGAAGCTCTAAATACTAAAATCAATTAGAATTAGAAATTCTTTACTCCCAATTTCTATGATTTAGATTATATATTGAAGCATATGAGTATGTATATATTTACGAGAAAAAATTTGGTCAATGCTTCAATTTTATTCTCATTCATTATGTGTTGTTTGACATTGAAATATGCAAATCATCATAACAAGCATATACTATGTTTGAATTATTTTCATAACATCACATCCGAAATCAATTTTTGACAATTAAATATTGAATTTATGACTATGAACTCATATATTTTTAACATCATATTGAGATTCATGTGAATTGCAGAATTAATATTGGATGTTATATGTATTATTTTCTTTTTATCATTGTTCACAGTAATATTGATTATATATTGTTTCTATTGTTTTAGCACCTTGAAGATGTCAAACTCTTTCAAACCTGAATTTGCTGTGCTTGATATCACTAGAAAAAATTATCAATCACGGATTCTTGATATTGAGCTGAATTTGCAATCAAATAATTTGGTTGATGCTATTAAAGAGAACAATACAGCAAATGCACAAGATAAGGCTACGATGATGATTTTTATCTGTTGTCATTTGCATGAAAGTTTGAAAACTCAATATCTCACAGTGAAAGAACCATTGATTTTGTGGAAAAATATAAAAGATCGATATGATCATCAAAAGACTATTGTTCTCCCTAGAGCTCGATATAATTGGCACCATCTAAGACTACATGATTACAAGTCTGTTGTTGACTATAATACTGCCTTATTTAACATCATTTCAGAGCTTGAATTATGTGGTGAAAAATTAACCGATGCAAATTTGTTAGAAAAAACCTTTTCTACATTTCATGCCTCGAATGTGCTCCTGTAGCAACAATATCGAAAGCGTCAGTTTACAAAATATTCTTAGCTAATCTCATGTCTTTTAGTTGTAGAGCAAAATAATGAGCTATTATTAGACCAGATATTGTATTTTCAATAAATCTTCTAGCAAGGTTTAGTTCTGCTCTTACTCGAAGACATTGGAATTGAATCTAAAATATTTTTAGATATCTTCGAAGAACTATAGACTTGGGGTTTATTCTATTCAAAGTCAACAAATGGTTCTGATCTTGTTGTTTATACTGACGTAGGTTATCTCTCTGATCCTCACAAATCATTTTCACAAACTGGATATGTTTTTACATATAATGACATAGCAATCTCATGGCGCTCTACCAAGCAAACTCTTGTTGCCATATTATCCAATCATTTGGAAATTTTTGCAATACATGAAGTAATAGAGAGTGTGTATAGTTGAGGTATGTTATTCATCATATCTAGAGTACCTGTAAGTTGCTTCAAGTTACAAATTCCCCATTAGTAATATATGAAGATAATTTGCTTACATAGCACAAGTTAGAGGAGGATACATCAAAGGAGACAGAACCAAACATATATCACCAAAATTTTTTTATACTTATGAACTCCAAGAAAGTCAACAAATTGATGTCCAGTAGATACAATCTACAAGTGATCTTGCAGACTTGTTTACTAAGTCTTTACCCACATCAACTTTTGAGAAAATGGTGTATGATATTGGTATGCATCAACTTCACAAATTGCAAGAGTGATAGTTGTATATTTTTGAGGGGGAGAATATTCTTTGGCCATACACGTGCGTTGTACAAATTTTCCCTTGACCAAGTTTTTCCCATCAGGTTTTCTTGATAAGATTTTTAATAAGATAGTTCTAAATGCAAATTCTACAAGAATTATGTACTCTTTTCCTCTTACTAGGATTTTTTCCCATAGGTTTTTTCCTAGTAAGATTTTTAATAAGATATATTTTTTGTACAAGTGGACATCTGAGCGGAAGTGTTGTAAATCAATGGATGCCATTATCTCCCAAATAATGACCTCCTTAATAGTGCATTATTATTTTGTGCAACTTATAACTTCTTAATAGTGCATTATTATCTTGTCTAACTTAGGCCTTCTTAATAGTGCATTATTATTTTGTGTAACGTATGCCTTTTCTCATACCTCTATTTATAATTCTTAGCCTATAAATCGAGGGTGCATAAGTGTTAATTGATATACCTTTTGAAAAGTGAACAAGAAAGTAAGAAAGTTACTCTCCCCTTCTCTTGCATTTTCTCTTTTATATTATTCCATTCTCTTGTATTTTCTGTTTTTACATTATTTGGTTTATGTTCTAAATCTTTGCTTTAAGGCTTTATTTGATAACATTCTTGTTATTTTAGCTAAAAGTTAGCTAAGATTTAGGGAGTTCCCTTATTGATGCTCTTATTTATGTGAGGATAAACTAATCCCTGTTTGCACATAAGGCAGAAAATGAATTCTTCCTAAGTCTCATTTAACCCCAACTTTCATTGAGAAGTTGATGATGTATTTTACTTTTGTTACGAAAGATTATTCTTTCAAAAAAACTTCATATCATCCCTAAGGTATCTAAAAATATCAAGATTTTAAATGTTAGCTCTTTTACTCCCTAATGTTTCAAAAACACTTCAAAAAAATCCTTACTTGACGTCAACTAGTGGTGAAAAGGGAAGGTAAATTTGGACATGAAGGGCATTATGGTCTTTTGATGAGGAGAGCTGAGATGATGACACGTGTATGGCCAAGATTAAAATGAAAAAAAAATACATAAAATGATATTTTAAAATTAATTAATTAATTAGTTTAAAGAAAAAAAAACTTAAATCAGATCATCATCGATCTGCTCATCACCAAATCGTGGTGATCTAGTTCATCACCAGATCATCACGGTCTGGCTCGCATAGCACACCCTGACAATCCCCATTTCTTAGGCAATAACGGGACCCACCCTAACTTCCCCTTATGGGACCCACGTGCCCATCTAGCACTCCACGGAGCCCTTTTGAATTCTAACCCACAAAATCCAAAAGAGAATCCGAGGAGCAAAGCCTGAAAACTTAACAAATCATTTATAAATTTATAACTTTAAAATCATTAAATTCATTTTCTATAGATTAAAATTTCTTAAAACTTTTGGCAGCATTTCCGCTATTTTTTGAGATTACCAAAATTTCCAGATCCCCTGTAAATCAAGGAAAACACTTCTAAAATTTTTAAGCACATTCTCAACTTTCATTGGACCTCCGGTCCATTTCAGAGGCAAACTCTAGCCACAATTTTTCCACTAAATAAAATCAATTCAATATCAATTTCATCATAACTGAAATCACAATTTAACTGCAACTTTATATGCATTCAAAATGCAAAATGATCATTTCGATTACATGGTTTGGCAATCCCAAAATATATATATACATCACAAAAATTATATACTTTTCAAATACAAATCGTGCAATGCATTAACAGTGACTAAACAGAATTGGATGTTTTAGTCAACCTATTCAAAGGGTGAGGAATGAGTGGCCTGTCCACTAGTACCTGCACCTGAGGAGGTTTTTAAAACAAATTTACAAGAGAGTGAGCTATGGAAGCTCAGTGAGTGTAAGTGTTTTCTAAACTATCTGTTTTCTGATACATCCTCCCAAAAACAGTTATAAAAGAAATTTTCTATTCCTTAAGTGCTTTCGAAATTTAAATTCAACATCATAATTTTCGTAAATTCATGCATAAAATATAACATATTCAAATTAAAACATCAAATTGTACCAAAATAATATTTTCCCATGAAAACCATGATATAACTCAGTTCATTTCATAATCATTAAAACAATTTTAAAAATGACATATATTACACTTTAAAAATAAAATTTGCACTCACAAATTGTTTTTCAACCACTTGAGTAGATTCCTCAATGTTCCTTCCTTGCGTCCACCTCCCCTACAAGTCATCTATCAAATGAAATCCATCACCTATTTATTAAGTTTCCTTCATTTCCATAACTCCATTAATACTCAACTCACACCCTAACTCATTCAATATCCTAACATCACTTAATTAAAGTTTTTGCAAATTTCTTAGAAACTAGTTTACCACTAAAAAAAATCACTACCAAATCCATGAAAATCACCTTCAAACATCAAGTTATTTAACAAGATTTTGATCATCCTAACATCACATAAACTCATGGATTTAAAACTCCTAAAAACATCCACAATGTTCTTAGAATCCAAAACTTATTCGAAAGAAATCACTTACCTGGAAATCTTCTAATTTTTTAATTTTTTTAATTAATTTTTTTTACCTCTTCTGCTCACTGTCTTTGTCTTCTGTTTTTCTTTTCGGATCGTGATGCTCTTCTGCTTGTATATTTTCTTCCTTCAGCTGCAATTTCTTTATTTCTGTGTTGTTGTTTGCTTCTGAGTTCTAAATATATATGTGCAGACTGCCGCTTCACTTTTTAATTGCATATATATATATATATATGAATGCTAGAATTCAACCACTTCAACTGGCTGGTTTGTAAACAATAGATGCATCCCCTTTCTATTTCAAATGCTGCCACGATTTGCTTAGTCAAGCATCAAAGCTTGACACCTGACCTTTTCTAATAAAAATAAATGCTACTAATCCCACTTAACTTTGCCTTTTGTTTCATGTCTCTATTGTCTTCCTTACTTTTTTTTTTTTTTTTTTTTTTTTTTATTGACTTAGTTTTTGTTTATTTTGCTTGCTTTTGACCGACTATAACTTGCTTCCATTGACTTGTTTCCATGATTTTCAGCCTTTGTCTTTATATCATTTTATTGCTTTTGCATTTGTTGTTCATGGACTTGCATGTGGGCCATTTAATTAGGCTCTAGATTACCGAGTTTGTGGACACTAGATCATTAACATATATATATTCTATTGGACTCACTTAAATTAATTTATACTCGCTTAAAATTTGGACTTCAATTAATCTTCTAGATCCATTAGGATTCAAACCTTACACTACTAATCATTCTATACATTTTTTATTTTCCGAGGTCTAATTCAAAAATTTACTATTCACCGAGTTACTGTTCTCCCAGAAGCACTATTTACCTGGAAACGTTACTATTCATCCAAAACGTATTATTTATCGTTAAAATGAAAAATTTAGGGTCTTACAGGCGACCTGTCGGCAATCTCATGGTAGCTCTTAGAGGATATCTAATCCAACTGGGAAGTTTTCGTGAAACTAAACCGTCTACTTTTCTAAATCTTTTCTGTACTTTACTAATACTTCTTTAAACTGCGGAAACATGGGGAAAATTTTTCTTTTTCTCTTCTTTTTTGTTTTTCAATCATTTACAAACGGATTTATGAAAATTCGGACAGCATAACGACTATTTTCTAAACATGCCTCCCTACAAAAATTTTAAAAATACTTTTAAACACTTCTGTAGTAAATCAATTCTCAACTTCTGGGCCTTAAACCCTAAAATCATTTTCTACAATACAATCACAATCACGCTTTTAAATAAAACTCAAAGTCATTTCACTAAAATGAAAATTTTGATATAAATTCTACAACATTATTTATAAAAAATATGCATCAAAATTCTTTATAAATATATACATTCATAAAATATGAAAATTATACATGAATATGATATCTCAAAACGTATCATGTCGAAGTTGGCCCACCTAGTCCTGTGTAGGAGGTTTGGCACTGCGAGCACACATTTCTGCATCTGGGGAGGTTTTTCAAATCAAAATGAAAAAGGTGAACTAATGGAGCTCAGTGAGTGTGACAGGACCTAATCCGAATCCTATCGTACTTATATCCGGAAGGCCCTGCTTGGCACCCCAATGAATCTCTCCTAACCCTACTTAATGGGCTAAGAGAAACTCGCGGAGTGAACCCTTAAAATCTATTTTTACTTAGAAAAATTAGAATGGGCTGGATTTTTTTTTTAATAGAAAATTCAACAGCATAACAGCTGCGTTTTAACTTAACCAAAGTAACCTGTAAAGGAAAAACACACTTCCATATGCTTTTGTTTTTCCAACCCAACTTTTTTTGCCTCAAACATGTATTTCAAATCATAAATCCATTTCGTTAAATTTCATAAGCATAAAATCATAATCAAGCTGGATTGCAAGTCACACAATGATTTATGACTAAAACTTTTGTATAATAATTAAATATGGACCACTCATTTACAACTTAAAAATATATATATATATATACATGATTCTTTTCAGATACAAAATATGCAACGTATTTATACAGAAAACACTATCGTGTCATTGCCCAACTTACTTTTCTGGAGGAGCCTTCCGTCTCGGTCACCCATGTCCGTACCTGTGGAGGTTTTTAACATAAAAATAGAAAATGATGAGCTATAGAAACTCAGTGAGTGCTTAATTTTATTTTTAACTTAAAATATTTTATTTCTTAAAAATACTTCCTTAAAAATCTTTTCAAAATGCCTTTTTGTTTCTTAAAATTTCTCATAAATTTCAAAGCCTATTTCATTATAAAGTGTGAGTGCTAAATTCATAAAATGCTTTCGTACATAAAATCTCATACATAGCTTATAAAATTATAGAATCCATAAGAGCATCAAAATGTATATATATAGCTTATATGTATATATGTAAATCTCATGTAACATAAAATTTCTTAAGTATAAGTTTTCATCTAAGTCGCAAAGCATATATAAATGAAATTTATAATCGCGTAATTACATATAAGTTCATATGGGACTTATTAATTTCATATCAACTTGAATTCATTCGTATCTAAAACTTCATATAGATATAAAAATTTGATTTAACTTAGAACTTATAAAGTTCAAAACTTATTTAGGATCCAAATCATATATATAAAAACTTCCACTCGTATATACACAATATTCATAATAAGCTTATAAAATTGAATATCATTTAAACTTACACATACATAAAACTTCATATATGCATAAAAACTTAATTTAACTTAGAACTTAAAAAAAAAAAAAAAAAAAAAAACATAACTCTCCATTAGATATGAATCAATCTTATAAAGACGATAAACTCAAATACTCATAAAATTCATACAAAACTTATAAATTGAGTAGCATCTCGAATTCATATACGTGTACAACTTCATACAAAACTTATAATTTATAAAACATATAAAAATTTAAACTTCCATTCAATGCATAGCTCAAAATTGGAAATCTGTAAAACTTATATATTCATGAAAATTCACAGGGGCTTATAAATTATCAAACGCTTAAAGTGAATTTTCATTTTCGTAAACTCTTTCAAAACTTAAATCTTATTTGGTTGTAAAAACATAACTTAAGTATATAAAATATTTTCCATACTTTTAACATTTTAAATACTTACTTAATTTTTGAAAAGCACCATTCGTACCCCATAAAACTTACAACAACGTGATAGCTATGATATGCTTGACAAGACCCAATCTGAAACCCTCCATACGTACATCTGGAGGGCTCTGCCTGACACCTCAACGAATTCCTCTTAACCCTAATAGATGAGCTAAAGGAAACTCGAGAAGCAAACCCTTAAAATCTTTTCTTATTTTGTAAAACTAGAATGGGTTGGATTTTTTTTTTTTTTAATGGAAAATTTTGACAACATAACGACTACGTTTTCAACATTCCTAAATTACCTGCAAAGTAAAATACACTTCCAAATGGTTTCATTTTTTTTCCTAACCCAACTTCTTCCACAAACATGCTTATTATGGCATAAATCAAATTTCCATTTCGTTAATAATCAAAAGCATAAAATCATAAATCAAATACTTTGCAATTTCTTATCATGGTTTGAAACTTAAAATTTTTCGTATTATAAATAATTTCTAGACCACTCATTTATTTATTAAATATACAATTACATTAAATCTTTTTCAAATACATAATATGATAAGCAAAATGGTGCAATTGTCGTGTCGTCGCCCACTGACTTTTCTGGAGGAGCCTTTCCGTCTCGATCACCCACTTGTATACCTGAGGAGGTTTTTAAACATAAAAATGAAAACTATGAGCTTTGGGAGCTCAGTGAGTACTTAATTTTTTTTAACTGAAAATATTTTATTTCTTAAAAATACCTCCTTAAAAATCTTTTCAAAATGAATTTATATTTCTTAAATGTTCTCATAAATCTCAAAACTTATTTCATTGTAAGCGTGAGTGTTAAATCCATAAAATACGTAAATGCATAAAATATCATCCATAGCTTATAAAACTATATAACCCATAAGGGCATCAAAATGCACATAAAACTTATATATACATAAAAACTGCATATGACTTAAAATTTTAAAGCCTAAATTTTATTTAAATCGTAAAGCATACATATAAAATTATAATCGCATAAATACATAAAAATTCCTATGAAACTTATAATTTCATATCAAATTTAACTCAGATATGCCTAAAACTAATTCGTATATATATATATATATATATATAAAACTTCATTTAACTTGGGATTTAAAAATACAAATCTTATTTAAATAGCCAAACTTACATATGAAAATTACAACTTATATATGCATAAAATTCATATAAAACTTATAACTTTAAATAACCTTTAACCTTATTTATACATAAACTTCACAAATTGGGTATCGATATAAGATTATACATACACAAAAATTCATATAAATCTTGTAGTTCATAAAGCAAATAAAATTTCAATCTCATTTCCATTCATAGCTTAAAATAGAAAATCCGTAAAAAAAATATTTATAGATTCATAAAACTTCGTAAAAAGCTTATGGATTATAAAATGCATAAGGTAAATTTACATTTCTTAAATTTTCTCATAGTTTAGGTTTAATGTAAATTTTCTCATAGTTTAGTTTCATTTAATCGTAAAACATACTAAAATTATATATATAAAATATCATTCTTTGCTTTCAATACTTTAAATACTTACTTAATTTTCGAAAAGCACCATTCATACCCCATAATATTCACAATCATGCGATATTTTCACAAGCTGCCATACATTTAACTTATACAAGCTGTCCACATTTTTCCTTTAACAACACATATTCATTTATCGCATATAGTTTCTGAATCGTTGTTGTTTTATTCAATATGAATTCGTTTAGTTGTGAATGCATTCCATTTGATTATTTATGCATTCAAGCACTTATAAATTACTTCCATCATGCATAAAATCATGCTAAACCATCCAAAACACATAAAATGGAAACCAAGACAGCTTGCACGTATTATGTCTGTTTTTGTCCGTGCGACATCCCTAATTCAATTTTTTCAATTTCTATGGTTATTCTAGCATCCCAATAACTCAATACCAATACAATTCATCCATTTTCTTCAAGTTTTCACATAGAAAATCACATGGAGACTATATCAATATCATGGCAACAATTAACACCCTAAATCTCCAAAATCAAATTTCCATTTCATTTTAAATTTTGAGTTAGTAAACTCACCTTGAAAATCACTTGAAACCTCTTAAATAACTAGTTACCGAGACCACCTAGCTTCTCCCTTTTGATTCTCCTACTCTCGGCTTCACTTTCTTTCTCTCAAATTTCATTTATTTCTTGTTTATTCTTGGTTTGATTCTTGCTTGTACCTCGGTTTTGAATTGCTTCTTTTTCTTGTTGTTTGCTCTCGGTTTATATTGCCTCACTTCTTGTTATTTTCTCTTAATGACATGAGCTCACTATCTGATGGACGGCAACAACTCACATTTCACTTGCAATTGCTTCTATTTCACTTGATTTACGGCCACACACATGAATGCTTTGATTTCCCTTGAAATGGCTTATATATATTGCATTTGGAATTGAACTTGCCCTTGGATTTCTTCAAAATTAACATTGTGTCATCCACAAGAGCTTGACAAATGTCACCATGCATGCATCCTCTTTGACACGTGGCATTCATGCATTAAATCTCTTTGACACTTGTCATTCATGCATTAAGTCTCCTTGACACGTGTCAATCGTGCGCATCTTTTCGTATATTCAAATTTCTCTCGTCCTACCTATAGTCTCCAAAATTCCTAAAAGTCTTTCCATACCCTACTTTGGGTCCCCATAATCTCAAAGTTAACTTTAAAACGCTTATTGATGTAAATATGATTTAAAATCCGAATTTCTTTTTCGAGAGCATCTTTTAGGATTCTAAAATATCTTTTTAAACTTTTTGATATTCACTAGGTGACGCGACCTAACCCGGATACCTCTAACTCTGATCCAGTCGGTCACGCCGGGCACCCCAACGGATCCCTCTCAGACAAGACTCGTCGGGCTAAGCGAAACCCGTGGAGCGAACCCTAAACTCTTTCATACTTTCTGAAACATCGTTGGGTTGGGTTTTCTTTAAAAACTAAAAACGCACAAGAAAAATTTTTATTTTTAATTTTAAATTCATTTTCGAAACTCATTTTTCTAACAAAATTTCGGCAGCATAACAGCGGTATTTTTAACATTCCAGAAAACCTGTTTACAGAAAACAACACTTCGACTAAAATTTATCACCAACCCAGCTTCTGGTTGCCCGTAGGCCTCAATCATGCATTTGATTTTCAAATCAACTTAAGAAAATTCAAATCACATTTAATAAACCGCATTTAAATCAAAAACAGTTTAAAAACAATTACAAACAAATAATTACAATTTTCAAATTGCTTATACATTTCAAAAGATATTTACATGAAAATATAACTGATGAAACAAAATGAACTGCTCAAATAATGTCGTGTCGCACTGGCTCGCCCGCTGGAGGTGATGCTACTGCTACGCTACCTGTTGAGAGTACCTGAGGAGGTTTTTATATAAAACAGAAAATAATGAGCTAGAAGCTCAGTGAGTGATAATTTACCTTTTCTTTGAAAATCTGTTTTTCAAAACGTCCTCCTCTGAAAACGTTTGAAAACTATTCTTTGTTTCTAAAGCATTTCAAGTTTAAATCTCTTAAACATCAACTTAAACAAGAGAATTCATCTCTAAGCACATGCATGTATTTAAATACAAAACTTGCAACTGTAAATCATAAATAATTTCAATAATAATTATAGAATATCTTTTATCTCAAATAAGCTTTTCTTTTTAAAACAGTTTCCTGATATCTTTTGAAATTACCATAGTATCCCTAAATCTGGAGTCTCTCAAGTCTAACGGCTATGTGCGGAATTTCCTAGCACTAACCATAGCTCGTCAGCTTGGAGACATCTCGCGGCTATGTGCGGAATTTCCCAGCGCTAACCATAGCACACGAAACACTACCCTACATCAGTCATGGCGACTCGACTGACAGACTCTAACAGTTATCCCACCAGGTTAGTAACTTATCCCTTCCCAGGACTATGCCAACTGAAGTGGGATAGACTGATCGGGTCTAAACTGGTCTGTAATCTCTGAGGGTATACTTATGGGTTTGAAAACACTTTCCTTTTTGCTCTAACTTTCTGGTGCCAAAAGCACAAATCTCTTTTCTGAGTGCGTAAAGCACTAAAACTCATTTTCTGAATGCATTAAATACTATAATATCTTTTGTAAGTGCACAAGCACAAAATAACATCATTTCAAACTCCAAATTCATGCTTATATCAACGCATTCAAAATAAACTAATGCAATTATTTATTAAATCAAACTTATCAATTTGAAATACTAAATACTTTTAAAATCTTTTAAAAATAAAGTTTACTCACTCACTAAATTGATAACTGAGAATGGCGCGTGCGGAGCCCCTAATCCTCTCTCCTCGATCCTCGAGTGTCCTCGCCACCTACACAACATATGGAAACGTAAATTTACGTTCGCATCACTTCTAGAAACTCAAAATCGCCAGATTACACAATCGCCCCTCAAACTAGTTTATCGCACGATTCGCTTTATCTTTAACTTTTCACTACTCTCTTGGTTCCCTAAGCTCCCAATAAACGTAAATCCATTTATTTCTCAACTTATCCGTCATTCAAAACTAACCAATTACGAATCATAACAAAATCCGCTTCGAAATCAACTTAATCATCAATATTAACTTAAATAACTCACTCTTTTTTTTCTTCCTCACTAGCTCACCTTTTTCCTCTTCGCTTTAGACTAGTTTTGGGACTGTTTTAGGGCGTAAACGGACTGATCTGAGCTGGATTTCCTCCCACTTTCTTCTCTTACGCACGAGCTTCTCTTCCCTTGCTAGATTCTCTCTTTTTCTTCTCCGATCTACAGCCTTTGTTCTGCTTCAGCTTTGGTCACATTTCGCAACAAAAAAGGCATTGATTGGAGCTGGTCTGAGCTGGGTTTTCTTCTCCTCTTTCTCCTCTCTATTTCCTTCTCAGTTCCGCCGTGGATCTACTGCGGTTTTCGCCGTCGATCGGCGTTGGTTCTGTCACGCGGGATGAGCTGGTTTGGTCGCCGTTCAGCTTGGTTTCGCTCTGTTCTGGGTTAAGTTCGGGTCGCTCGTCAAGTGCTCGCCGTTCTGCTCCGGTCGGCGGTCGATTCTGCAGCTCGGCGACAGTTCGATCGGCTTCGATCTGGTTCGGTTTGGCGTCGCGCGGCAGCGGTCGGCGGATCTGCTTCAGTCGTCGCTCAACTCGGCTTGCTCGCGGAATGTTCTGTCGTCAGTCGGCGCTGCGACGGAGGCTGGTTGGCGGTTGGACGTCGGCAGTCTTCTTTTTCCTTCTTCTTCTTTCTCTCTTCTTTTCTTCTCTTCTCTTCTCTTCTCTTCTCCTCTTATCTCGCGCGACGAACATTCTGGATTCTGCTCACTATTCGAGCTTCACTTTTTGTGATTCAACTAACTTTTGGCTTCATGATTTCCTCCCCAAACAACTAAAAGAATGACAATCACGTCCCTTAAAAATTACGATCTTCTCCCTTAACTTTTAATTAATTCAACTTTAACCACAATTATTAAATCTTATCTTCGATTTAGTCCCTTATTACCTTAAAAATTATTCGATTTCGTTCACCATTCTACCCTTTCATTTAATCTCCAATCGAGTCTAAATTGATTTCTATGGGTTCCATATATCTCTAGGCACTTCTATGAACCATTTAGGGTCTCTAATCACCACTTAGGGACTATTTCCGGGGAAACTCATAAAATCAAATTCGAGGGCTTACACTAGGGACCCTAGTCAAACCATTATTAATATCCGGAATCCTTTCGTAATTCCGATAGGATCCTAAAATATCACTCTTAATTCATTTGATTTTGGCCCTTAACTTTTGCTTATTCTATCTTGGCCCATGTCTTGTAAACTTATTTCAAATTGATCCATACTTCACTTTCTCTTAATTTCACTTTTAACCCCAAGTAGGAAAACTTATTTCATTTTAGTCCCTTGTCCCACTTAATAATTCACTTAAGGTTATTTACAATTCAATCCCTTATATTTATTTATTTAATCTCCAATTGGGTTTAATTGATTTCTGAAAATTCTTTACATTCATGGACACTTTCATGGATCACCTAGGATCTTAAATATCGCTTAGGAACTAATATTAGGGAATCCGTAAAATAGGATCAAGGGCTTACAATGCTAACCGACATGGAGTCACGTGGCGCTTTTAACAGACGCCAATCGTGACACTTACTTACTTATAAAGACATCTCATAGTTATGTGTGGAATGTTACATCGCTAATCATAACACAAGATAATATCCCATAAAAGTAGAGGCGGCACGACAGACTCAATTTCCCCATTGAGTAAGTGACGCATCCCCCTTAGACTTGTCATACTAATGTGGGATATACCGACCGAGTCTAAACTTACTTATAGAGGTGGGTATACTTATAGCCTTTGAAAATTCATTTTTATTTTCTTACTTAGTGCAAAAGCACAAAATATTATTTTATACTTAATCGTACTTAAAACTTCATATATATATATATAAAACTTCATATGAAACTTAGATTTTAATACACATATACACTGGCTTAATAAAACTTCTTAAAAATCATACATATCAATGCAAAATATACATAAGAAATCCATAAAATTTCCGTATTTGCATAAGCCTTATATAAATCATACAAATTGCAAACCTTATAAAATTTATAACCACTTAAAACAACTTATAGGGAAATCAAAATACTTTTCTTTACATAACATAAAACGTAGCCCTATTTATAAAAAGAATTGGCTTAAAACTTAAAACTTAAATTTTATTTCATACAAACTCATACTTATAAAAATCATAAATGATTCATACTTATAAAAATCATAAATGATAATTTTTCATACCAATTGTCATATAATCAAAATATTCATTTCGAATACTAAAATAACAATACACTTACAAAACGTTTAACACTTAAAACAACATAAACTTATACATTTCTTATTTGAACAATCACTTAGAAAATTTTCTTATAATTTAATTTCTTAAAAAGCTTCATAAATCCATCACAAAACTTTCAAAACAATATATAACACTCACAATAAAACATATTCTTAAGATTTCCAAATCAAATTGAAAATACTTCAAAATCAAGTGTAGCACTCACCTTAAATTCAAACTTTCCTTAAGTGAGCTCCAATAACCTTCATTGATTCCGCTTCCTTCCTTTTCACCTACACATCACATAATTGCTTAAAACACACTCATTTTAGCTTCACAAAGTTTATCACACAACTTATAACTCAATTCATTCATTGGAGTACTATTTTACCAACTTACTTCCCTACTCGTTTTTAACTTAATAGAGGCTTTAAAATTCTGTTTTCTTTGCATGGACCTTACTTATATACATCTAGAAGCATACCCATATGTCCAAAATAATTTTCTAGAGCTCGAAAGGAAAAGTCAAATTTTTGGTACCCCTTTAGGGTGAGAACTGTTCACAGCCCATTCTAGGGCTGCTCTTGACCTCATTTTTGCTCCATTCATCTTCCTAACTCGCATTTAGTTCACCCGTAAAACGGTTTGAAAAATTCCAACAAACGAGTGGCGAAACCTAGGAAAAACCTCATTTTTTCATAACTTTTTGAATGTCATTTTCACCATTTTCATTCTAAAATCTTAACTCTCTTTTCCTTAATGTCATACATACTTAAACATACTCATTTAATGCATTAAAACACATACATGAGGTGATTTTTCATGATTCTCACCAATGCCCTTCACTTGAGGCAATTAGAGATAAATTGTCTTAATGGATTTCTAACAATTTTATTAACTTATCCTAGGTTTCTCCATCAAATTTTTAACATAGAATCATGTTTAATAACATCAAATGACCTTGGTTCCATACTTCCTTTAATATGCTCTTACATGGTCTAATACATAAACAATCCATTTCATTCAATTTTTACATTTTATTTCACTTAAGCATTTTCTCAAACACTTTGTGAGCACAAAAATTCACTTAAAACCAATTCAACCATCTTAGTGTGTATTCCAACAAAACCCTAGCACATCAAACCTAATGATTTCCATGTAATTTATATTTAGTTTTTGTCTCATAAAACTCCACTTCAATCATGTATAAAAACCCATATTAATAACTCAACCAAATCATCACACAAACATCATTACCAACATCATTGAAACACTTTGCAAACCATAAAACTCACCTTGGTTTGACTTGATCTTGTCCCAAATTTGTTTTCCTAGCTTAGGGAAGCTTGATCACTTGATTTGGATGTGAAAATTGGCTTCAACTAACCTTGATCTCCCTTTCTCATCTTTGGTCGAACCATACCCCTTTTTGCTCTCTTGTCTCTCGGTTTTGAGTTTTTGTGTGTGTGTGGCGTGAAAATGAGAAGAAATGGCTTAAAAAAATTAACTAAGGGTTGTATTTATTCTTATGACAATTCTATAATGACCATTATGTCTCTTAAATAATTAGACTTTTGCCCTTAATTCTTACTTATTCCACCTTGGCCCATGTCATGTAAACTTGTTTCATTTAGATCCATAATTCACTTTCTTTTAATCCCACTTTGACCCCAAGTAGGAAAAATTATTTCATTTTAGTCCATTTTCATACTTACTATTCACTTAATACCATTTACAATTCAACCTCTTATATTAACTTATTTAATCTCCAATTGGGTTCAATTGGTTTCTTAAAAATTTTCTGCATTCACAGACACTTTCATGGATCAATTTAAGATCTCAAAATATCCTTTAGGGACTATTATTAGAAAATCCATAAAATAGGATCGAGGACTTACAGAGTGGTGAATAATCTTTTTCTACTAAAATTTCTTTTTCTACTAAAATACCTCCCAAAAATTTAAAGCAAGTTTCTAAATAACTTACTAAAATCACACATCTTCTCAAAGAAATTTATGAAACTCATACACATAGATAAAAACATAATAAAAGCACATATCTAATATTGAATACATAAAAGATATAATCTACTAGAATAAATCATAAAATTTTCAATGATCAGTTAAAATAATTTCTTTCCAAATCTTTTCGGTTCATAAAATCTATAATTTACTAAAAATAAAATCATCCTTCTATATTTATGCCAAGCTTAAAATGGGAAAACTTCACTTATGATGGTTAGAAATTATATAAAGTACGGATTTCTAAAATATTATCAAGCTTTAAAATTTATCTTTCTATATTCGTGCCAAGCATAAACTATAAAAACTTTGCTCATAATGGCTAGAAAATACACAAAGTATAAAATACTAAATTCTCATTAAGTTTTAAAATCTGTAAATGCTTTTGTTTGGCTTCTTTTTCTAAAATACACCAATTGGACCCAAGGAAGCTATAAACTCACATGACGACTAAACTAGCGTCGTACGATGTGAGTGAAAAACATAGTCACATGCCAACCAAACTAGCGCCGCGCAATGTGACGTCACATGGTGACTAAAATAGTGTCGCTCACCGTGACCCTAAAAGACCTCCCACCAT
This sequence comes from Nephelium lappaceum, assembly GCA_021234005.1. NCBI lineage: Eukaryota > Viridiplantae > Streptophyta > Magnoliopsida > Sapindales > Sapindaceae > Nephelium > Nephelium lappaceum. Next base: position 15,534,089 of record CM037999.1, read on the forward strand.
CACAAAGCGGAATGCTACATCGCATAAGTAGCGTGAGATATCACCCTACATGTGTGGAGGCAACTCTATAGACTCAGCCCCAACTCTAACAACTCTGGATGGAACGAGTCATTCATTCCCCCAACACTAGTGACACGCCTCCAATACTTGCCACACATACATAGGGCCCTACGACCAGGTCTTTAACTTACTTATCTTTCTTTTTCCGTCAATTTCATATTTTCTAACACGGGTGGTCCATTGGCCTTTGAAAACTTTCTTTTACTTTTTGAAATGCTAAATCATTTTCTTTTGCTTGAAAATACCAAAAACTTTCTCTTTTGCTTTTAAAAATACTAAAGTCATTTTTTTTACTTTCAAAAAACTCAATCTCATCAAGTATTAAAATCTATTAATACTTTTACTCGAAACATATATGCTACAACATTTAAAACATGTTGTGTCTAAAAGACACACTAAAAGCAATTCTCTTGCTAAATAGTTAAAATGTCAAAAACTAATACATTTAATAAAATCAAATCTTTCAAGGCAAATGCCTAAAACTTGATAATTTGCTTTACTACTAAATCATATATATTATAACATAAAAATAAAAGCTCACATACATCATAAAAATTATGCTAACATACTAAAAATTTAGTCAATTCAATATCATAACTTACAATTAAAATAAGTTTTTCAATAACTAATTATCATCAAATAAAGCTCATAAACTTTAAACATTCTCAAACTCACTATAATATATTATAAAAACTTAATAAGAAATTAAATATGCATACCCATCCATTGATTCATTTGATTTCCTTTCCATTTCACATTAATTTCATCATCTACACATCACATTTGATCAATCAACCCATCAAAACCATTCAAAAGCCATAATCTAACAAAATTACATAATCATGATTGAACACACCCTTAAGCCTATCAACCTCATTTTCTCATATGCTTTTTTTATTGCAATCACTTCAATTTCATATCAACACATCATACAACTCATTCAAGCATCAAAATCAACACAACACATACATATACATAACTTGACCCTAGACTAGTATACAACCTAAATCTTCATACATTTGATTTTTCTTCTAATAAATCATCTCAACATTATATAAATTCTCACATAAACTCATCCATAACTCAAAAAACATTCAATTACACCAAAATTCTCATATTAGCCACATACTAGTATATAACACCACTACTCATTCTATTCATTTTCTTCAATTCTAATCACATCAATTTCACCTAAAACACTTCAAAAATCGTTCAACAATCAAACATCCAACCAATTAAACTTACTTAGAAAACTTACACCAAATTCCCACTTTGTCCACATACTAACATAAACACAACTAATGCATTCTCTTCATTCCAAGCTCAAAAATCATATCCAAATGCATCATTTAAACATCAATAAATCAACTAAAACCTTAAAATCACATTCCATTAAATTTCATAACATTATACTATAAAACCCTAAACTTACCTTACTAATTTTCCTTGATCAAAACTCCTTGAAGCTCCTTTTACCTTCTAATCTCAATTGGAAGCTAATCAACTCCTAAATATACCATAAAATTCATCAATAACTTAATTAATCATAAATTCTTAAAAACCCATCAAACTAACCCATAACATTAACTTACCATCAACTTCTCTTCACTTTTCCATGGCTATTTCTTGATGAAAACAAGGAGAAGAGATTGATGGAAACACCTCAGAACCTCCTTCTTTTATTCTTCTTCTTCTTCGTTCTTTTTCTTCCTTCCTTTTCCTTCTCCTCACTGTTTCTCTCCTTTCTCTTGGTTTTGCATGATTTTTTCTCCTTTGGCTAAATCCTGTCTTCTTTCATTTCATTTCATGGGTCAATTTATATATATAACCCTCCAAATGACCATTTTGCCCTTAATTTTGCCTAGAATTATCAAATTGCCTTCCATTAGAAACTTGACAAATGTCCTCATCCTTATCTCTTTGCCACTTGTCACTTTTCTATGGTTGCTTGGCCCACATGTCTATCTTTTCTTATCTTTATCCATTTGAATTTTCCAAAACACTCGGATTCGGCTTTTTAGGCACTTTTTCAAAATTCTAGCAAAATTCTCCAGGGCCTATATTTGGACTACATACATACTCCAGATAGTCCTAGGGACTCTTGAAAGTCTTTCTATGCCCATTTTCGGCTCTTTATAAATCACTAAATAGTCTTCGGCGATTTCCGGATTAATTTCATTTCAATCCAAATTTCTTTCGAAAGGTCATTTGGGTTTCTAAATTACCTCTTGAGTATTTGAATACTCATTTAGACCCCTTTCAAAATTTTCTGAATTCGAAAATCTTTTCGAAAGTCAAGTCAGATTCAGAATTATCCCTATTTATCTCTAAATAAGTATATAAATATTTCATGGTCACCTAATCATCAAATTGACCATGTAATACTTTAATTGGTTGTCTTAACATTCAATCCCATGATTTGAAAAATTCAAACAGAATTTAAATTAACAATATTCTACTTTCCGTCCATAAGGGCATTTTCGTTAAATCACCTTTGGAGCCCTTAAAAAATATCCAAACGGATTCATTTTCACTTCGTTCTAGTTTCATTATACTCTATTACTTATTCTAGAACTTGTGATTCACTTGGTCCATTTTTCAGAAAATCACTGTTCATTCAAAAATATTATTCTGTCCGAAAAACTACTATTCATCCAAAAGGCTACTATTCATTCGAAAATCACTATTTCTCTGAAAATACTATTCATAAGATTTCGGAGCTTACAATTTCAACCCTCCTTACAAAAATTTGTCCTCGAAATTTTCAAACAATCTTAATTCGAGGTATCTCGCTCTAACGTCTTTGCTCTTATTTACTCGCTATTGACCATAGTGATTCTATTTTCAATAGCAATTATACTAGTATGGTTTTAATGGATCACAATTATGATTATTCTGAATAATTGTTATTTTCCTTTCTATCACTTTAGGGATAGTCAGACTTAATAAATTATTCCATATAACTCTTAAGCTTCATGAAATTTTCAAATACTGAATCAAGATCTACTAATTAACTATAAATTACACTTTTGGATCATTTTCTATCAATTCTTCTGGAAACGATGAATCATTCAAAGATCATATCCTATGACACCAATGCTATATCACATTCTTATAGATTTCATTCAATTATCTCGAAGTTGATATCTATTGTATTGTAACTCAAATATCAAATTTAATAAACATGAATTTCTCAAATTAAAGGTTACACATCACACTTTTGCTGCGAAATTTTACTATTTCGTCACAATTCACACTTAACTCCAAAATCTTCAATAAAGGACTTAAATCCTCAAATCTCATCTATATTTTAAAAAAACAATATAGACAACCATGTCCATATATACTAACTTAACCTCATTTTATCATATCCATCAATTAACAGATTATCTAAACGTAAAAAATCTGAATCGTACAGGATTCATCTTACTTACCTATTATCTTTCTAATGAACTCTATGACTTTTGTGATTCCTACTATCAACATTCTTAAAATTCAAGCTTTATGCTAAGCAGTTACTAAACATAATAATGTTGTATCTGTTTTAATTACTTAAATCATAAAATCATATCATCTAATCATTTCAAAATTCAGTCGCCAATTATTCACATCAATCCTAAATCAGTAGCCAATTCAAATGAACACTACAACTTCTGATCATATTCACTAATTTGCCTCTTGGGTGATACACCAGGAGTGTCCCTTGGAGCACACATCTAGAAATTTTTTAACTACCGGCATGTCTTTCATCCTCTCTTCATTATCTCAAACTAATAGTCTACTGTTTCATATTTTGATTTCGATTATAATAAACATGAATGTTTTCGAACTAAAGATTATACTCTACGCTTTCGCTGCGCAACTCTACCATTCAACAACAATACCTTACTCATATAATTAATAACAAATAGATTTGATATCAACACATAACTTTGAAAATTTCTCTAAGGGGGGCTGAAATCCTTAAATTTCATTTGTACTCAAAATAGAAAATTATATCCATATATAATAACTAAATCTCATCAGATACTATCCATCAATCAAAATGTTATCTAAACTCAAAATTTTGAATCATGCATGATCTACTTCACTTACATATTATCCATCCAGTTAATTCCATCACTTTTATGATTCATAATATTGATATTTCTAAGCTCTTCATTTTTACGCTAAACGGTAATCAAACAAATAACATTATATTTATTCTAACCAATCACAACTTGAGTTTATATCATCTAATCATTGATATATCTTTCTATCTCATTCCTTTATCTTTCATATCTCTTTCAAAAATCAATCTATAACTTTATCTAATATTCTACAGTCACCTTACTAAAACACTTACCAACTCGTCAACACGCTTTTCTTCTGGTGCAGGCGTCTCAGCAGCTGCCTTTCTAGTGGTGGGTGACTTCAACGATGCATGATGCTAGGAAATGTGACATTCAAACATGACTAAATCATGTGTTGTATGAAAATTTAAAACACAGGGATGCAATCTTAAGTAATCTCATCGTAAAAACAGATGTTTAAAAGTTTTCGAAAATCATAATTCAAAATCACCCAAAACCTTAGCTCTGATACCAACTTGATAGGCCCCATTTCTTAAATGATTTGCTGGCAACTTCACGATAGCCCTTCAGAGGATATCTAATCCGGCTGGAAAGTTTCCGTGAAGCTAAATCATCTACTTTTCTAAATCTTTTTTGTACTTTACTAATGCTTCTTTAAACTGCGGAAACATGGGGAAAATTTTTCTTTTTCTCTTCTTTTTTATTTCAACCATTTACAAACAGATTTATGAAAATTTGGGCAGCATAACGACTATTTTCTAAACATACCGCCCTACAAAAATTTCAAAAATATTTTTAAACACTTCTATAGCAAATCAATTCTCAACTTCTGGGCCTCAGACCCTAAAATCATTTTCTACAATCCAACCACAATCATGCTTTTAAATAAAACTCAAAGCCATTTCACTAAAATGAAAATTTCGATATAAATTTTACAATATTATTTATAAAATATATGCATCAAAATTCTTTATAAATATATGAACTCATAAAATATGAAAATTATACATGAAGATGATATCTCAAAACACATCATGTTGAAGTTGGCCCAACTAGTCCCGTGTAGGAGGCCTGGCATTGCGAGCACACTTTCCTACACCAAGGGAGGTTTTTCAAATAAAAATGGGAAAGGTAAGCTAATGGAGCTCAGTGAGTGGTGAATAATCTTTTTCTACTAAAATTTATTTTTCTACTAAAATAACCTCCCAAAAATTTAAAGGAAATTTCTAAATAACTTACTAAAATCACATATCTTCTCAAATAAATTTATGAAACTCATATGCATATATAAAAACATAATAAAAACATATATCTACTGTTGAATACATAAAAGATATAATCTACTAGAATAAATCATAAAATCTTCAATGATCATTTAAAATAATTTCTTTCCAAATCTTTTCGGTTCATAAAATCTATAATTTACTAAAAATAAAATCATTTTTCTATATTTATGCCAAGCGTAAAATGGGAAAACTTCACTTATGATGGCTAAAAATTATATAAAGTACGGATTTCTAAAATATCATCAAGCTTTAAAATTTATCTTGCTATATTCATGTCAAACATAAACTATAAAAACATTGCTTGTAATGGCTAGAAAATACACAAAGTATAAAATACTAAATTCTCATTAAGTTTTAAAATCTATAAATGCTTTTGCTTGACTTCTTTTTCTAAAATGCACCAATTGGACCCAAGGAAGCTATAAACTCACATGACAACTAAACTAGCGCCGTACGATGTGAGTGAAAAACATAGTTACATGCTGACTAAACTAACGCCGCGCAATGTGACATCACGTGGCAACTAAAATAGCGCCACTCACCGTGACCCTAAAAGACCTCCCACCCCCACAAAGCGGAATGCTACATCATATAAGTGGCGTGAGATATCACCCTACATGTGTTGAGGCGACTCTGTAGACTCAGCCCCAACTCTAACAACTCTGGATGGAATGAGCCATTCATTCCCCCAACACTAGTGACACGTCTCCAATACTTGCCACATGCGCATAGGACTCTACAGTCGGGTCTTTAACTTACTTATCTTTCTTTTTCCATCGGTTCCATATTTTCTAACACGGGTGGTCCATTGGCCTTTGAAAACTTTCTTTTACTTTTTGAAATACTAAATCATTTTCTTTCGCTTGAAAATATTAAAAACATTCTCTTTTGCTTTTAAAAATACTAAAGTCATTTTCTTTACTTTCGAAATACTCAATCTTATCAAGTATTAAAATCTATTAATACTTTTACTCAAAACATATATGCTACAACATTTAAAACATGTTGTGTCTAAAAGACACACTAAAAGCAATTCTCTTGCTAAATAGTTAAAATGTCAAACACTAATACATTTAATAAAATCAAATCTTTCAAGGCAAATGCCTAAAACTTGATAATTTGTTTTACTACTAAATCATATACATTATAACATAAAAATAAAAGCTCACATACATCATAAAAATTATGCTAACATACTAAAAATTTAGTCAATTCAATATCATAACTTACAATTGAAATAAGTTTTGCAATAACTAATTATCATCAAATAAAGCTCATAAACTTTAAAAATTCTCAAACTTACTATAATATATTTTAAAAACTTAATAAGAAATTAAATTGAAACAAACTAAAACTTTCCACTCATAACTTTCTTTCCACCACTTGAGCAATCTCTTAAAGGCTCCGTTAGTGCTTCTGTCTCCCCTATAAGTCATACATTAACATAAAATTTATCATAACTACCACTTAAATCATCCTTAACAAGTTATGTACAATATTATCTCATTCTTGACACATCTTTAGATTAACATCCTAACATCCAATTTTTTTATTTCTTTTACACAATTACACTCAAACATCCACTAAACATCACTAAAACATATCAAAACAATCAAGTGGTAATTGCACACCTACTTTTCATGGCATGGCCAAGTACTAACCCTATGACTTCCTATTCCATTTTCTTTGATTCCTTTGAATACCAATCAACTTAAATCTTTGCCAAAACAAAATAAAACCATATTTGACATTAAACTAACTCAAGCTCACACACAAATATGACTTGGCCACACACTAGTATGCATGCCCATCCATTCATTCATTTGATTTCCTTTCCATTTCACATTAATTTCATCATCTACACATCACATTTGATCAATCAACCCATCAAAACCATTCAAAAGCCATAATCTAACAAAATTACATAATCATGGCCGAACACACCCTTAAGCCTATCAACTTCATTTTCTTATATTCTCTTTTTATTCCAATCACTTCAATTTCATATCAACACATCATACAACTCATTCAAGCATCAAAATCAACACAACACATACATATACATAACTTGACCCCTACACTAGTATACAACCTAAATCTTTATACGTTTTATTTTTCTTCTAATAAATCATCTCAACATTATATAAATTCTCACATAAACTCATCCATAACTCAAAAGACATTCAATTACACCAAAATTCTCTTATTAGCCACATACTAGTATATAACACCACTACTCATTCTATTCATTTTCTTCAATTCTAATCACATCAATTTCACCTAAAACACTTCAAAAATCATTCAACAATCATATCCAAATGCATCATTTAAACATACTAATATATGCACAACTAATATATACACAACTAATGCATTCTCTTCATTCCAAGCTCAAAAATCGTATCCAAACGCATCATTTAAACATCAATAAATCAACTAAAGCCTTAAAATCACAATCCATTAAATTTCGTAACATTAAACCATAAAACCCTAAACTTACCTTACTAATTTTCCTTGATCACAACCCTTGAAGCTCCCTTTGCTTTCTAATCTCAATTGGAAGCTAATCAACTCCTAAATATATTGTAAAATTCATCAATAACTTAATTAATCATAAATTCTTAAAAACCCATCAAACTAACCTGTAACATTAACTTACTTACCAATGACTTCTCTTCACTTTTCCATGGCTATTTCTTGATGAAAACAAGGAGAAGAGATTGATGGAAACACCTTAGAACCTCCTCTTTTTCTTCTTCTTCTTCTTCTTTCTTCTTCTTCTTTCTTTTTCTTCCTTCGTTTTCCTTCTCCTCACGGTTTCTCTCTTTTCTCTTAGTTTTGCATGACTTCTTCTCCTTTGGTCGAATCCTCTCTTCTTTCATTTCATTTCATGGGTCAATTTATATATATAACCCTCCAAATGACCATTTTGCCCTTACTTTTGCCTAGAATTACCAAATTGTCATCCATTAGAAACATGATAGGTGTCCTCCTCCTTATCTCTTTGCCACTTGTCACTTTTCTATGGTTGCTTGCCTCACATGTCTATCATTTCTTATCTTTATCCATTCGAACTTTTCGAAACGTCCGGATTCGACTTTTCCGGCACTTTTTTGAAATTCTAGCAAAATTCTCCGGGGCCTATATTTGGACTACATACATACTCTAGATAGCCTTAAGGACTCTTAAAAGTCATTTTATGCCTCTTTTTGGCTCTCCATAAATCACTAAATCGTCTTTGACAATTTCCGGATTGATTTCATTTCAATCCGAATTTCTTTTGAACGGTCATTTGGATTTCTAAATTACCTCTTAAGTATCTTAATACTCATTTAGATCCCTTACAAAATTTTTTGAATCCGAAAATCTTTTCAAAATTTCAATCGGATTCAGAATTATCCCTATTTATCTCTAAATAATTATAAAAATATTTCATGGTTACCTAATCATCAAATTGACCATTTAATACTCTAATTGGTTATATTAACATTCAATCCCATGCTTTGAAAAATTCGAATGGAGTTTAAATTAACAATGTTGACCTTTCTGTCCATAAGGGTATTTTCGTTAAATCACATTTGGAGCCCTTAAAAACTATCCAAACGAATTCATTTTCACTTTGTTCCAATTTCATTATACTCTATTACGTATTCCAGAACTTGTGATTCACTTTGTCCATTTTTTAGAAAAATCACTATTCATTCGAAAATACTATTCCGTCCGAAAAAACTACTATTCATTCGAAAATCACTATTTCTCCGAAAATATTATTCATGAGATTTCGGGGCTTACACACCCACCCCTTTAAAACCAAACACCCACCTCCTTTAAACACCCACCACCTTCAAAACCAAACACCTATCACCAGATCGCAAACATCAGAGCTCACTAGATTGAACCCACCAGATCGCACCAGATGACGATCTAGGTTTGAACAGCAGATCGTTATATGGGTTCAAAGTTGTTCCGCCCAAATGACCATCTAGGTGGTTCATTTTGGGTCTTCAAACCCAGTTCATGGTAGTGGTTCATAGTCTTCGATTTGGGTTGTTGATGGAAGCCCTGATGATAGAGACTGACAGGGTGGGTGTTGTTTTGTGATGGTTTGATGCTATAGGATCAAATTCAAATAGAGTTTGGATGGTTTTTTGTGGTGGTTGTTGTGATAGGTAGGGAGAGTTTAGATGGAGGCTACATTTGGGTTAGATGAAGACTGGGTGATGTTTTATGGTGGTGCTTTGAGATGATAGAGGTGTTTTATGGTGATTTATGGTGATGGCATCTAGGTTCAACAACCCAAGGTGTTGCAATTGAAGATCTAGTTCTAGATCTTTAAGTTGAAAACCTGTGGGTTACGGATCTTCAATCTCTTTCTCTTTTTTTTTTTTTTTTTTTCTAATAAAATTATTTCTGTTTTTTTTTTTTAATAATTGTTCAGTTTTTTTTTTCAATTTTTTTTCCTTATTTCATCTTTACCGTTCATCTTTAAAATAGACGGTAGAGATTTACTATTAATTTAATTTTTATTAAATTAATAATAAAAATTAATTTTTTTTCATTTTTTCTTATTTTTTCCCTTAAAGATTTACTAATAATTTAATTTATTTTTATTGAATTAATAATAAAAAATAATTTTGGTGTCATTTAGGGTAAAACGGTCATTTTAATATTTGGGCTAAAGTGAGGGCAATTACGTCTTTTTGAATTTTCTATTTGGTTTGGTCGTCAATTGACTAACGGTAAGAACTTTTTAAAAATATTTTTAAAACATTAGAGAGGAAAAGAGTTGTTTTCCAAAGATAATTAAAATCCTAATATTTTTTAAAATCTCATAGATGAAAATGAAGTTTCCTCTTATTTTTCAAGTACATTTTCGTAGTTTAGTTTATGATTATTTATTGTACCTCATATATTCTGTTTCATTTAATGTGCAAGTGAAAGAGAGCTAAAGATGGTTTTTAGGCATTTATTATTTTTCCTAGACGACCTATTGGTTAGGAGGAGGGTGGTCCAGCGAATTCTGATGAGAAATTCGGTGGGAAATCCGGAGAGTGGAGAGTGAGAAAGAAGAGAAAAATAAAAGTAAAAATAGAATGATAATTTTGTCCTAAATTTAATATATTTGTATTCAAATGATAAAATTATTGGAATGAAACATAAGTGTATATTGCCTTTATGTTTTGTTTGTCCATCATCTAACAAGCTAATAACATATTAAATCCCTAAAAAATGAGTAGAAGTATGGTTTTTAAAATTTATACTTTAGAAATTTGCTACGATATTAATGGCTACCTATGCCAGGATCAATATTTTTTATTTTTTATTTTTTATCTTTTATTTAAAAAAAAAAAAAAAATCCTTTTGAGTTTTTGGAACAAAATAGATTAAACTCCTGTAGGTATTAACTAGTCAATATCCATATAGGTCGTGTTTATAGGCTAAAATACTAGAGGATATTACCGGTTGAGTAGATTTTGTTGGACATCAGGACACTAGGAGGAAATTTGTGAATAGGTACATGGATATCTGTGCTACCATGGAAATTTGTGACGCTCTAATAGTACATGACTGATAGATGTTGGATTACCATGGAGAAATTTTATTGGCCAAATCATGGTGTGTTTGTGCTACCGCATATTTGTGATAACGTCTCTCTGGATTCTCTCAATTTCAAAGTCAAACCCTGTGGATTGATTTGTTTCCTTTTTGCCTCTAAATTAATGTGTATACTGTGCTAGTCGAAAAAACAAAGTTCAGTAGTAAACACAAACCTCCTAGCTTAGTGGTTATATCCCTCCCATTCTTGAATAGATTGAGAACTCAATTCTATGACCTTTTAGCACAAGTTTGTACACCTCCCCATCTTCGAAAAAGTCGAAGGTTCAGTTCATATCACATGCATATTACAATATATGTAGGAGTATTCTCCCCTTACTAAAAAAATAATTACTCCTCTTATGAAAATATTCAAATTATATAAATAGTGTTTCATGTTAATAAGAGTTTATGTGAATAATTCACTATTTTTATCATGAAAGTAATTATCTTCCATTCATTCGAGAATATATTCAAATCGTAAAAATAATATTTAATCTTAATAGACCCTGATCAAACTTTAATCCGTACAATGACCGAAGATTAGAGTCATCACACCAAGAAAGCCAGCGAATCAGTACATACAACGGGAATATGCCTAAAAACACTATGAAGTTGCCTCCGAATTCTGCATCGGCTACCCAGTTTGAGCCCACAATAGAAATCTACCAAGACAAGTTGATAACTAGAAAGGTTCTTACACGGAGTTTCGAAATCAAAAGATTATCAAGATAGGTCAAAGCTTCGAAAGGGGTTTTTTTTTTTTTTTTTCCAATTTCTTAAAAGAAAACTTTTGCATAATTCACCTGAGGAATTGCCGTGTATCATGCAGTTGCCTAAGCTTAAGAAAGGAATGTAAAGAATCTTATATTATACTTTTTATTTACGCAAGAATGAATCGGAGGTGCCATTTGTTATTCCAATTATACACTGCACAATGTTTCACGTATAATCAGAAAGACCGCGGCAACACTGAACAATGAACACTCTACAAATAGGAGCCCCACGAGCTTCTCATTCATGTACAGCAACTGACTTGGACTCCCTTAAACCTTACCACTCATTCTATTTAATTTATTGTTACCTTTTCTTCTATCTATCTTTACAGTATTGAGTATGCTCGGATCACCTCAACAATTGGTGCTCGACACAATGGGCACTTTCCACCACCACGAACCAACTCATTTGCACATTTTGAGCAGGTGCACATGTGCCCACATCTGCAAGCAGTTTTCAAGATGTTTTACAAAAGGAAAGCAAAGACGGGAACAAGAAACAATAAAAATTTAAAACCAGCAAGAAGTACTACACAAAATGATTTCCTATCCTTTTCCAGGTATGAGTAACTGAAATAATTGTGATAGATATCAGTAGCTATAAGATATACCTGTACAATAGAGAATCAATGTGGCTATCGCAACAAACACAGCAAGTTCCTTTCCTCACATGACCCCATTTAGAACCATCTTCTGATGTCTCTGGACCCATTGCTGTAACAAAAAATTAATAATTAGGGATCAATGTTAAATGCAGAATAATGAAAATACCAATTCTCTAAAAACTGTTCAATAGAAAGCTGAATCAAAACAGCCATAAAATTTCAATCAAAAGTTAAATGCAAGTTTAATAGAAATCCTACACATAAAAAGCATTTAACTTTCAGTCACAACACAATGTCGTGCAACAAAGAGATAAGTAACCATGACAGGATAGAAGTTGCAGCACCTTTTTCACCAATTGATCTATTAAGAGCTGCAGAGACTTCCTGCCTAACTGAGCGCTGCAACTCCAATTGCATATCCATACAAGCTTCCAACATCCTCTGCATATGGCTCATACCTTGTTGAAGCCTTGCCATATCTGCTCTCAGATCATTAATCATCTCCCATTCCTGTTCCAGATTAGTTTCCAATTCCCACATTTAGTTCAAAGTTTTAGATAGATAAACAATACAAGATACTGTAAATACTGGTACCGACAAGTAGAGGCCTTTAAAACAATAATAACTACACTACTAAACTAGACGCTTTGAACTATATTAAACAGAATATCTCATCAGCTGGTTCCTTTCATTTTCATCATGAATTCGGGCATGCCTCAGCGGCATTCAGTAAGAGGCTGACTACCTATATATTGTAATATGAGATAAGAAAGCATGGTACAGAGAAAGCATGGTACAGAGAAACTACCCATACATAAATTCAAAATTATGAGACAAGAAAGCATCACAATTGACATGATAGAATCAAATAAATAATAAATAAATTTGTTAATAAGTGTGATAATTAGTTCCCAGATCAATAGACGAAAAAACTCACAATTTCTGATCGGTGCATGTTGTGACGAGACCAGCTAGAGTGATGCAAATCCTGGTGCCAAAGTGGCTGAGGTGGGGGCACTGGTGGAGATGGTAGCACCAATGAAGGTCTATTGATGGTATCATGCTGATCCTCATTATGTTCATCCCTCTGCTGCTCTTGATCCCGGTCTGGAGAAGTAGGGGTTGGTGTTGGCAAGTTTCGATGCAGATCCCAGTCAATGGGAGCACGACCTTGCCTTTCCACATATGACTGTATTAACTGGTCTAGACTCTCACGGAAACCACTACGTAGAAGATTAGAAACACTTCTCCTACAAAAAGGGTAAACCGCAGATTATATGCATTGTAAAAGCAAGTTCCAAAAGGTTTAAGACATGAAACACCTTCTATAACAGATCAATTTACCTGCTCAATAGTTCCCTCAGCTCCATGCTATACACGTTATCGTCATCAGGTGGATGAAATCTGCTGAATCTTCTAACAGGAACAGTACGGCGAGTTCTTGGTGGGTCAGAGGGCCCATCAGACCAACCTTCAACAGCTGCTCTAGATCCATCCTCACGCCAAACCCCCTGAGTTTCTTGCAGTTGATCTACTTCCCCATTTACATTTCCAGGTGTCTGCTGGGCCCAGTCATTAACTGGACTTCGTTGCCAGTTTGAATCCATTTCTGCTTCATTACTGTTTCTTGATTCATCAAACTGACTGTAAGACGGCCGTTGCCAATTTCCCCTATTATCTTCAGAAGTTTGTTCTTGCCAATTCCCACCTTGATCAGAAGTTTCTGGCTGATTTAAGTTCCCAATGGCTGTACTAATCTCCAAGCTGCCCGTTCGATCTGGCAACCGACGGACATCACTTTCCTGACTCCTAGGCTGTACATGCTCATTAATTTCACGCAGGGCATCCTGTGAAGAGTTTGTTTGAGGCCGATCATTTCTAGATTCGTTGAAATTATTATTAGATGTGCTATCAGAATTGCTGCTTGCTTGACCACGGACGATAGTTTCTAATCTGGCGCGAAAACCATCCCTACATCAGAAAACGAATGTCATCATCAAAACCAACCACAAAAATATTCTTCATTTTTGCAACATATATATATATATAAAGCCACACTTGTCTGAAATAAAAAACTAAAAAAACAGATGGACACAAAATTGCATGTAAGGTGGCAAGCCAACATAAAGTATAAGTATGCGCGGAACATGCAAGAAAAGAGTGAGAGAAGCCAACACAAAATAATAACAACATCAATGGAATCAGCAAATTCTGTCACAACTTGATGGATTCTGAATCTATGCTTCCTATCTTGATTTTGAAAGATAAACCTCAAAGAATACAAGTATTGCAAAGACCAAAAAGTTTATGTAATGAACAAGACAAGATGGGACTAAGTGGTCTCGTTCCTTAATGATGGCATGAGTACCACAAGCGATAATGGATAATGATCACTTGCACTGGTGAATGAGAATGTTATTGCTAAAGATATTTGGAATACCGAATAACTGAATGTCAATATACAATGTATTCATTCAATAAATATCTGAATTAAAAGAGGGACATAATATGTATTTCTGGATTATACTGTTCCATGGATTGTTCACCAATTTTACTTGTTTTTGATTTCCCTTCATTGTTAGTATAAATTTTCCTTCCAGAATAACTGATGCCATTACCTTGTATTATGAGAAAATCCATACATGTTCTAGTACATGTTACTAATTCCCCACTTTTCATGATTATAATGGGAAGTTGTTATGCACATAAGCACATAAATCAATACCCACCATAAAAATTGATGCTGGTATAATAAAAAATACTCATCACAGCAGTTTGATAAATTAAGCTAAATGGTTACCTGAAGCCACTGCTGCCAGACCCCAGACTAAGGACATGACTGCATAATGCATTAAATAGAAATTTATGAAATTGTGTATCAGACTATGAGTGTGTGTATGTGTGTACATTTATATGTTAAGAAAGCCGACACATATCATAATATGAAGAGCCAAGCTTACTAAGATCATTCTTTGATCAGAAGCAAACTGATCTAAGCAGTTAAAAGTGAGACAAATGGAAACATTTTCCCCTCCAACCTTTGTCTAAAGAAAATCCTATCCATGTCTCGGCTCTAAATTTTAAAAATTCCAAGTTGGATCAAGAAATTTAAAAAATTCCAATTTTACTTGTTTTTGATTTCCCTTCATCGTTAGTATAAATTTTCCTCCCAGAATAACTGATGCCATTACCTTGCATTACGAGAAAATCCATACATGTTCTAGTACATTGTACTAATTTCCCACTTTTCATGATTATAACAGGAAGTTGTTATGCACATAAGCACATAAATCAATACCCACCATAAAAATTGATGCTAGTATAATAAAAAATACTCATCACAGCAGTTTGATAAATTAAGCTAAATGGTTATCTGAAGCCACTGCTGCCAGACCCCAGACTAAGGATACGACTGCGTAATGCATTAAATAGAAATTTACGAAATTGTGTATCAGACTATCAGTGTGCGTATGTGTGTACATTTATAAGTTAAGAAAGCCAAGACATATCATAATTTGAAGAGCCAAGCTTACTAAGATCATTCTTTGATCAGAAGCAAACTGATATAAGCAGTTAAAAGTGAGAAAAATGGAAACATTTTCCCCTTTAACCTTTGTCTAAAGAAAATCCTATCCATGTCTCGGCTCTAAATTTAAAAAATTCCAAGTTGGATCAAGAAATTATAAAAACAACCTGGCTAAGGTTAAATATAAAATCACCCAGACCCAGGTAAAACAGGAATCTGATGCTATATGATCCTCATAACCAACATAAAGACTATTTTCAATCCATATGATCCCTGTTAAAATTACATTCAATAAAATTGGTTAAAAGAAGAATGGAAAAAATTATAGTCATCAGGATACATTGAAGAAAGAATGCAGCTATTTGAATGCCAAAGAAGGCACATACTAAATGGTATACAAAAAAAAATTATATCGAGGAGTTTCAAACAAAGAACAAAAGGAACAATCAACTAGGGCACATACTAGATGTTATAGAAGAACACCTTATTCCAAAGAGATTCAGACAAAAACAAAAAGAACAACTACTATCTTCTTTAAACGACAAAAAGATTGAATACCTTAATCCGGATACAGTGTGTCGTTGTCTCAACTGAACTAGCTCACCAGCTGCCATTGAGGGTGGTCTCTCATCTTCAACTGGTCTTTCATTAGTTCGTAAGAATCTACCCCTGAGTAATGACTGAAAAAATATAAAGTGTACCAGTAGTTCAGCTAATACCACAAATGCAAGAAACATATCCTGGTAAAATACAAAGAAGTCCTGGTAAAATACAAAGAAGCTTCTACCAGGACAGTAAGGAAATCTTTTCATCACCAAACAATGCAATAGCATTAGCCCAGGGTAACAGAAAAGAGTTTTTACAGACCAAGTAGGATCTGGAAACCTTATTTTTTATCACAAAATAAGTTGACTCTTAAGTGGCAAGTATTAACTATTCTGAAGATAAAGGTCACCGTATACACATTTATTTCTTGTCCACTCACGAACAAAAGCAGTAAGATTCTCTACCATCTAAGATACTAGCAATGAAAGAAAATTCTACTGAACTGAAGACAACAACTGCTATATGAAAGTTTAATCAAGAACATGAGGCAAATGAATTTATCAACATTCTGAAATATTGTATCATCAACACCTACATAATGAAGATCAACAAGACAGACTAAGAAGTATTATTAGACTAATACATTAACAAGATGTTGAAAACATGCAGTGAAATTATAATGCTTCACTCCTCAGGCCATTCAAAAGCAAGACGATCAAGCCTCTGAAGGAAGAAGATACTGGTGTAAACACATTTGACAGCATCCCCAAAAATGGATCTTTTGGTCAAACGAGGAAACTCAATTAAGCCTCCCAGGGGGGGATCACAAGTATAGCTTAGGTAACAAACTTTCAGTAAGAAAAAACTTTAAAAAGCCTAAATGTTCTGCAGTAAAGAAATCGTTCAAGTTAAAGTTGCAAAATGCAGTAGACATTTAGAAACAATATGAACATAGCTACCATGTAAGCATAAAAAGAAATGGTACATTTAGACACAATCCCAAAACAGACAAAACCATTTTCATGATAACCAACAAACCTGAATCCGGTTTCGATGAGCAAAATCAGAGACAGCCCGATGCTCCAACAGTCCCTGAAGTTCCCTTTGCCTTTCCCTCTCAATTCTCACAAGCAAGTCAAGCAAAGCTTGCCTTCCACGCAGCCTCAGCATGTCCCTGCGAATATGCTCAGGTTGCCCTTCGTCGTGCTCAGCGACCAACCCTTCACGACCTTGGTCATCCACCTGTGCACCAAGTGGAGGCGCCTGATCCTCCCTTCTCCCCCCACGAGCACCACGCTGCTGGCTCGTCATTTGCACCCACTCCCTGACAATTCTAACCCTTTCCCGTTCAGTTTCACCAAGCCATTCAGATCTCGGACTTCCATTCCTCTGGGGAGCAGCGCTAGATGAATGTTCACTAATCCCGCTCTCCATCCATCCCCGAACAATCTGCCTCACTCTCTCCCTCTCAACTTCGCCAAGATCAGGCGATTGCTCCCTACTAGACCCATTATTCTCCCCACCTTCATTCCGCGTTTCCATCTGATCATGCGACCAACTCCCATACTCATTCTCACTCTCACTCACATCCTCCAAACTCTCTTGGTTCTCACTCTCCCTTCCATCCAAATTATTCCTACTCGACCCATTCGTATTCAACTCAACACCCCCCCTCCGCTGCCTCAGCCTTTCCCTCACTCTCTCCCTCGCCCTACTCAAAACATGCTCATCCTCCAACTCCCTCCACATTTGCAAAATCGCAGATGCCTGACTACTCGGCCTCTCCACAGCCCCCCCTTGCCTCCTTGAAGATGGAGACTGAGATTGCGACTCAGACTCCCTCAGAAAAGAAGAATCAAGCATCGAAACCGTGTGCAAACCCGCCAACGCCATCAACTCCGTCTCCCGATTCCTCCTCTCAATAGTGGTAATCATCTCCTGCGCCTGGCGGGCAGCCCACCTGCTCAAAATCCTGGAATGCCGCCGCCTCGCAGCAGACGACTCCGCCAAGTCATCCCCCTCAAGGTCAGACCTCCTCCTCCTCCTAACCAACTGATCCCCATCGTCATCTTCCTCATCACCATTTCGCGACGACGCGAACGAGGACATACAATCATCCAAGTGGCTACGCATCAATTCCTCCAGGCCACGTTCGAAATCAGCACAAGCATCGTCGGTGGTCGTAGTGGATTCGGCTTTTTGTTGTTGTAATTGTTCAAAATCAGTCATTTCCACCCTATGGACTTGTATTGTATCTATCTCTCACACACCCTCATAAATTAAAACCACCTTCACAATCCCTCACATTTGTAATCCTTTACAACCACAAAAATAAACATTCGAACATATCATTTCAACAACACCACCACCACCACTACTCAATCCACATTAATTTAAATTAAAAGAAAAAAAATCAATCAAAAAACTAGGTCAACACATATTCAAAAATAAAAGTTGAAATACAAAAATATCGAGAAAATAGGATCAACTCAGAATAATAGAATCGATTTTCGGTTTTAGGGCAAAACAGATACATACCCGTTCAGGCTGTGTGTTTATCAAAGTGAAGAGAGAAATTTGTAACAAATAAACAAAAACCCTAGCTTTTGCACACATAACACAAAACCCAAAAAAAAATAATAATAAAAAAGACAAAATAAAAATGTAGAGTGAAAGAAAAACCAGCAACAGAAAGGGAGAAGGAGAGAGAGATCGGAGACGGGAATGACGTCAGAATTTATAAATTACAGGAGAGAGAGAGAGAGAGAGAATGAGAGACGGTTTTTTTTTTATATATTTGTTTTTTTTTTATTAATTAATGGTTTTTATATGTTTTGTTTTTTTGCTTTTTGTTGTTATGGAGGAAAAGACCGCGGATCTAAAGGTGGAGAAGGAGAGAGAAGCGCCGATCCATTGTGGGTTGACACGTCGGCTACCTTTGGGCTCCAAAATTCTCAATTATTTGATTATTTTTTGATCTGTTATTGTTGTCGTTCGTGTCTTAACAAGTCAAGAAATTTTTTACCGTTGCTTTGTAAATTGTTCGTATTATTATTCATTACACTGCTGTCGCTGTTCGGTGCCGTTGTTGGGCGCCGTGTTGATATTTGATAGTTCTGGCGATACGAAACCCAAGTCTCTTTCTATCTCAAAAACAAAAAAAAAAAACAAAAACAAAATCACTATCTCCCTTAATTTCTTATTTACGTTTGTTATTTTTTAAAATTATAGGGATAAATTTGAATAATTAAAAATTTTTATTAAAAAGAGTGGCTTCAAAATCTACCAATTTATTTTCATTAAATTCAAAAATAAAAAAAATTAATTCAAAATTGATTATAACTATTAAATTGAATGAAAATAGATTGATAAGTATTAAATTTATTGGTTTGACTATGTTGTTTAACCATTAATATTACTCATGAATTGTAGTTATTGGATTGACTTCAATAATTATCATTATAATAAATTCAAATGTTACAATTGATGGTTAATATTAGTGGTTGGATAAGATAGTTAAACCTTAAATTTAAAGTATAAATATTTCTAATAAAATCATACACAAACACAATATAATGTGAAGTTACATGGTGAGTGAGAGATGCATTGTATGCCACAGGACGTTGAATTTTTTTTAAAAAAAAATTATATATATGTTGATAATTAAGAAAAGATATTGGAGAAACACATAAAAAGCAAGACAGTTCAAAAATTTAAATAATTATTCTGACAAATAGAATCGGAGATAGATTGGGATAACAAAGAAATAATCTAACAAAGCCTATGTTTTAGTGATGATTGGCCTCTTTGTTTTTTTTTTCCCTTCAAAGAACAAATGTTTAGTCAAAGCACTTTTGTTATTGCCATGTATAATATAATATCTTCTCAATTTATTTAAAATTATAATAGATTTGTTACTGTCCATTCTCCAAACGGCAGGTATATATCTCGCTAGCCTGTCATGATTGGGTGGCAGTATTGCCAAAAAAAAAATTTGTTGTCAGACCGAAGTTTTAATATCTTTTAGTGTACAGTAAATTTTTTAAATATTTTATTTAAATTTATACCTAAATAATATTATATATAAATTATCAAAATCTTATAAATAATTAATAGAATTTTAACAAATCATATATCACGTCATTTAAACATGAATTTCAATAAAATATTTGAAAAGTCCAATATTATTTTTTTTTTTTATACACCCATCAAAATAACAAAACTATCCTTACATTTCAACAATTAAAAAAAAAAAATCTTTCAGTTTAAAAAAAAAAAATCAAAATAGATTAAAAAAACAAAGAGCAGCCCAACATTAAAAAAATAAAAAAATAAAAAAAAAAACCCTTTAAACAAATAATACCAATTTTCTAATTTTTGTAACTGAATATTTCAATTTGTGCTCAAGTTTTTGTTTTTTCATTCTAATTTACAGGCTAATGTTTGTTATCTTTCTCAATAAATCTATAAAATTTCAGAAGTTTTAAACATAATAAGAACTACTTTTATAATGGATGTCAATAAAGTATTCGGTGAAATCTATAAAATTTCAAAAGTTTTAAACATAATAAGAACTACTTTTATAATGGATGTTAATAAAGTATTCGATGAAATGTCTCAAAAAAATATTTGTTATATGAAATACAATAAAAGCAACTCATGAAATAAAATTTAAATTAAAATTGATTTGTTTTTAATTTAACTAAGAACCATATATTACCTAAATCATAATGCTACACTTTTTTAAAACCAAAAACAAAAACTGATTACTATTACGTTTTATAGATTTGATTTTTGTTTAATAAGAAAACAACTCTAAAAGCTAGAACAAAAATATATACGTCTTCAAAATTCATCTTATCAATTTCCATTCGGTCATTGATTATAAGTAAAAATTAAATTCCTTTGTGCTGTGATATTATTTGTATAAATTATCAGAGTTTATAATAAATTGGGTGTTGATGTTAAAAAAATGTTTAGTTTGTTAATTATATAGTTATGTGCTTTTAACTAGTTGTATCTAAAGTTACTGTAGTAATATAAAGTTTTATTAAAACATGGGCATGTCAAGAATTTTTTTGGGTGGCTCTTTGTTTTTATTTGTTTATTTATACAAACATAATATATATTTTTTTCATATCATTTTTCAGTACACGTAATTGAATACCTCCTCATTCACTAAGAGTTATATTTAATATAAAGTTTGTTAGAGTTTGATGAAAATTTTTAATAATAGATTTTGGTAAAATTCACATATTAGACTCCAAACTGATTTTATTAGAAGTTTTTGAGAAATTCGATAAAATCTTTAAAAGAATAATAAGATTTGTTATAAATTTTTTTCTTCATAAAAATCACTTCCAAATCCATCGTTTAAGTGAAATTTGTGAAGTCAATAACTTTTTTAATAAGCTTATATTTCGTTGGATTTCATATAAATCTGAATTAAATACATCTAAATTTTAATGAATTTCATATAAATCTAAATTAAATACACTTATATTTTAATGGAATTCACTCAAATTTTCATTGAATACACTCAAAACTTTTAAAATATTTTAGATTCTAATACATTCTAAATTGAATACACCATCTTAAATGTTGAGGGTTCAATTCTAGCATATTCTAAAGCTTGTGTAGATAGTATTCTCCTTTTATTGTGAGAGTAGTTGTCTCTTATTTATAGTGTGAATATTTGGACTGCATAATTAGTTTTTGATACTAATAAGTTATGGTAGTCCTCTAACTTATTCAGTATCGACCTTAGAAAATATAAATATTTTAAAAGAATTTTTAAATGATGTTACAATTCATTCATCGTCAATTAGGCAAGTGATACGAGATATATATATATATATTATAATCACATGATAACACAACTAAATTAAAATGCAAATCAACCCCTTCAAGTATCATTAGCATTCATTTTTTTTTTTTTTTGAAAGTAAACATTAAAGTTTATTAAAACTTATTGAAGCCAATCACTATTTACATGGCTTGAAAATCTACCTTACATAATGGGAGACAAGTAATTCCACAATAAGAGGGAAAAACTATCCATACAAAGCTTGTGAAATGTCCTAGGAGGGACTTAAACACCTACCATTTACATGGATGAGGCGGTGCTCAACCATAGGTAATAGAAGGGAGCATACAATTAGTATTCAATTTTAGGGGTGAATCTGGTATTACATGAACTTTTATAATAATCATTGTCAGTTGTGCTGCAGAGATAATTTGTTTTAAAGTTAATCATACTATTGTTTGATTGATTGTTGAAATTGTTATAAACCTTCGGAGTAGAATGCATACGTGTAGTAAATTTTATGTTGGTATAAATTTATAAAATATTTAAAAGAATAAAAATAAAATATTTTAATTTAAATTTAGTATAAATATAATTTTATATAATTAATGTTGGGATATAAGTTTTTTTTTAATAAAATCAATGAGCATCATTTAGATATTTAAAGAATTCATTAAATTCCATGTCAAATTATTTTATAATAGTTACTTTACAAAGGCAATCCCCTCCTACTTTTTATAACTGTTGTCAGATCTACTCAAATTATTAAAATAATCACTTTTGATGAAAGTTTTACAAAACACTTTTTCATTCCAAATTTATTAAATAATCAGATTTTAATCTTCTGAAAGGCAATACCAACGGGACCTAAAACCTACATTATGTGATTATGATATTCTTTCTTATTTAATTATTTAATTTGGTAATTTTAAAGACTATTTTTTTTCAATCCTATAACAATAGATCAGATAATTGTCAGAACTTAATTGAGATAGAACTCTAATATACGATCCGAAATGTTGCTTCCACAAGTCGAGAGAGACCTACCCACATTAAATGAGAAAATTGTCCACATTTATGTGGGTTGGTGCTCGACCTTGCCCTTTCGCCTTTTTTTTTTTAAAGCTAGACAGGCGGGTTGTCTGCGCCAACGCATTTGGGGGAGCTTATAGACTATTAGTTATCTACTTATTTTTTATAAAATTTGGATGAAATTGGATTCAATTATGATAAGTTACCAAACTCTGTCTAATATCATTTATTAATTTCAAACATTTACAATCCTCCCGAAATACTAATTTGTAACATGACATGACATTCAGTCTGATCAAATCCCATGTGAAAATCACGACAAATATACAAACCAAATTTCTCACAAAATGCTAACAATATGCCAGAAAAAATGTTCCTATCTAAAGAATTATGTATGTTAATAATATGCTTTATAATATCCAGACAAAGAGATAAGATTTAGACAAATTGATTCTTACAAGTCACAAAACGACTAGTGGTACTGTGCTAGCTACTTGGTACGATTGAGCTATACACGTCTTTACTCAGAATTTGAGTTCAAGTTTGCAGATATTTTTATGAGAGGGAAACTAAGATGATCTGTATTGGCAAAGACTTGAGTTCATGTTCATAAATATGTTGTTGTTTGGCAAACAAAAGTGAATGATTTTTGTTTTTGGCTATTTGTCATTGTCATAACTGCTGCATGTGAAACCAAATTATAAGCGAGCAACGTGTTCCTTAATATAACAAAATATTTAATGGTGAACTTTATGGTGCAAAACATTATTTTACAAAAACTGTATACTGGAAAGAGGACATTTTTATGCAGGATTTGGGAAACTTCCCCCCACAACCTTATAATTTTGAAATCAAATAAAAATTCTCTTTATGGTGACAGGGTACATAAAATTCCAGAACATATATATATATATTAAAGACAATCAATCCCTCATGGGAGTTTTTTGAATTTGGAGTTATAAAATGGAAATCCCATTTTCCCCACTCCACTTTGAAATTTAATTCCCATTCCGTTTTATAAGTTAAAAGGTCTTTTATACCTTTATTAAAAGATGTTTATGGAGTACATAATTTTAATCAATGATATTTTTGAAACTTGCAATTAATTTATTCCAATTCCAAAATAAAGTAAACATCTCAATAGAAATATTGTTAATTCTGATTTTGATTCTGATTTTTACAATTGAAGTAAACAACTTAATCTGATTATAATACATCATTTCAATTTCAAATCATTTCGATTTCAAACCATTCCGATTACATGCAAATAAATACATACTAAGAGTATTTTCCAAACATATACAGAGGCATGTAACTACACAAAACTCAATAAAATGATATAAATAAATAATATGTATTAATGATAAATTAATAGGTTAATGGAGAAATTATTTGAAAAGACTTTATAGCTTTATAATTATGAAACAAAATTAATATAAAAACTATAAAGCATCCTGCACAGAACTGTCACTCAGCTTCCCTGACGTGGAGTCCACAAAACCTATTTTTACTTTTCATTATTTTTATATTTTCACCAACAAATTCACAACCACCACTTGAGATTATATTTGCTGAGATTTGGCAGCACTGGGCACTGATTAACGTATTAGATAATCATGTTTAAAGCTTGAAAGTAATTCACCCATTATTCTACATTTTTATATATTATAAAAAACTTCTTATATCCTGTTTTGTAATATATGCTTTAATCAATTATTTAATCATGTAAGTATCACAAATATTTGAGGATAGAGCCAGTGAACCAAGTTTGGAGGACAAATTGGTCTTTTAAAAATTTATGACAATATTAATAGGTGGGGGGGAGGCAAATTAGATGATGTTACTACTTACAAGTTAATTGCACAACAGTATCAGAGTGGAGAATGGAAGCTTCTGTTTTAGGCTGCTACATGACAAGACAACATTTAGATAATTTGTTATTTTTTTTCTCTTTCCAAATTAGTCATTGAATTATAAGCTAACGGTTGTAATTCAACCCAATAACCTTAATTAAGAGTAACTAACTAAAAGTGCTCGATTAGTATTTGTTTAATTGTTTCAAACTTCCAAGCATATATATATATATATGAAAGTCTCATCATACTTATTTATTAATATATATGTGTGTTTAGTTAATTTTCAATATTATGAGAACAAATATTTCAGCTGCACATAATATGCTTATTTTCAGCATTAAACAAAGTCTTTAAATATTTTTTACTTATTTAAAATTTAAAAAAATGAATGTTTGTTCAATTTTATTTTATTTAAATTAATTACAATTTAATTCTCTAACATATTAAAAGTAGAATAAATAAAATTCATCAATCCTTAATTTAAGTGACAATTACTTAATTTTTATTTTATATTTGTGATGAGGTTCAAATTTCATTTTGTATATGTTTCCTGATCTCAATGGATCTATCTATGGGCACTTCCAATCTTTCAAATAGAAAATAAAGTAGAAAAAAATAAAGGTCACTATTTTTTTTTTTTTTTGAAAGAAAAGTTGACTAATTAAAAGTGTGTTTAAGTTGACGGCAGAATTGAGTGGTTGTGATTATTAGGGAAGAAGAATAATTAAAGTATAAGTTTTGAGAGAGAGGAAAAAGAAAAGTGGTGTTTTGGTGAAGGAAATAAAGCGAGCCAATTTAGGATAGGAATAATCCTTAAAGACCTCCCGTAGTTTACAAAAGCTTATTTTTCCACTCTAGTTTATTTTTATCAATAATATCTCATTTATCAAATTTCTAACGAAAATGTTAATGTGACATCAAAATATCGAATTTATCCTTAATTTAAATAATATTAAAATATAAAATATAAAAACATAAAAAAGCTTTAAAAAAATAATTGATTTGGATCTCCATCGTCCATCTCATATGGACAGTGGAGATTAATTTAAAAAAATAATAATTAATTATTTTTCATATTTATTTTTTAAAAATTTAAATTTTCTAAAAAAAATTGAATAGATCTCCATTATCCATCTTAAGATAAATGGTAAAGATCAAAAGAATAAAAAAAACCAGAAAATTTGAAAGAAAAAAATAAAGAAGAAGAGAAACTTAGAATATCATCTTTAACCCAAAAAACATCAACATTTTTCATCATCATCAATAAGCAAAAAATAAGTGTTTCAAACACAAAAAGAAACCCAAAAAAAACCTCATCAATCATGAAAGAAAAAAAAACATCATCAAACTAGTTACAAAATCAATTGTTTCTAGATGGAAACCACTAGTTCAAATTGGAAACTAGTGGGTTTCTATCTCTTGGTTTCCACTAGGTTCCAATTGGAAAGCAATAGTTTACTAGCACTAGAAACCAATGCGTTTTCAACAATAGAAATTAGTGGGTTTCCAGTGATGCAAACTCATGAAACCCAGAACTCAATACTGGATTTCGATGCTGTCGACTTTCTCTCTCTTTCATGGTTAGACACAACGATAGTACTAGAGGTTGAGGAAGATTGCTACCACTGAGACGATGAGGACAAGAACCAACAAAGTCACCACCACTCCTTTTCTTCTGTTCCGATGAGGTACGAACCAATTAGGTTCATCATCAATTGAACCCAGGAAGGTTTGTTCGATGATTTTGTATGGACCCACTTAGGTTCATCATTGAACCAGATCTTCAAACCACTACATTGCCATCATTGAAATCTTTCACCACCATCATCATCGATTGGAGATGGAGACAAATAAGAGGAAAAGAAAGGAGAGAGAGAGAGAGAGCGAGTTAGGTGAGAGAAAAATAGATTTTTATTCATTTTCAATTTTAATGTTGTATTTTATTGTATTTTAGTATATTTTTGTATTTTAATATTATTTTTTTTTATTTTTATATTTTAATTAATTTCCAAATGCATTTTTCTTTTTGTCCTTAAAGTTAAACGATTAATATTTTCAACCTAACAAAATCAGTGACGGTCAGGGGTTTTGTTGTCATTTCACCCTCATCTAGAGGGTATTTAAGTATTTATTTTAACATTAGGGGGGGATTTTAGGTAAATTTTAAACTAAAGTGATAAAATCGAGATTTAGGTAAATTACAAGTGGTTTTTAGGGATTTTCCCTTTAGGATATGGAAAAGGGGTGAAGGAAATCAGCTCCTTGGCTTATTTTAGCTTTTTGATTTTTGAATAATGGGAGTTGGAAGATGCGTATGTGAATGATTCATGTATGTGTTAGGGTGGTAGCTAGCTTGCCTTTTTCATTGATTTTGATGTTTCTGTTTTTGTTTTTATTTTTCATTTTATTTTATTTTATAAATTCTACAACCAATGTATAAACTAATATGGTGGTCTCGTTTGGTAGACTGTTGTAGAGCATACGCCATTCTGTTTTCTTTCCTATTTGGCGTCTATTTCTATGATTACTTCATATTGGTTTGTTCAACTCAGATAGCAAAGCTTTAACTGCTGTTGACTTGGCAACTATTTAGTTGAAGTATGAAACTAATCAAATGAACTTTGGCATATAAATTAATATACTTTGGTGCAGTTGCTTTGGATTTTCACATCCTCGTTATTTTTGTGGGATACAATTGACACAAGCCTCACTTGTAAAACAAAACTATAGATGTATCAAAACTTTTTTTCTCTTTTTACTCCGATTGGATATGTTTTAAAGAAGGAACGTGATTAAAAGTGTTTATTAGAAAAATAGACAGGTAAGACGTCTACTGAGGAAGAACGGTTTTTCATTAAGAAAAAGGAAATGTTGGTGTAAAATGTCTATTGAATAAGAATAAGTATTTTTTACACCATCTCTTTATACAAGTGATTGTATAATTTTTTATCTACTTTAGTTGTGAGGATATGAGTCTTGCCAACCGTTATATGGATAGTTTTCATTTCTTATTATAGAAGTAGATTTTCAAATTATATATATGTTAATTAAACACAATAGATCTCTAATCTATTCAATATCAAATTTTGAAGCAAAAAAAAAAAGATACTTTCTTTAAGAAAAATAAGCTTATTACTTATATATTATGATTTTTTTTTTCAAATAAGTATTTCGAATTCTTTTGGAATCCTTTTATTTCAAAGAATCTATTAACATCACTATAAACAATTAAACAAAATCTTTTCCACTTGCTTTTCATATAATTAAAAGTACCTTATCTACTGTCCAAACATTTGAGGTTCTCATCTATTTTAATTTTATTCTTGTTGAAAGCAGAATTCTGAATTTCGAAAAAAAAAAAGAAGCAGAATTCTGCTCCAGCTGTCTAAGAACTAGGGGATTTCATTCAATCAACATATTTATTTATCAACAAATATTGTTAAAATTTTTAAAATCATTTTATTTATAGACATAGGCACTCTGATCAAAACACATTACAAGGTCATTAAACACTATTTTCTAGCGTGCCATAAGATAGATAATATGTATAAGATTTCGTGAAGTAATAAGCATAATCAACTATCTTAAAATTATTTAAATAAATATTTATAGAACAAGCCAAGGCTACCTAATTTATTTTATATAAACAAATATTGGTGGTAAGGTCAACAAAAGGCAGATGGCATGAACAGGCCTCAATTTTATTGTTTTTATTTAAAATTTAAAGATAAAAAATTATGATCACAGAAGGTAAAATATATATCAAATTATTCCACTCAAAAAGGTGTCAATTTCCTATTGTTCCTATCAACTCTCTACCTTTATTCCTTTACTTTTACCAAAAAAAAAAAAAAAAAAAAAACGCACTATGCATTCATGCGACTAACTTGATTATATAACATATGGAGGTTGTGTCTCTCCAATGTCAGCCCAATGCAGATAATTCCAAAATTAGTCATAAGTGTATTTTATAAGGGAGTTTTTGGTATAGAGACCTATAATAACTTCAGACAAGGAAATTCTAACGAATTACTAAAAAAATTACAAAATTATGCTTTTAAGTACTTGTCATTTTTCATATATTTGAAATTTGACATCAATTGTAAAAGGTCATCATCAAATAGGAATTTCAATGGGGTAGGTTCAGGGTAGCTTTAGGACTTTCCCAAACCTTATCACAAAAGATTATTTATCCCTAAACCTTATTTATTTATTTATTTATTTTCGCAACAACCCTGACATCAGATCAAATGACTGCCAAGATCTACAGATATCTCGATTAAACATACAGTTTGAAAATCTACTTCCAGGATAAGAGAGGACAATCCACAAAGTAGCAGGAAAATTTACGCCATATTAGATGGTTGGTGAGGGTTGAACCTTGGCACACTGCTAAGGTTGGGTTGGAGTGGAGGCAACCTAGCTTTTCATTTATCCCTGAACCTAATAATTGAATACCAAGATCGGGGAAGGGGGTGGAGTGGGAACGTGGACTAGCCTTTGCCACTAATCCACCATTATTACATTTTTTTTTTTTTTTCTATATGAATACAAAAGTTACGTAAATTTAATAGTTAATTTTATAGAAGAAATAGTTATTTAAAGATGAATAAATTAAATTTACACCAAAAGTTTTTCATTTCTGTAAGCCCTCAATTCTATATATGGTTTCCCTAGTACTAGTCACTAAGTGATATTTTGAGATCCTAGATGATTAATGAAAGTGTCCAAGAATGTAGAGAATTTTTAGATATTGATAGAACCCAATTGTAGAATAAATAGAAGGGTAAATGACATAAAGTGATTGTTAAGTGTGATAAGGGACTAATTAGAAGCAATCAAATCATATTTGAGGTCAAGATAGTATTAAGCAAAGTTCAAGGATAAAAACTAAATTTTCAAGGATATAATGGTCATTCAGAAAAAGTCCATAGTATAAATATGTGAGGCTTTTCAAGACTTAGCCATTTGAAACACAAAAAATCGTGAGAGACAAAGAGAGAGTGAGAGAGGTTTCGGCCAAACTTTGGTGGGAGGGGAATCAAGTTGTTTCAAGCCATTTTCAAGTTCCAATTCAAGACTACAAGCTAACCTAAGCTAGAGGAACAAGTTTGTAGCAAGATTCAAGCCAAAAAGAGGTTAGTTCATTAACTTTTGAACTTGTTTGAATGATGTTGTGTTGATGATTTAGTTGGATTTTGACGGGGGTTTTGATATATATCATGAGTTGAGCTTAAAGAGACCTAAAGCAAGAGTAGAATATGTAGAATCATTCAAGGTTTATGAGTTAGGGTTATTGTGGGAGAAACTCTAAGTTTGATTTAAGTTTGAATTGAATGAAAAATGTTGTTGATTAGGTGTTTGATGAAATACTTAAAAGAGTTAAGCATGAAAACTTGAATAAAATAAACTTGATGTGTATAAGGGTATATAAGGCTATAGTGAGAGGTGTATGATTCCAATGAAATATAAGGTTTTTAAGCATGATTCCATGTTGGTTTCATGCTAGATAAACCTATGAAAATGTTAGAAAGCAAATTAGATAACATGCATTGTAAAGCCTAAATAAAGGGCATTAGTGGTTATAATGTAATGTCACTTCTTTTATGTGTTTAAATGAATTGAATGAGTATAATTGAATGTGTATATCACTAAAGAGAAGAGAATTGAGATTAGAAGTGAAAAATGGAAAAGTTACCCTTAGTTTAGTGGCAAAAATAGGGTGTTTTAGCTAGAAACCTTCACCCAATGGCCGTTTCTTTTCGAATTGACTTTTGGACTGACCTAAGTGTGAGTTAGGTAGATGAATGGACAAAAATAGAGGAAAGAAAAGCAATGGGGAGGTCCCCACATTGCATTTGGCCAAAAGAGGTCCAAAATCATCATTTTTCGTTTTGAGCTTCAGAAAATTATTTCGTGTATATGGATGCGTTTCTATGTGAGAATAAGTAAGAATTATGGAAAGAAAATGGAATTTGAAAGCCTTAGTTAAGTTAGAATCAAGAATGAAAATTTGCAATGAAATTTCCCCTTTAATGGGTTAATTGAGTTAAAAGCAATATGTTGAATTTTGTGTAGTTAAATTTAACATATTCTAAGCTAGAATGTGATATGTAGGTGAAGAAAAAGCAAGAGGGGCAAGAGTAGACCATTGAAGCTCCTAATACCAAGCTTGAGTTCCAAGTGAGTGCCAAGTTAATTTTATAAAAGTTTTATGTTTGTTTGAAATGTTTAAGCATTTGGTAATTTTACATGTCATATTAGAACTTGAAATGAGTTATTTTGTGCTTGTTGCATTTAGCAAAGCTATTTTGTGCTTGTTGCACTTAGCAAAGCTATTTTGTGCTTGTTGCACTTAAAAGAAATGAGTTTTGATGCTTGATGCACCTAGAAATGAGTTTTAGTACTTAATGCACTCAAAAATGAGTTTTGGTGTTTTATGCATTCAGAAAAGAGAGATTTGTACGTATTGCACTTAGAAAGTTAAAGCAAAAGGAAGTTTTCAAAGCCCATAAGTATACCCTCAAATTACAGATTCAGATTTAGACCCGGCCGATATATCCCGCACTAGTATGATAAAGTCTTAAGAGGGATGCGTCACTAACTTCGGGGGAAATCGAGTCTGTCGTGTCACCTCTATTTGTGTAGGATATTATCTTATGCTATGGTTAGCAATGTAGAATTCTGCATATAGTCGCGAGATGTCTTAGTAGTGTCACGGTTGGTGTCAGTTCAAAATCGCCACGTGATATTGCCACAACGAGCGGTGTTAGTTAGTCGTCGTGTGGTCAAAGCATTTAGGGGTACGAATGGTTTTTATAGAAATAAAATATAGTATCTGAAATTCAAAAAGAAATGAAAAGTAC
Source organism: Nephelium lappaceum (assembly GCA_021234005.1). Classification (NCBI taxonomy): domain Eukaryota; kingdom Viridiplantae; phylum Streptophyta; class Magnoliopsida; order Sapindales; family Sapindaceae; genus Nephelium; species Nephelium lappaceum. The sequence continues at coordinate 15,566,116 of CM037999.1, forward strand.
TTTCAGAATTTTATTGCAAGTAATGTACTTGTTTAACATTTTGTATGCTTTATAAATTACAAGCTTTATATGATGGTTTATGCATATACAAGTTTTATAAATTCTCTATTTATGCTTTGCATGAAATGAGATTTAAATTTGAGAAAGTTTAAGAAATAGAAATTTACTTCCAAAAGTTTTAAGGAGTTATTTTAGAAAGCAAACATTTTAGTTGAGAAAGATTATAAGTACTCATTGAGCTTTCAAAAATTCATAGTTTTTCTGTTTTTCTTTTAAAAACCTTCTCAGATGTTGATGTGGGTGATCAAGAAGAGAGAGCTCCTCTGGAAGATTAGGTGGGCATGACACGACAAAGCTTTTGCATAAATATATTTTGCATATTTTTTTAGCTCTAAAGCAATTGTTTGTAAATATATTTTTTTTTATGTGTAAATGAGTGGTAAATATTTCTTTCAAAAGAATGAAAGTTTTAGTTTCTTATAAGAAATTGTGTAAGTTTGCAAATGGTTTGATTTGTGACTTCATGCTTTTCATTTTGATGAAATGGAATTGTGATTTGAACATATTTGTTGTTAAGGAAGTTGGGTTGTGTTTGAGAAATATTTTGAGAGTATAAATTTCTTTTATAGGTTTTAACAATGTTAACAACGCAGCCGTTATGCTGTCCGATTTTTTGTTTTATAAAACGATTTGGATTTTAAATTTTGAAATGGAATCTTAGTTTTGAAATGGAACCAACCCAACTATTGTCAAAAAAGAAAGTTAAATAAATTAGTTTAAAAGTGAAAGTTCAAGGGTTCGCTTCGCAAATTTCTTGTAGACTGCCTATTAGGGTTTAGGAGGGATCTGTTGGGGTGTCAGACGAGGCCTACCGAATAAGAGTTTAGAAAGATTCGAATTGCATGTCAATTTCATTTAAAATTAAATTTGTTAAGAACAAAAGTACTTGATAAATTTGAGAGTTTATATTTTATATTTTATTAATTTTAAAATATCTATCATATTTAGCAATTAAAAAATATATTTTCATTAGAATATTAATTAAAAATATATATTAACTTTTAAATCTTTAATAAACTAATATTATAATTTATTTATAAAATATTAGTATTTAAATAAACAATAAATGGGGCAGGGCAAAGTCGAGGCTAGGAGAGCAAAACTCATACCCGCCCCGTTTCTTAAACAGGTTTAAAATCGACCCCAAATCCATTCGTTTTAGTTTAACTTGGTCTTGTTTGGGGCAGGGCAAGGCTGGGCGAATCCTTACAACTTTGGGTTTTTTTGACTTCTCTACGAAGAAATCTATTCCTCAAGCTAACATTAGGAGTAGTTGTTGAGATTAAATTATGCACATATATTCAAAATTCTACTTCTATAATGTTTGAAGATATATATTCCCATAAAATAAGGAAAATTTTTCTTAGATATGTAGATAAATGCTCATGATTGAATTCAAATCCATGTCATAAATATGAAAGGGAAGTACATCATCACTAAATCATTAGTGTATGTGCCTTCACCTTATTGTTTGGAGTAATGTTTGTTGTCTTGTTTGTGTGTACTCCAATTAGATTTTCATCATAAAATTAAGTTTATTAATAAACTAAAACATTTAAGGGGTAAGATTATAATTTCAAACAATGATTTAAATCTAATAAAATTTTGATATATAACGCGACTCAATCCGGATCTTTTTAGACTCTCATCTGATAGCCTTGCCTGACACCTTAATGAATCTTTCTTAAACCCTACGAGACGGGTTAAGAGAAATTCACAGAATGAATCCTTAAACTTTCGCTTTCAAGCTAATTCAATCAACTTTTTTTATAAAACTAATTGGGTTGGTTTCGTTTCAAAACTAAAATCCAATTTCTTTATAAAAATAAAATCCAGCAGCATAACGACTGCTTTATTAACATTGCTAAATAACTTGAAAAAGTAATTTACACTTCCAAATATTTCTCAAATACAACCCAACTTCAGCCACAAATATATATTTAGAATCACAATTCTATTTCATCAAAATTTAAAACATAAAGTCATAAATTAACTGTAAACCCTCTATTTTAATTTTACGGATTTCCTGAAACTAATCCCTAAATAACTATTAGAGACCCTAAATGGTCCACTGAAGTGTTTCAGGTTATATAAAATTCTTAGAGATCGATTTAAACTCGATTGGAGATTAAACGGAAAGGTAAAATGGTGAACGAAATCGAGTAATTATTTAATGTGACAAGAAACTAAATTGAAGATAAGATTTAATGATTGTGGTTAAAGTGAAATTAAGTTAAAAACTAAGGGAGGAGAATAAAATTTTCTCAAGGCGTAATTGAAATTATTGAGATTTATTTTGGAGGAAAACGTGAAGCCAAGAAAATTGTTTTAAATCACAAAAGAGAGAGAGAGAGAAGGCTGTTGTGAAACCAGAAGAAAGAAGAAGAAAAGAAGAAGAATAAGAAGAAGAAGAAGCTGCCAATGACGCCAGCTCACCGACGCTGACTAGACCTCGCTGTCGCCGCACCAACCAGCACGCAGAATCAGCTCGAATCATCGTAGACCAGTCGCGAAGCACGATCGAACCCAGCCGTAGAACTCAACCTGACCAGACATATCGCTGACCCGAACCAGACCGTCGACTGAGCAAGACCGATGCCGTTCCAGCTTGTCTAGCCGAGACGCTTGCCAAGAACTAGAATCAAAGCCAAGCAGATCGACGACAGAAACGACGTAGAATCGTCTCATGAACCAGACCTGATCGAAGTGGAAGAGAACGACGACGAGTTGTCGTCCAACCACCTACAGAACCCGACGCAAAACCCAACCCGATTCATGCCATTTTTAGCTTCAATTGAGCTCGATTTTAGCTCGAAACTAGTGAAGAATGCAACTGAAACCGAAACCTGAATAGATAAGGTAGATTGGGGAAGAAGAAGGAAGGCTTGGTCGATAGAGGAGGAGCTCACGCGGAGGAGAAGAATGAGGAAGAAGATCCAACCGAACTCAGCCCGAACCACCACCAAAATCGCTCCAAAATAGTCCCAAAATGAGCTCAACGTGAAGAGGAAGAAAGTGATTCCGTGAGGAAAAATCTAGGTGAGTTATTTAAGTTTAAAGTTGATGATTTTGTTGGTGATTGAAGTGGTTTTTATGTGAGTTTTATTTCGAATTATTTGTTCATTGGTTTTGAGTAAAAATGAGTTGAAAAATAAATGAATTGGTGTTGATAGGGAGTTTAGGAAACTAAGAAAATATCAAAGATTTTGTAAATTGACCCATAATGCGTCATTTGAGTGTTCAAATGATCCCAATGAGTGTAATTAGGCGTGTTGAGATGATTAAAAGTCAAAGATTAAATTTAGGAGCCAAAACCAAGAAAACGCCTAAAAATTAGTAGCGAAAATAACGCGTTTTTAGCCTAAAACGCTTACGTGATGACCGTTTCTTTCTGTATCGACATTTGGACCGACTAGAGGGCGAGTTGAGAAGGTGTTTGGAGCAAAAACGGAGGAAAGAAAACCGTCTGATTGGGCTAGGGAATAGGTTCGGCCTAAAGGGGTTGAAATCAGATAATTTTCGTTTCGGACCTCTGAACGCGATTCTGTTTGTGCTAGAACGACCCTAAGTGATAGTACATAGGTTCCAGATGAAGAAAATTGAGTTCGGAACCTTAGAGTTGATAAAGGAACGAAAAACGGAGGTTTACGAGTAAAAAGGGTCACTTAGGGGTGATTATGTAATTTTAGTTATTTCGAGTTTCCAGAAGTTGACACGAACGTAAATTTTATGTATATATATATTGTGTAGGAGACGAGCGAGCCGGTGGAGCAAGAGAAGAGCGATAGGGAGCATTTCAGAGCCTGTTGGAGAGCTATTCGGAAGTGATAGTTAATTAAAGGTGAGTGTCAAAATGATTTTTAATGATTTTTGTGTTGATTTGAATTATGAATGAATGTTTCATGCATATTTGAATGTTTTGGTAAAATTGAAATATAATTTAAATGATAAGTTGCATGGTAACGAATACTATAGTTTTTGTATTTTCGTTTAAACGATGAATTTCATTTTGAATTATATATAAAATGGATTTTTGATTTAAAAATGAGAAAAATAAAATCTATGGCTTACCCAAAGAGTATCAGACTATTACCGGTCTGGGTTGAGTACCCGAAGCGTCCATTGGTAGAGTTAGTAGTGTCAATAAGTCACTAACTATACTAACCGCGGGAGGTACCCAAAAGTAGTTGTGTCAGTCAGATGTCTGAGAGATTAGCCCAATGCACGTAGAGGGTATATTATTAGCTAGCTTACAATCGAGCGAGACAGAGTTCCGTTCTGTAGCGATGCAGTATTCTGTTACATGAACCGAACAGAGAGCGATTCAGGATCCCGCTCTATACTAGGGTGCTATGTGGCACGGGTCACTATAGGTTGATGGGAGCCGGATTGGTTGGCAAGACACCTACGAACGGAGTCAGACCATATCCGGTTTTATAATAATGAAAGGGGCTGGCTGGCAGAACACCTACGAGCGGAGTTAGACCAGTTCGTTTCATAAAAAGAAAAGGGTTTTAGAATAAAAACCTCGCAACCATAGTAGATCCGTTTATGAAATGGAAAACCGTGCAACATGTGTTTTATAATATTAATGTATGAAACTGAATTTAAAATAAATGGATTTGATTCAAATTATTAAAACTGTTTTAGGGAAGGTTTTTTTTTTTTTTTTTAATGAAAATATGGTTTTAAATATATTATATGACACTCACTAAGATTTCAAAGCTCACCAAATGTTTTCTGTATTTTTCAAATAAACCTCCCTAGGCACAGGTACCATAGTTGCGAATTACCCCGAGATGATAACAGACAGCCGCAGCGATAATACTGATGTGATTACCTACTTTTATTTTCCTCGATGTTAAAAGATGTTGTATATATATTTCATTATCTCTACGTGATTTTGTAAATATCCTTTTGTGGATTTAAATTGGGATTTTGAAGAAAATTGATGCATGACATAGTTTTGTGTTGATAACGAGTTTATAAATTGAAATGTGAAATTGTGATTGTGTTTGTATTGAAAAATGAGAGCCTGAGGCTCTGTAGTTTGGGAGAAATGATTTGTGATATTTTAGAAGTGTTAAATTTTATAAATTGTAGGGTGACAAAGTCCAAAAAATAGATGAGATGCTGCCCAAATTTTTATAAATTATTTTGCAAAGATTTGAAATAAAAATGAAAAATTTTCTCGCGTTTCTGTTGTTTTCGAAAAGGTTTCAGAAAGAACATGACTTAGCTCTACAGGGATCCTTTAGTTGAGCGAAAGGGCTAGCTGGAGGGTCATCATAGGGTGTCGACAGATCGCCTAGGGAAAGGGGTCTGTCATCAACAATTTGCAAACTTTCAAAGTTTCTTAAAAGAGATTAAAACTTTCATTTTATGATTAAACATTTACCACTTATTTATAGCTCAAAAGATTATATTTACAAATGATTTCTTTAAAGCTACAAAACATGCAAAATGTCAACTATATAGAAGCATTGTCGTGTCTTGCCCACCTACTCTTCTGGGGGTGCTCTCTCGTGTCGGTCACTCACGCTAACACTTGAGGCGATTTTTAAGAGAAAAATAGAAAATTATGAGCTTTGGAAACTCTGTGGGTGTTTATAATTCTTTTCCAACTAAAATCTTTGATTTTCTAAAATGCCTCCTGAAAACTTTTAAAGGTAAAATTTCTGTTTCTTACAATTTCTCAAATTTAAATCTCATTTACATGCAAAGCATAAACAAGAATTCTGTAAAATTCATATATTCATAAAACTTCATATAAAGTTTATGAATCATAAAACATACAAAATACTAAACAAGTTCATCACTTGTATTAACAATCTAAAAATGCTTTCTAACTTTTAAATATTAACTTTTCATTCTAAAAGCACCATTTGTACCCCTAAATGCTCTAACCACACGGTGACTAACTAACGCCGCTCGTTGTGGTAATGTCACGTAGCGATTTTGAACTGACACCAATTGTGATGCTATTTGATACATCTCACGACTATATTCGGAATTTTACATCGCTAACCATAGCGTAAGATAATATTCCACACAAATAGAGGCGACACGACAGGCTCGATTTCCCCCCAAGTTAATGACGCATCCCCCTAAGACTTTGTCATACTAATGTGTGATATATCGGCCGAGTTTAAATCTTAATCTGAAATCCGAGTGTATACTCATGGCCTTTGAAAACTTCTTTTTGCTTTAACTTTCTAAGTGCAATAAGCACAAATCTCTCTTTTCTGAGTGAATAAAGCACTGAAACTCATTTCCGAGTGCATTAAACATTAAAATTCATTTTTGAGTGCATCAAGCACAAAATAGCTTTGCTAAGTGCAAAAAGCACAAAGTATCTCAACTTTTAAAAGTTTTAAGTTAAGGCTTTTAAGCCCAATTCTCATAAAAGCTTTTCTTTAAACTTTTCAAATACTAAATAAACTTTATAAAGCAATTACAAACACTTGCAAAATAAGGTGTAGCACTCACCTAATTCAAATTTCATATAAGGAGCTTTAATGGCCTTCTATTGCTCCGCTTGCTTCCTCCTTATCTACACATTACATTCTAAATCTTAATCTGAAATCTAAGGGTATACTAATGGCATTTGAAAACTTCTTTTTGCTTTAACTTTCTAAGTGTAATAAGTACAAATCTCTCTTTTCTGAGTGCAAAAAGCACTGAAACTCATTTTTGAGTGCATGAAGCACCAAAACTCATTTCTTTTAAGTGTAATAAGCACAAAATAGTTTTGCTAAGTGCAAAAAGTACAAAGTATCTCAACTTTTAAAACTTTTAAGTTTAGGCTTTCAAGCCCAATTCTTATAAAAGCTTTTCTTAAACTTTTCAAATACTAAATAAACTTTATAAAGCAAATACAAACACTTGCAAAATAAGGTATAGCACTCACCTAATTCAAATTTCATATAAGGAGCTTTAATGACCTTCTCTTTCTCCGCTTGCTTCCTCCTTATCTATACATCACATTCTAGCTTAGAATACACAAAATTTAATTTCACAAAACTTAACACATTGCCTCGAACTCAACTAACCCATTAAAGGGGTAATTTGACTACAATCTCCTTTTCTTGATTCTAACTTAACCAAGGCTTTCAAATTCCGTTTTCTTTCCATTATTCTTACTCATTCTCACCTAGGAACACACCCATATACCCGAAATAATTTTTTGAAGATCGAAAGGGGTAATTTGACTACACATTGCTTCTAACTCAACTAACCTATTAAAAAAGTCATTTGACTACAATCTCCACTTCTTGATCTTAACTTAACTAAACCTTTCAAATTCCGTTTTCTTTCCAATTTTCTTACTCATTCTCACTTAGGAACACACCCATGTACCCGAAATAATTTTCTGAAACTCGAAACAAAAATTGAATGTTTTGGAGCCCTTTTGGCTGAATGCATTGCAGCCACTCCCCCGTTGATTTTCTTTCATCCATTCTTCCTCCATTCATCTCCCTAACTTGCACTTAGGTCGGTTCAAAAGTCAATTGAAAAGGAAACAGCCATCGGGTGAAGGTTTATAGCTAAAACGCCATTTTTTCGCTACTAAACTGTGGGCAACTTTGCCATTTTTCACTTCTAATCTCAATTCTCTTTTCTTTTGTGTTATTCATACTCAATTATACTCATTTAATGCATTCAAACACATAGGTAAAGTGGTATTATATGATAACCACTAATGCCCTTCATATAAACTTTACAATGCAAGTTGTCTAATTTGTTTCCTAACATGCTCATACGTTTATCTAGCATGAAATCAACATGGAATCATGCTTAAAACCCTTAGATTTCATTGGGATCGTACACAGCTCACTATAGCCTTGTATGGCCGAACACACACCAAGTTGATTTTATTCAAAATTTTCAAGCTTAATCTCTTAGACATTTCATCAAACACTTAAGTAATAACCTATTTCATTTAATTGAAACACAAATAAACTTTAGGGTTTCTCCCACGTAAACCCTAACACATCAAACTTTAATGATTCTACATGATCTACTCTTGCTTTAGAGTTCTTAAAACTCAGCTCATAACATACATGAAAAACCCCATCAAAATTCAACTAAATCATCAACACAACATCATATGAACAAGTTGAAAAGTTGATGAACTAACCTCTTTTTGGCTTGAATCTTGCTACAAACTTGTTCCTCTAGCTTAGGTTAGCTTGAACTCTTGAATTGGAACTCAAAAATGGCTTGAAATCACAAGTTCTCCTTCTCCCTCACTTGGCCGAAACACACCTTTCTCACTGAGACGCCCCTTCCCGGACCACCACTAGACTCCTATATGAGAGGTACGCCCGGGCACTCCATTGATCTCCTTTAGCCCATCTCGACCAACTAAAAAACAATCAAGGAGCAAACCCTTTAACTTTGTCTTTAAACTTTCTTTGAAAAGTCGCTAGAAATTTCGCACGCAACTAATTTTTATAAACTTTTCACTTTAAATATGGATTTGGGTTGGTTTTGATTTAAAAATTTAGTCATTTAGAAAACTGAATTTCGACAGCATAACAGCTGCAAAATGGACAATAACGAAACCTGCAGTTTCAAAATAAAACATTTCGACTAAATCCCTTTCAATCACCAACCCAAACTTCTCCCAACAAGTTCAATAAAAACGTAATTATTTTCCACAAAACACAAGTTCCATAGTAAACTCATGACAATTCAAAATAAACTACTTTTTATCATAACTCAGACTACACTTTATTTGCAAATGTACAAGTATGCACATACTATATGCAAAATCTTCAAAAAGCAAGAAGCATAGCCGAGTTAATGCCTACCTACCGCGATGGAGGAGATCGTCGATCACCCACAAAAGTATCTGAGGAGGTTAGGAAAAAATAAAGGGTGAGCTAGATAGCTCAGTGAGTGCATTTAATCTTTAGAAAACTAAACTTTACTTTGAACTAAATTTTTCTTAAAAGCGTTTACAATAAATTTATATTTCTTAAAACATAAATCATAAGTCTCATTCATTTTTTGCATAGCATTATAAAAGCACTTTGTAAACATATATGAAACATTTATTTGCTAGAGCAAAATGATATTACAAACTTTAGAAAAGCACCATTTCGTAACCCTAACCTTTGGTCACATGCGACTTTGCTCGTTAATGCCGCAATATGAAGATTACGTGGCGTTGTATACTGACACCAATTGTGACCCAAATCTGGGACCTCTTAACACTACATGCGGATTCTCTACATCGCATAAATGTAGTGTAAGACCATATCCCATAAAGTAGGGCACTAACTCGCTAGACACTCTAATCCCATACACACACGGGTAATGACTTGTCCCACAAACAGCTCAACTATGGATCCTTGGGCTGTAAATTTCTGATTTGATCAACTAAAACTGGGCGGACGTGGAAAGTAGCCAACAAAGCACCTGAGTCCGTCGTCTCCAACTGTACGCCCATGGATCTCAACTTTATCAGTTGGGGGAGATACTCAGCTCTTAACTGGGTCAATGAACCAGTAGCCTTCCGACTCAAGGCATCTGCTACCACATTCGCCTTGCTAGGATGATACTCTATGGTGCAATTATAGTCTTTAATCAATTCTATCCACCTCATCTACCTTATATTTAACTTTTTATGGGTGAATAGATATTGAAGACTCTTATGATCTATAAATATCCTGCAGGGAACTCTATATAGATAGTGTCTCCATATCCAGAGAGGAAACACAATAGCTGCTAACTTCAAATCATGTGTTAGGTAATTAACCTCATGCTTCTTCGACTGCCTCGAAGCATAAACTACTACTTTGTCATGCTTAATCAACACACATCTTAGGCCCTGTTTGGACGCATCGCAATACACCGTACAACCCTCCGTCCCTGAAGGCAACGTAAGAACAGGGACCGAAATGAATCTCTGTTTCAACTCCTCGAAACTCCTCTGGCACACAGCTATCCACTAGAACTTTGCCTCATTCCTAGTGAGCTTGGTTAAGGGAGCTACAATCTTAGAGAATCCTTCCACGAATTTCTTGTAATATCCTGCCAAACCTAAGAAGCTACTAAATTCAGTCACAGTCATAGGTAGTTGCCAGTTAACTATTGCTTCTACCTTTTGGGGATCTACTAAAATACTCTCAGTTGATACTACATGTCCCAAGAAGGGTACTCTATCTACTAGAACTAGCACTTACTGAATTTTGCATACAACTGGTGCTCCCTCAAAGTTTGAAGAACTATCCTCAAGTGCTCTGCGTGCTCCTCTCGACTGCCTGAATACACTAGAATGTCATATATAAATATTATCACAAACTTATCCAAGTAGGGTCTAAAGACTCTATTTATAAGAACCATGAAAGCAGCTGGGGCATTAGTTAACCCAAATGACATTACTAGAAACTCATAATGCCTATATCTTGTCCTGAAGGCTGACTTTGGCACATCTTCCCTACGGATCTTTAACTGATAATACCCTGATCTCAAATTAATCTTTGAAAACACCCTGACACCTTGCAGCTAATCAAACAAATCATCTATACGTGGTAGCGGGTATTGGTTTATAGTGGTAACTTTGTTGAGTTGTCTGTAATCAATACACAACCTGAGGCTCCCATCTTTCTTCTTAACAATCAAGACAGGTGCTTCCCATGGCGACGTACTTGGCCTAATGAATCCTTTGTTCAAGAGTTCTTTTATCTGGACCTTCAATTGTTTTAATTCAACTGGTGCCATCCTGTATGACGCTATGGAGATGGGCTCTATACCAGGGATCAGCTCTATCTCGAACTCTATCTCCTTATCTAGGGGTAGCCTTGGAAGGTCATTTGGGAAGACATCCAAGAACTCACTCACTACTGAAACCTCTTTTGGTCTCAACTGGTTGTCCTCAGGTTCCATTGTATAAGCAGAGTATCCCTGACACGCCTTCCTCAACATCTTTTCTACTTTCACTGTACTGATAAGGCCTACTGGGGATATCCTCTTAACTCCTTTAAAGATAACCTCTAATCCCTTAGGTTGTCTGAATCTTACCTCATTCTTGTAACAATCTACCACTACTCTGTGTGTAGCTAGCCAATCCATACCCAAGATCACATCGAAGTCATGTATGGCTAGCACAACTAAGTCTATCTCGAATGCCTGCTCTGCTATCTCTACCTTACTTCCCACGTAAACTCTATCTGTGGCAAGGGACCAAGGGACTCTCCTGTGGGAAGTGAAACCATCACACTGCACTTTGAGGGGCTCATTCTGGCTTAACTCTCTCTATAAAGTCCTCTGACACAAAAGAATGTGTCGCCCTTGGGTCTATCGATACATGTGCAATGGTATTGAATAAGGTAATTGTACCTGTAACTACATTTGGGACGGTCTCTACTTGTTGCTGAGTGGCGGCATAAACTCTGACTTAAGTCCTCGGGTGCCTACCAGGCTGTGATCTGGGTGGCACATTACCACTAAGGCTAACGCTAGTATGCCCCGCTACACATGTACTCTAGGGGCCTCTCCTATCTGGTGCACGACCCTTACTAGTCTGTCCCTATGCCCCTACTCTGGTCTCTATCTGTTGTGGGGTGGTTTCCAATGGACAATCCCTCATGAAATGGCCATCCTAGCCACATCGATAGCATCCAGTCTTACTCTGCATACACTCACTCGGATGTACTCTCCCACACTTAGGGCATTGCTGTCTGGACTTGCCGCTCTACTGGCTCTTAGATCCACCTGTCTGTCCCACTGAACTCTAGCTACTACGGGCTGCCTAGGACTGTCTACGGTTGTCCGTGAAAGAAGACTAGCCTCCACTCTTACTGACCTTGCTGGAGTTACCTTACGGGTTCCTTGTCCAACCTCGCTTTTGCCCAAACCTTTTTGGTTTGGGGAAGGTGGCTACTGTCTTCTCTACTCTAGTAACAACCTGCACTAAATCCCCATAGCTGGTATGGGCAGCTGAAGTCACGTATGCTCGAATCCTGGAATTGAGGCCAGCATAAATCTATTAACTTTCTGTTCCTCATCAGCAACAATGAATGGAACTAGTCTCAAGTATTTAGTGAACTTATTTTCATACTCTGCACTGATAAGTTCCCTTGCTCAAATCTGAAAAACTCCTTAATCTTAGCATCTTTATAAGCCTTGGGGAAAAACTGGTCCTTAAACTCCCTCTAAAACTCCGCCCATGTAACTCTCTCTGGGCGTGTCCTTTGAAATGCCTTCCACCAATCCTTTGCTCTATCTTTCAATTGGAAGGCTGAGAAGTTTACCATCTGCTCGTCAGTATACCCCATGATCTGAAAAATCTCCTCATTTAACCTCTAGCCATGAGAGTGCCAGCTTTGGCTCTCCTGTGCTATCAAAGGTCTTGGCGCCTAACTTATGGGTACGCTCTATGGTCACTCGAGCCTCTTGCGACTGATTAACTGCCACTACTATTGCCTGTGCTAAGTGCTCTGCATCTACCTGCGGTCGCTTGGGTCTAACAGGCTGGGGTGGTGGTTCTGGGTTTGAGGAGCTACTAGTCATGTTGACTGACTCATCAACATGCTCCTCTTCTGGTGTGGGTGCCTCTACGGCTGCCCTTTTCGTCCTCGGGCGACCGCGGCGTTGCATGCTTCTATAAGATTCAAAAATGCATGAACATGAGACTTTTTAATGCATGAAAATCATTTAAGAAATCATGCAATGCATACTCGAAAACATGCAGCTTATGCAAACTCCAAACTAAGCTCAAAATAACTTCAACATTTTCTTAAAACTCGGGCTCTGATACCACCTAAGATGCCCCTTCCTGGACCGCCACTAGTCTCCTATCCGAGAGGTACGCCTAAGCACTCCATCGATCTCCTTTAGCTCGTCTCGACGAACTAAAAGACAATCGAGGAGCGAATCCTCTAACTTTGTCTTTAAACTTTCTTTGAAAAGTCGTTAGAAATTTCACGCGTAACTAACTTTTATAAATTTTAAACTTTAATTATGGTTTTGGGTTGGTTTTAATTTAAAAATTTGGTCATTTACAAAACTAAATTTCAGCAGCATAATGACTGCAAAATGGACAATACCGAAACTTGCAGTTTCAAAATAAAACACTTCGACCAAATCCCTTTCAATTGCCAACCCAAACTTCTCCCAACAAGTTCAATAAAAATATAATTATTTTCCACAAAACACAAGTTCCATAGTAAACTCATGACAATTTAAAATAAACTACTTTTTATCACAACTCAAACTACACTTTATTTGAAAATGTACAAGTATGCACATGCTATATGCAAAATCTTCAAAAAGCAAGAAGCATAGCCAAGTTGATGCCCACCTACCATGACGGAGGAGATTGTCGATCGCCCACATGAGAAGGTTAGGGAAAAATAAAGAGTGAGCTAGATAGCTCAGTGAGTGCATTTAATCTTTAAAAAACTAAACTTTACTTTGAACTAAACTTTTCTTAAAAGCGTTTACAATAAATTTCTATTTCTTAAAACATAAATCATAAGTCTCATTCATTTTTTGCATAGCATTATAAAAGCACTTTGTAAACATATATAAAACATTTATTTGCCAGAGCAATATGATATTACAAACTTTAGAAAAGCACCATTTCATAACCCTAACCTCTGGTCACATGCGACTTTGCTCGCTAATGCCGCAATGTGAAGATCACGTGGCGTTGTATATTGACAACAATCGTGACCCAAATCTGGGATCTCTTAACATTACATGCAGAATCTCTACATCGTATAAATGTAGTGTAAGACCATATCCCATAAAGTAGGGCACTCACTCGCTAGACACTCTAATCCTATACACACACGGGTATAGACTTGTCCCACAAACTTGCCCTACTAAATAGGATATACCGTACGGGTCGAAACTCAATACTTGGAGGGTTCTAATGGCCTTTAAAAATCTGGTTTTCTCTAATGCTATGCCTTAAAATTTCTTTCTTGGTGCACAAAGCACTAATTTAAAATCTTGTAAGCTTTAAACTTAGAGTCATTGAACTCTTTTTTTAGCTTAATTGAGACAAGAGCTCTTGAGCTCCATTCTTGAAACTTTCTTTAAATCTTTGAAGCTTTAAAAATTATAAACTCGCGCCCTTGGGCTCATCTTACTCAAATCTATATAATATGCATAAATATTCAAGTATTTAAGCCTGCAAAAACAGAAATATGATTTCATATGCAAAGACATAAAACTTTTGAAAACTCATTCATAAAAAGTACACTCACCTTGACTTGTAGCTCAACTAAACAAACCTCAAAGACCCTCTTTGGGCTCGGTCAAGTGCTCCTTACCTACACAAAGATAGGAAAGTTTAGAATAGGCTAAAAATTCATAAAGATAATGCATTGGAATGCACCTAAACTCTATTGCACAATGACATTGTCTATGCACTAGTAACTTCCAATCTCCATTTCCCTTCAACCAACGCTTCAAACTTCCGATTTCTTTGCATGAACCCTACTTATTTATCCCTAGGAACATCCCTAAATAGTCTGTTTCATCAATTGAAGCTTGGAACGAAAAATTACGATTTTTGACCCGCTAAAACCAAATGTGATGCATAGCCCAGCTCGGGCGTGCTTTTGCTTTGATTCTTGTTCCATGACACTTCTTATCTCTCAATGTGGTCACTGTAAAGTTTCGTCGGATTCTAAGATCGTTTGATATGGTTTCTAGCCTAAAAATCCACTTTTAGGACTACTTTTTAAGGGGCTTTTCTCATACCTTTGTAATTTAACTTCAATTATCTATTCTTGAGTGTTCCTTAACTCTTATACACTCATTCATGATCATACATGGCAAAGAAATGTGGAAGAGAAGTGGCATTGGTTGGTGCCCTTCATTAGTGCATTACGATGTCCAATAACTCTATGTATGCCTTAGTGCATTCTAATCTCTTCAATGTCTTGTCTAACTTATCTTAAACTTATTTTGATCCTTGAATGGATGGAATTTATTGGATGTCCATACACCCTTAGCTTGGCTAAACCTACCTTAGTGTATACACCAATTATGACTTTTCATTTTCTTTGCATTTTAATAGCTTAATTCACTTAGGAATTTAATCAAACACTTGGTAGACAAGCAATTAAACTAAACCAAGCTTAATCAAGTCACGTAGGGTTCTACCATATACAACCCTATGATCCATTCCTTCACTAAGTTTTGTTCATTTCATTGTCAACAACTCATCCATGAACTCATCTCATAATCTAGCATTAAAGCCCTATCAAAAATCAACTCAAAACTTAACTTGAAACCAACATAGAATCATACTTAAAGTTCTCCCAAACTAATCTCAATTCAAAAATTCTTACATCTTTTAACTTGAATTGAGCTCTTGGGATGTAAATCAAACTTGGGAGAGCTTAACTTGATGAGTGGGAGTCTTGGATTGGATGATCATCTATACTTCTCTTCCTTTCCCCCTGGTTGCCATAACTTTCTTTGCTTGCTTTCTTTGGTTTCCTTTTGTTCCCATATGTATTCCTTTCTTGCCCAAAATGACTTAGTGTTTGATTATATATAAGACTCATTTGACTTATTCGACCACCTTTTGATATTATACTATGACCCTAAACATTTTAAAATTGTTCTTGATCATGGAAAGTCTTGATTTCTTACAATTTGGTCCTTAAGACTCTTTTTTTTTTTTTTCTTTTTAAATACATTATCCTACTTAAATCTAATGGAAATGACTATAATGCCCCTTTTTGGAACTTGTTCTAAAATCATATTCCATGACTTTTATCAAATTCTCCACACAATTTAAAGGGTTAAATTTGGCATTTGTCATTTCATTCTCAAATTCTATGATCTCTTTATTTAACTCTTAAAAGAAACACTTTTAAACTCAGTGTCTCTTAACTTAGCTCATTTACTAATACTAAACTAGTCATGTATGTGAATGAGGGTTTACACTCACTCTCTCGTTTGTCTCTCATGTTTGTTTCTCAAAAAATGGCTAAGTGTTTGGGAGGTTCTTATATATATACTTCTATATTTTTCAAAATGACAATCATATCCTTGAAAATTTGATTCTTGTCCCTTAACTTTGCTTAATTCCAACTTGATCCCTAATAGGAAAACTTATTTCAAATTGTCCCTTATCACACTTAATAATCACTTAAGATTTTACCATTCTATTTATTCTCCAATTGGGTTTAATCAGCCTCCAAAAATTCTCTACATTCATGGACACCTTTATTAATCATCTAGGGTCTCAAAATATCTCTTAGTAACTAGTACTAGGGAAACCATAAATAGAATTGAGAGCTTACAATAACTATTTACTTACTCTGAATTCTAAAGTAGAGACAAATTACATCATACTTTACAATATTATTAAAAATATACTGCAAAATATAAAATGGTGTGATATTGTAAAAATCCTAGAATTTAAAATAGGGAATGTTAATATATATATTAATAAAATAATATCATTTAAACAAAAGAAATTTCTAACCATAAAGAGTATTTATTTATATATTATTTTATATGGTGCTTGATGTTGCAGACTTTAGAAACCATCTTCAAGACTGAATTATATTTAATGATTTCCACGTTTCTTGGCTCATAACATGACATGAAAAAAAGCATGCTAGAGTATGATTAAGAATCATTTAGTGATTGGAGAACAATATTCTTTGAACTTGCTTTCTTTTAAAGTCACGAAAGTTATGAAATTGTTATAATTTTTCATTGCATGCAATTGAAAGATGAAGTAATTAAACTTCTATTTGTTGGGGCTATTTATTTTTTAAATGTTTATATATAATTTAATTATTATCATTATTGGTAATGTTTAAGTAGATACGTATGTTTATGGATGAAGTGGTCCTTGTCCTGTGTCCCACTGAAAACTTTCTCCAATATGAAGAGTACTTGAGTTTAACAACATGAGTGAAACAAAATTATCTGGGTGATGGGCCCATTCATTGATCGAAGGGATTAGACTTGCCGATTGCTAATGGATTTGACTGCCACCCTTAAATCATCATGATAGATTAGACTTTCTTTTTTAATTGGTCTTGACAGTGATTTTTGATTTAGCATTATTTGAAGGTTTTACTATTATTATTACTATTATTATTTTGACATATTGTACCACATGTGCAAATGCGCAATCTGAAACTAGGACCCTCGATCGAAGACTTCCATGGGAGGGAGGAGAAGCCAACTAAGGAAGGGAAAAATCGACACGACTTGGGTGGCTAACATGAGTTGAACCCTACGCTTTGCTGGGCAAGCAAAGGCACGACAGCATGGTCTCCATTGGGGCACCATGCCTTACTCAATATTTGAAGGTCTTAATGAAGACAATTTTGTAGTATTGCAGTATAAACAATTTATTTTCTAGTAAATTGAAGGCTCGTTTGATATTGATTTCGAATAGTTAAAATTTAATTATTTAAAAATTTATGTATTAAAAGGTGTATACTAAAATTTTCAAAAGTTATTATTTAAATAAAAGTGGATTTGACAACCATTTTAAGGAGTAGGTGGTAGGTTATTTTTGTAAAGTATAATTTTGGAATATTTTGATATAGGTTTAATGAATCTTTTAAAAGGCCAAATTATCATCATTAATTTTAACATAAAGGTATTTATATTCCAACCTTTATAATATAAAAACATATTTATACCAAGTTGAAATTAAAGATTTATTTTTGTGACCATTTCAAACATTTTATAAATTCACAGCAATTAATATTAAATGTACCAAATGTATGCATATTGCTTTCGAGATTTATAACTAATAGCAAAATTAACTAAATCGTAGTGCGATAGATTTCATAGCAAATTAGTTCTTTATCAGAACTAATAGTGATTATTTTGAAAGTTATAACAATATCAAATTGGCCTTAATTCTCTTTTCTTTTCTTTTATATTCCTTGACAGAAAAATAAGGTTAAGTGCTAGTGGCAAAAAAATAATAATAACAGCAGGGGCTTCTCCTAAAAGTATGCCATTCTTTTTATATTTTCTTTCTCTTAAACGCATAAGCCTTTTGCTTATTTAGAGTTTTTAAAATGGATAACGGTAAACCTCTAACATTTTTATCCAACTTTTTTATTTAACCTTATGTGGCAGTAAATATGTCATTTAACAGCAGATATGTCATTCTTATATTAACTGTCTTGTCAACCTTAAACTATAATATTTAATTATATATCAACTGCCACATAAAGTTAAATGAAAAATTTAGACCAAAGTATTGGATGTCGGCTATTATCCTTCTAAAACTCCAATTACTTAACTTATCCAAAGCCATAAGCTTGCTTATATAGTGTTACTTAGGGATTAATTTACTATTTGCAAGTAAGTCCTTTAATTAAGAGAAATCACTTGAAATAATTAAATTAATAATTACTTCTAATATCAAGCTCATTAGAAGACTTCAAGACAATATTTATTATTAAATTCATTAAATATAAATGATATATGATAAATCCCTTTCCCGAATTTATTGTAATTCTTATTTCTTAATAATAATTTATACCACTATAAAATTATAATTGAACTCCATATATAAATATATTATTGAAGTAATTAATACATTATCAAAAAGTGCTTGACCGAGTGTATATCGTTTAGGTACATTCTCCGCTTGAATATCCGTAATTAAGAAGGAGATTCAATAATGTCAACCATATATATTCAATTACATCTTCAGTTTGGTTCCTCAAGCTATACCAATTACGACAACATGTTTATTTATAATATTCTCATATATCATAAATTATTCTATCATAAACAATAGAATACCACTACCGATATTTTTGTAGTCACTAACTCATGTTATTGCCTAATGGCATGCATTTCATGTTGGTTAAGATAATTCCTTTGAGTATTTGCTTTCTCCATATCGAAATAATGATGAGCTCACCAATCACCAACTTGTCGAGGTGTGGACCATTTAATAGATTTCGCTCATTGATAAATCAAAATGAGTCGATTACTCAGTATGATTCCACCAGACTTTTTAGATTACCATCGACATCACTATAACTGCTATGTTACTCCTTATGCACTTGGACAGTAATCTTTATGTAGATAGTTTAACATGTATGGTTCAGTTTAATGTATTTGTTATACACTAATGTTTTAATTCCAACGGAAGACTCCCACTCAAATGACATAATCATTGTCATTCCACCAATATGGATTTTTTTTTTTTTTTTTTAAGATTTCCACCAATATGGATGTGTAAGTATTACAATCCCAGTTTGTGAATTTCCCAGATTCGAAAACAATTGGAACTAAACATTCGTTTAGTTACAAAGAACTTTCAATTCATGTCCATCTGCTCACATTTTCCCCAACACATATGAATCAAATACATTTTATAATAAACAGGACCTACGCTCATTTAATCCACATCAATGGATAATAATAAACGATTAATATTTATCTATTTTTAAGATAATAAAGAACAAATATCTATATTTAATATATTTTTTCTACGGCATTATTCTAACATTATAATGCTATTCTTGATAATCATCCATAATAATACAGCACTAGTAAAAATGTTTAGAATAAATTATTTTTATACGATAATGAAAATATGATTTACTCATTTTATAGTTGATGAAAATAAAAGCATAAACTTACCGTAATTTCCTTACTTCGAGTACTCGGACAAATAGCGGAAGCTTCTTGCATGCTCAAGACTGAATGACTAGTTGTCAAACGATTACAACGAAAACTTCTCTTAAGTCACTGTGCGAGCATCCTTTACCTCGATATTAGAAAATACCTACAAAAGAAAATTACACTATGTTTTGTACAAGTTTTTATGCTTGCTCACTCGTGGATTTGTAAAGCCTCTCATGCTACTTATGCAAGCAAAGTTTTATGATTTTGTTCTTTTAATACAAAAACTAATTGTATTTATCCATTGATAAGGTTTATCTTTATCTGTAATTAATGCATAGCTACCTAAAACATATATGTTAACAACTAAGAATCAGTTTGATTTGCCTTGGATTTGTGGGGGTGATTTTAATGAGATCCTTAGTTTTGGAGAGAAGCTTGGGGTGTGGGGGTGGTTTGTGGTGTGGTTGGTTTGGGATTCGAAATGCGGCTGATATGGATCTCTTTCAGCGAGCTTTAGAGGCTTGTGAGTTGAAGGATGTGGGTTACTTGGGACAATAGACGTGAAGGAGGAGCTAATGTTCAAGAATGTTTAGACAGATTCGTTGCTTGCTCCAGATGAAGGAATTTATTTGGGACAGTTAAGAGTTTGTACTCTTGATTTTTTGGGTTGGATCATCGTGCTTTACACTGTCTTTTAGATTCTCCTTCATGCAATAGTATAATTTGAAAAAAGAAACGTTTTTTCTTTGAGCCAATATGAGTGACAGGTGAAGATTCTGAAGACATAATTTGACATTCTTGGGCTTCTAATTCTTTTGATGGATCATATGCTTCGTTGAACAGAGCTTTATCGGTTTTGCACAATGATTGAGGATATGGAGCTCAAATAAACACGGAGTCATCCCTAAGAAGATTTGGATAGTGAGGGAAAAGTTGGAACGAGTGTATTTAGGGAATAGAGACACAGACAATTTGGGTAAAGATTCATAGGTTGGAGAAGGGAAAAAAGGTGTCTCTTATTTCTTGAGGAAGAATATTGGAGACAACGATCAAGAGCAGATTGGTTAGAGGTAGGGGATAGAAATATATCTTTTTTACATTTCAAAGTTGAAGGGAAAAATCGATTTTAATTCGAATGCGGAAACGTGGATTTTAAAAAATTTTCAAACAAAATATGCCCGATCGATGCTAGTAATAACGATTCAATAATTAAATTAATAAGATCAAATCTTACCTTAAATGAAGATTGAATTGATCCCTTTTGATTCGCAGATTCTTCACCACCCGATCTTCCTTGATATGACTCTTCACAAAAGAAACTGTATGTGGGCACAATCTTTTGAAGATCATTTTGAAGTAAATGATTATTTGGTGATTTTTAATCAATAGAAATTTTTTGTTCAAGTAGACAAAAATTCTTTCTACCACCATTACTATTATCAATCATAAAAATATCTTTTTATAATGGCAAACTAGGGTTCTTCAATTTTAACAAGGAATTTAAATTCCAATTAAAATTGAAAGACTTAATTCATATCCAATATGGAATCAAATTCCTTATTGGATTAGAATTCTATTCTTTTAATTTAATATGGAATCTAATTCTCATTAAATTAAAACTCTTTTAATATAATTTAAATGGAATCTCATTCCAATTAAAATTATTATTTCCATTAATTAATTAAATGATTTTTCATTAACTTAAATGATTCTAAATCATAATTAATTTAATGACATCATTTAGAATTGAACCCATGACCTCTAAAAATAATTAAATAATTAACCATTAATTAAATAATTATAAATATTTAAATAATCAATTATTTAAAAAATTTATGAACATGTATATAAATTTATATGTACACCAATAATCGGACAATCCAATTATATTCTTCAACTTGTTTCTTTATGTGGTTGTGAGCTAGCAAGGGGACCAAATGGGCCTACAATTTGAGTTCCAATAATATCGAAATTATTAATTAAACTCTGTAATTAATAATTCACTATTATTAACCTTAAAGTTACTCTACTAAAAACTTAAGGTTGCACTCTCAAAATTGTAGATGTTTTACACAATCTGAATTTTCAGTGTCCATCGATTTAATCATTTCATATGGTTCGATCCTCCACAAGTAGTTCATAATTAGAGCTAGGTTATTAAAATCTGTTATACCTCTCTAATTATATCTTGTTCCATTAAGTACTATTGATTTTCTAATGAACAATATATCCATAACAACTTATGAATTTATCTTTCCGTTCACTCATAAACAGAAAGTCGAACGCTCTTATTGTTCAAGACCTAAATCAACACTTAAGGGAACTACTCATTTACTTTTTGCAAGAAGGAGTAGATTCCACTATTGTGTAGAATGTTCCCAGCCACTTATTAAATCACATCTCCAAAGTACGAAGCTTATTGATCGTAAATCTATAACAATCTTACCCATGTAAATCAAAAGACATGACCTAACAAATAGGAGTCCATAAAACATTCAGGATTAAGATCAATCCATATATGATCATTTAGTCGATAAATAAGAATTTCTTTGTTTAACGGATATTAATAAGAAATTCATTTTTATCGTGGTCCAGTCCTATACAATCTCTATTATATAAGTGCCTCCATTTTCATATCACCATATGAACAATCCCGGATAAGATCATCGAATCAAATACGAAATGGACCGCAACTGTAGATTTACCACAAACAAAGTATCCAGCTTTGTTTGCTTTTTACGGACTCTTTAGATTACTAATCTCAAACTAAATCCACTTATATATAACACTTACATACTTAATTTGAGACTACATAAGTAATCATGGATGTTACATGATATTCGTATGAAGCAAACATTTCATAAATGCACATTAATTTGAATAAAATAAATTTTATTTATTTATTATTTATTTAAACGTTTACAACTTACAAGCTCTTAGGGCATAAACCCTAATAATCTCCCACTTGCCCTAGAGCAAATAAGACATATCTCGTAATCCTAAACCCTCTAGATGACCCTCAAACACTTTAGCTGTTAAGGTCTTTATAAACGGATCAGCATGGTTGTCCTATGAACCTATTTTCATCACCGACACATCTCCTCTATACTTTGGCCCTACCACCTAGGGTGAATTCTGACCCAAATGTGGATTTTCTAAAATCATTATCCGACTGAAAATCAGAATCTGTATATCCTGTTGGAATCAAATTCTCACCAGAATATACTAGCATATAGTTTCTCGTTCTCTGAAGATACTTGAGAATACATTTTACTGCCACCCAATGATCCAATCCTGGGTTAGATTGATAACAACTGACTACTTCCACTGAATAACATATGTCATGTCTCGTGTATAGCATAGCATACATGAGATTGCCTACTGCAAAGGCATAGGGAATTCGTCTCATATTCTCAACTTCTTGAGGTGTCTTAGGACATTGTTCCTTAGACAAGTGAACTCCAAGCCAAGAAGGTAAATAACCTTTCTTGGAATTCTGCATTGAATAACATACAAGGATCTTATCAATGTATAATGCTTGAGACAATGCTAACAGCTTGTTCTTACGATCTCGTATGATTTGGATCTCAAGAACATAACTAGCCTCTCCGAAATCTTTCATTTGGAATTGGTTAGCAAGCCAGTTCTTTACATCAGATAATACTTGTACATCATTCCTAATGAGTAGAATATCATCAACGTAAAGTACGAGGAAAACCATTTTTTTACCGATGACACGCTTGTATACACAAGGTTCATCAATATTTTGCTCAAAATCATAAGACTTGATCGAAGTATCAAATCTAATGTTCCAAGATCGAGAAGCTTGCTTAAGTCCATAAATAGACCTTTGCAACTTGCAAACCTTTTGCTCTTGACCTTGGATCACGAATCCCTCTGGTTGCACCATATAAATGCTTTCATCAATATTGTCATTCAAGAACGTAATCTTGACATCCATTTGCCATATCTTGTAATCGAGACATGCAGCTATGGATAGAAGAATATGAATGGACTTAAGCATTGCTACTGATGAGAAAGTTTCTTCATAGTCAACTCCCTCTTTTTGAGTATAACCTTTTGTCACTAGCCTAGCTTTGAAGGTCTCCAGCTTCCCGTCCACTCCTCTCTTCCTCTTGTAGATCCAATTGCAAACTATGAGTTTTACCCCATCTGGTTGATCCACAAGTTCCCAGACTGAGTTTGAGTACATAGACTCTACCTCGAGATTCATAACTTTAAGCCATTCTTCCTTATTAGAATCTTCCATTGCATCATGATATGTCAATGGATCATCTACACACTCATTAGAGATAACAATCTATGTCTCTCCGATTTTTCTATAGCAAATTGGTGGTCTAATAACCCTTCCACGACGACGAGGTGGTAGATGATTCTGATGGCAGTCTGTCTGACGATCAGACATGGTCTTAACTATGTTATTATCAACAACTATTATTAATTGGATATTGGTTGAACCAGACAATAACTCATCGAGTACAATCTTACTTCGAGATTTATGTTCTTTTATGTAATTATCTTCAAGAAACGTAGCATTTGTCGATACAATCACTTTGTTATCTTGAGGATCATAAAAGAATCCGCCTCTAGTTTCTCTAGAGTAGCTTACAAATAGGTAAACTTATGAACGTGGTTTCAGTTTTCCAGTCTTATTTTTCAACAAATGTGCTAGACACCCCTATATGCGAAAATGTTGCAAACTAGTTTTGCGATCATTCCACAACTCCAAAGGTGTTTTATGAACAAACTTTTAAGGAACTACATTCAGGATATATTCTGCAGTTTGCAATACATATCCCAAAAAGAACTATTTAAAGATCAGAAACTAATCTTAGATCTCATCATATCCTGCAGGGTACGATTTCTCATTTTTGCAACACCATTTTGCTGCGGTGTTCCAGGAGTCGTGAGTTGAGATATAATCCCATTCTCAATCAAGTAATCCTTGAACTCTGTAACAAGGTGCTCTTCTCCACGATCTGATCGAAGAGCTTTTATTGTTTTACCTAATTGATTTTCAACTTCAGCTTTAAACTTTTTGAACTTTTCAAAAGTTTCGGATTTTCGTTGCATTAGGTAAACATACCCATATCTAGAATAATCATAAATGAAAGTGATGAAATATTCATAACCACCTCTAGCTTAAACATTCATTGGACCACAAACATCCGAATGTATAAGCTCTAGCGGTTTTTTGGCTCTATAACCTTTTGTCCTAAAAGGTCTCTTAATCATTTTACCTTCTAAACAGGATTTATAAACAGGTAAACTGCTGATCTTTAACTCACTTAAAGTTTCGCTCTTTACTAGTTTGTCTATTCTGGCAAGATTAATATGTCCAAGTCTTAGATGCCAAAGATAGGTATCATCATTGAGAGAAATCTTTTGTCGCTTTGCTTTAGGTTTTTCAACTTTAAACAATTCAACATTGAGCAGTGAATTACGTGTTAACGATCTTAACATGTAAATGTTATTTTCTAATATTTCGGAACAAATATTCAAACCATTTCTAGAAATAATAACATCTTTATTACTAAAAGAAATTGAATAATTATGTTTCAATAATCTAGAAACCGAAATCAAATTTCTTCTAAAATTCAGAATATAATAAACATTATTCAAAACAATAAAACAACTATTTGAAAATTAAAGTCTAACTTCTCCCACTGCTCTAGCTGAAATGACATCCCTAGTGCCAACTCGCATGATATACTCGCCCTCATCAAGCTCCCTCCAAGAATCAATCAACTGTAAAGAAGAACAAACATGATTAGTGGCTTCTGAATCAATTATCCAGGTAAATAACTCATTCTCCACTAAACAAGATTCAATGACAAGTAAATCATATTTACCTTTCATTTTCTTTTTGTTCTTGAGCTCTTCAAGGTACTTTGGATAGTTCCTCTTTTAGTGACCTTCCACATCACAATGAAAACATTTTTCTTTGGGTTGGGAAGTCTTAGAGCTCTTTTGCTTCTTCTTTTGGGTAGCTTGCTTCTTAGGCTTTGCCTTAGCCTTACTGATGGTCCTTTTCCTCTTTTTCTTATTAGAGGTAGAAGTTTCAGCAACATTTGCTTCACCAGACTTAATCTTGTCCTTATTCATAGACTCATAAGTTGTGAGTTCATTAAGCAATTGAGTAATATTATACTACAGCTTATTCATGACATAATTGCTCTTGAACTACATAAAACTCTTTGGGAGAGTTTGCAGTATCATGCTCACTTGGCTAGGCTCATAATCACCCTACCATGAGTTTCAGCTATATTAAATTAGGTCATCATGTTCAAGACATGCTCTCGAACTGATGTCCCTTCCTTCATCTTAGTAGTCATAGCAGCATAAACAGCTTCATGTCACTGTTGCTCAGAAGGTTGCCTAAACATCCCTTGTAATGACTCCATCATCTGAGATGCTGTAGTCATTGCCTCGTGCTTCTAAGCAAGCACGTCAGACATTCCTGCTAACAGGTAGCAACGGGCCTTTTCATCAGCCTTAACCCAATTTTGGTAGGTTTCGCATACATTACGTGTGGCATTTGCAGGTGGCACAAGAGGACACTCCTCCGTCAGGATAAATTTTAGATCCTCACAGACCAGAATGACGTTCATATTATTTTTCCATTTAACATAGTTATCCTCATTCAGTTTATCATTGGCAAGTATGGTAATTAAAGGTGACGATATTGCTGAAATAAATAAACAAAATATTTTATTCAAAATTTGCTTCATATGAATATCATAAGTTTTAGCATAAAATTAAACATAATGCATGATACATGAATAATAAATCAAAAATACCCTAAAAAGAATTACTATGCCACGATAATCTAACATATCACAAATAAATGTCACCTTAGGGTAGGTCAAATATTTGTACGTTAGATTGAGAAAATCTCAGTCGAATAATATAATAGAATAACTCTTGTTCCTATATTATCTGACTACCGCTTATTTCGGTCAAGGAATAAATTAACTAATTAATTTATTCCTTTGTAAGTGTAACCTATCATTTCAGATATCTCATACTTAACTTGAGAATTGCCAGCCTTAGGGTAGGTCAATCCCAAAATACATCCAGAAATCTTATCCGTTAGGAAGTCACCTTGATATTGACCCAAATAGACACCACCTTTAGGGGGACAAAAACAAAGCCGTCCCGAGACGCCATTCAAATCTCACGGTGTTGAATTAACGATGGAGACCGTGAGATATATTGTCAAATATCTCTCTCCCACTCACTATTTAGGATTAGGGTTTTCTATTTTAATATTCCTAGTCATCATTTTATATTATTAACGGCTAACAAATATATTCTAAGTTACTAGGAATCAGTATGTTACTAGAATCATCATCCTATTAACACCCAATAAATTACCAGATTTTTAACTCTTAAAAATGTAATTTATTATGAAAGATCTAATCTATATAATCTAAACTCTTTAATTATGATGATTAGATTTAATGTGAGATTACCCAATTTTAACTCTTAAATTCTAATCCACATTATAACTACCAATTATTTGAAATATATTTATTTTAATCACATTAAAACTATTTATATATTTATAATTTGTGAACCTAGGATTTTCAACTAAAATCCTAACAAATTATGATATTGGTATTTAATGTATTATTATCTCTATTTTAACTAATAAACTATTTAATAGAAAAAATAAATAATAATACATGTATGTATGTCATGTTATAATGCAACGAGTAGGCACTTTCTATTTTATATGACATATTTTATGCATGATCATGTTATCAACAAATTATTCAATCATCACATGATAAACAATTAAAATAAATAACATGTGATTGATCGAGTTCTTTGGCTTTAACGACCTAAATCTAATTTTAATTATTACAAAAATTAACCAAGGCATTCCTTGGCTTTTACTTGTAGTCTTCAAGGACTTCACGGTCTTCATGGTCTTGATAGGCTCTCTTGGGCTCATAATTAAATCCAATTTAATTATTAAGAATCTTCATCAAATGGATTGGCTAGAGCCAATTTTATGATTTTAGGGCCCAAGTAAAATTATCCAAACGATTGCCAAGTGTTGCACGCACCTGATGCTCATCAAGCACCGCATTTGTGTTGCAGACAATTACACCAAATTGGTGCAATAAACAATTTGCAACAAACTGTTGCAATCATGCAACCCATGCGCCACTTGGACGCATTCCAAGATCAAACAAAAACACACCAAAATTGGGTGTTTTTGTGTGCACCGAGTGTGGTGCCACCTGTTCACAACTTTTGTGCACAGGTTTGCATCACACTGCCGTGTGCAACATGTGCACCCAGTGCACATGTGTCGCACACGACTGGGTGCACCTACACGTGGAAACTGGATGCAGCTGATTACGCCGTTCGCACACTGTTTGAGCGCACCAGTCCATATGCTTTGCTGTCCAGCCGAACAAGAGCATGTTTGTGCATCTAATGCACACACAGTGCACACTTGGTTCCACAACCATGTAGAAAACTGGTTCCAGTCATCTGACCGCATACGCTACTGGTTCAAAAACAGTCCGCACGGTCGCAATTGCCTAGTTATTCGCACAACCCATTGCACAGCCACAACAGTTCGTCAAACGCAGCAGACTACCGTTCCAGACCTGTGCACTGCAATCCAATCGGACCATCGCTGCGCACTGCAGTCCAACCACACCGACGCAGCAACCGCACCAGTGCTGCGCACTGTAGTTCAACCGCACCAGCGCAGTAACCGTGCATGTTCTGTCCAGCCAAACCAGACCTGCAACAGACCAGTGCTGCACTGGTTCATAACCAGTCGTACCAATCCTTCGCGCGGGAGCCACACATCAGACCATGCACCAGGTCTGGCCGTGCATCACATGCATAGCTGGTGCATGTTGATTGCATCCGTTTTCAACCATAATTTTCGCCTGTAAAATCAGCCTCGTTGATAGCAATCCTCGCGTTTAATTCTTCGAAAACGAATTAACCCTAGGTCTATGATATTACAACTGAAAAAATAATGCCACAAACGGCTTACAAATTAAACAAATTAAATTAGCCAAAGAACCATACAATTAACAATCAACCCATGCAAATCCAATTCATCAAACATAAATATATATTAATCAATAATTTGTGCCTACTCTATGACATACAAAGAATCATAATCAAAAGGAAATTCACTAATTATTGGGGGCTCTGATACCAATTGAAGGGAAAAATCGATTTTATTTCGAATGCAGAAACGTGGATTTTAAAGAATTTTCAAACAAAACATTCCCAATCGATGTTAGTAATAACGATTCAATAATTAAATTAATAAGATCGAATCTTACCTTGAATAAAGATTGAATTGATCCCTTTTGATTCGCAGATTTTTCACCACCCGATCTTCCTTGATATGACTCTTCACAAAAGAAACTGTGTGTGGGCACAATCTTTTGAAGATCCTTTTGAAGTAGATGGTTATTTGGTGATTTTTAATCAATAGAAATTTTTTGTTCAAGTAGATAAAAATTCTCTCTACCACCACTACTATTACCAATCATAAAAACATATTTTTACAATGACAAACTAGGGTTCTTCAATTTTAACAAGGAATTTAAATTCCTATTAAAATTGAAAGACTTAATTCATATCCAATATGGAATCAAATTCCTTATTGGATTAGAATTCTATTCTTTTAATTTAATATGAAATCTAATTCCCATTAAATTAAAACTCTTTTAATATAATTTAAATGGAATCTCATTCCAATTAAAATTATTATTTCCATTAATTAATCAAATGATTTTTCATTAAATTAAATGATTCTAAATCATAATTAATTTAATGACATCATTTAGAATTGAACCCATGACCTCTACAAATAATTAAATAATGAACCATTAATTAAATAATTATAAATATTTAAATAATCAAATTATTTAAATAATTTATGAACATGTACATAAATTTATATGTACACCAATAATCGGACAATCCAATTATATTCTTCAACTTGTTTCTTTATGTGGTTGTGAGCTAGCAAGGGGACTAAATGGACCTACAATTTGAGCTCTAATAATATTGGAATTATTAATTAAACTCTATAATTAATAATTCACTATTATTAACCTTAAAGTTACTCCACTAAGAACTTAAGGTTGCACTTTCAAAATTGTAGATGTTTTACACAGTCTGAATTTTCGATGTCCATCGATTTAATCATTTCATATAGTTCGATCCTCCACGAGTAGTTCATAATTAGAGCTAGGTTATTAAAATCTGTTATACCTCTCTAATTATATCTTGTTCCATTAAGTACCATTGATTCTCTAATCACTACAACAAAATTGGCATAATATAGCATGAGATGAATGCTATAATAGGTAATAGATAGCATTTCAACTAACGCTATCATAGCCTATGCTATAAAAAGTTCCCTCTCAATGATAGCAATTTATAAATGCTATGCATGATGTTCAAAAAAGCTATTATAGGTGCAATCACAACTTTTTGTTAATGCTATAATTGCATTTTCATTGCATTTTTGAAATGCTATAAATATTTGACTAAGTTAGTAGCTTTTCTATGTTATAACTTTTTTTATATGCTATGGAAACTATTTGATTGCAATTTATAAAAGCTATAAATAATGTCCTTAATACTATTATTTTTTACTTTAAAAAAAATTAAATTTCATTATAAAATTATGAATATTGGAATTCTTCTAAATACATATAAAAGAATATAGACATAAAAGAGTTCAAACCATTCCATTAAAGTATCAAAATTATTAATCGTCCATCATATCAATGTATTGAGCTTTCATGATAGTTACATATCAATTATAATTAAAGTAACTAAATTCTTCATATACAAAAGTATAAGTCTAAACTAAAAAAGCTGTCCCAAAATTTACAAAACTGAAGAATCGGCCACCATTCATCTTCAACATATGTTCAACGCAATTGACAAAAACTTGTATCCCCATACTGACAATATCCAATGCGATTGCCAATATTGTGTCCACGTACCTAATTACAACTTGAATTGATGATTTGGAAGGAATTAAAAAACAGTACTAACAAAGAAAAATTTATTCAATAATCAATACTAGGAACATCATTTTCAAGAAAAAAATCTCCAAAAAGAGAAAGATAAGTGAAGAACCTTTAGGAGCACAATTGTCATGAGTAAATCTGGAAGTGGGGATTGAAAATCTGAAAAATAATTATAATAATAAATAATGGCTAATATAAGCACCACACTCACACGCCAAGGACTACACCTCATAAGGAGTAATACCATTATGAAAGACTATAAATTAAGGACAGCATAGGAAAGCAAATGGAAAAAGGAATATGCAAACAAATCCAGGAGAGTAAAATAATTAATCGGATGCAAATACCAACTGTAATATGAAAAAATGAACAAGACAAACTACTGACATCTTAAATTAGACAATCAATCTATGAGCATTGATTACTATACCATCCTTATTGTAGCCTAATTAATAGAAGTTGTATTTTGTGTCCAACAGGGTGTCTAGAATGCAAAGATAGGTTGCCAATTTTAAGAATGTTGTCAACTATAATCTAGAATGGCTAAGAGACAGCAACTACAACATTCAATAGATAAACGCAACGACTCATGTGGTTAATTCAAATAAAAAACTAGTCATATGATTAATGTGGATCATCATCATCAAATGATCTAACTTCTTGAAATTATATATATCAACTTTTTTTTTTTATTCAATATATATTAACTTCTGATCGTGAAAAATATATATATATTGATTTTTACAAGTATAAATTAATTAATCGTACGACCAATGAAGTCGCCAGCTAAAACCCAACAACTCAACCCATAGAAGCCCATTCAAAGCCCACTATAATGCACCAGAAAAGAAAAAAAAAAAAAAAAACCTCTCTAATATTTTTTTTCTGAACACAAGAAATTTTCATATTTCAAAATCAAATGACAAGCAGCCCAATAAAAAAACCAAATAATAAAAACTTATTGTTATCATAAAGAAAAAAGATTAAATATACATTCTATTCATAACTCAAATAATTACTACACTTCTTTGAGCATTCATGATAAGGATTTAATAATCATTATACATATTTATTATCAATATGCATATTGTCCGAATTAATATACCCAATGTTATAAGAGTAAATTTTCAGATCACAAGTATAATGTTTAATCTCAATATATTCCAATAAAATCCCATTAGTGTTAGGTTAGAAATAAATAAATTTAAATGTAAAAATTGTCACTTCGTTCTTGTAATCCTTTTTTTTTTCATAAAATTATATCTACTTATTGTTTTATATGTATATATCAGCCAAACAACTTGGCTGCGCCTCATTAATCATGCATGATGTGTCATAAATTTTGCCAGTGCATGTGTAATTAAATTTATTCAAATGAGTTTAATTAGTTTAATCAAACTTTGTTATCATATATGTATTATACTGTCAACCAAAAGGCCTAGAATTAATAAGCAACTGAAATTAAATTTCACAAGTCAGACCTATAGAACATTTCAGTCAAGAGTACTTATTCATTATGATATACATTTTTTGATTTTCCACAAAGCCAAATAAATTGAAACACAAATGACCAAAATTCAGCTTTCTATAGACAAAAACAACCTAAGAGTTCAAGGTGAAGCTAAAACAGCAGATCGAAAATCATAATAATATTAGTACCTGAATGAGAGCAATAAGACAGTGAAACCCACTTAGAGATTGATGATCTGCAACATCTAAATTGAAACGGATTCAGTTAATGAATTGAAATTAGAGATAGAAAATGTACGAGAAACAAAGATTGAGAGTAGTGGTAGGGTGGTGGCGTAGGCAAAGAGAAGCGAGTGGAGAAGAGCTTCGGCGTCTTTACTGGTCGATCTCGCCATTTGCGATAATCAGGATGTGTGCAAGAAATGACATAATACCAGAGCCTATTCCACCTGAAACCTGTATTTTAACCTCGTTATCAGGAAAACAACAAACTAACACACAACACATCCACTAAGCACAAATAATATGTCATAAATAGGACATGAATTTACATTCGTGACAGAACTATTGAAGGCAAACTCTATAAGGTTTTTAGAACTTTCTCTACCTCACCATCACTTTTTCTAGGCTTCACTGCTCTAGGGATGGAATCCAATACCCACAGCTGCTCTGCATCAGAAAAGAAAATTAAAAAAAAAAACAGAATGTCTCATAAACTTTCTCATGTAACTGAAAATGGACCCCAATGAGAAAATCTGAAAATTTTCACTACACTAGTGACAGAGCATGGACCTCTTGCTTCAACATAAATGAATGTCTTAGTTTTCTTTTAGCCATGCCATTCCATTTAGATCTAGGCCTCACTCTGAACTCCAGAAAATTTTGCAACTTTTAGTATAGAACATATGTAAATCAAAACAAAAAATTTTAACTATGCAAAAAAGTTTTCAAAATTTAAGTATAATTGAAAGTTAGAACAACCTACTTTTCGAATAAGATAATCAAAGATGAAAATTAGACACACGGATGACGAAATAAACTGAAATTCTCTTTTATAAGCCCTCTTCTTCAATATAAATAGGACTCATATCGAATAGTGAAAAACAAAAAGTCATTTCCATTATCAATCAAGTTTAATTACAACCACTTTAAATATGAATTCTATTAAGATAAATTACCAAATATTAAATCATATATAAACATGAATGAACTCCAAAAGACATAACTAGAAGAGGCCAATTTCATTGAGTATCAACCAACACCAAAGAATTAAGGATAGCGTTGCAATCTAGCAAATGCAGATTTCAAATACTAACTTATCAGACAAATTTTCAAGGTGTCTGATACAATGAATCACATGTAGAATAAAACGAAGAGTGAAACCGTTTTGGGAGATGCAGTGAATTGAACGTAACTGGCACGAGCGTAGATCTGGGCGAAGTGCAAGGCGACCTTGTCGCCCATGGAGTAGCCAATCACAACATCAGGCCAAGCCCAGCCTTCAGCTTTCACCAAATTGGCCAAATCAGTTGCAGCATTTGCTATGTCATGAGGCGGCTCCAGTCCCTTTGTCTCCATTGACCTCCCGTGGTTCCTCAAATCCACTAGAACCATCCTCCACTCTGATAACACAATCAAGATTAGTAAATAATTCAAGTTTATACTAATAGAAAATTAGCTGTGACTGTGGTACCAAAGGAAGGAGAGGTTTTGGAGAGACTGAAAGTGAGGTTGCTAGAGAAAGAGTGCCAGTTACGGTCGGATCCGAATGAGGATGAAAATGGAGACAGAGAGACCTATGCAAAAAGGGAAATCAGAATGTAGAGAGCCAGAATGGTATTGGCTTACAAGTGAATGGGGTGAATGTGGTGTGGTGTGGTTTCCTGGTTCTGAGATATTGAAAAATAAGAGATGAACTTGAAAATTTGGGGTAAAAATTAAGCGGGTTTCTCATTCTCTTTCCCGCTATTGGATTTTGTGCGCCAGCTTCATTTTTTCTTTCCCCTCGTATTTATTGCATATTTAAAATGCTATAACATTTAAATTACACTAATAAATTTTTTGGTTGTCGTGTAACATTCATTGAACGCTATATTATTACCACTAAAAAATAATAAAAAATCAAGTGTTACTACTCCATAGCATTTTATATCAAAATGCAATTGTTTATGAGAAATATATAGCATTTTAAAAAGAATGCTATTAAGCAATGCTATAAAATATGAAATTTGTTGTAGTGAATGAACAATATATTCATAACAACTTATGAATTTATTTTTCCGTTTACTCGTAAACAAAAAGTCGAGTGCTCTTATTGTTCAAGACCTGAATCAACACTTAAGGGAACTACTCATCTACTTCTTGCAAGAAGAAGTGGATTCCACTATTGTGTAGAATGTTCCCAGCCACTTATTAAATCACATCTCCAAAGTACGAAGCTTATTGACCGTAAATCTATAACAGTCTCACCCATGTAAATCAAAAGACATGACCCAACAAATAGGAGTCCATAAAACACTCAGGATTAAGATCAATCCATATATGATCATCTAGTTGATAAATACGAATTTCTTTGTTTAATGGATATTAATAAGAAATTCATTTTTATCGTGGTCCAGTCCTATATAATCTCTATTATATAAGTGCCTCCATTTTCATATCACCATATGAACAATCCTGGATAAGATCATCGTATCAAATACGAAATAGACCGCAACTGTAGATTTACCACAAACAAGGTATCCGGCTTTGTTTGCTTTCTACGGACTCTTTAGATTACTAATCTCAAACTAAATCCTCTTGTATATAACACTTACATACTTAATTTGAGACTACATAAGTAATCATGGATGTTATATGATATTCGTATGAAACAAACATTTCATAAATGCACATTAATTTGAATAAAATAAATTTTATTTATTTATTATTTATTTAAACATTTACAACTTACAAGCTCTTAGGGCACAAACCCTAACAAAAGCTTCACAGGAGTGAAGGAAAAAGAGATTGTTGATCAGCTAAAATATATAGTGATTCTAGTTTTCTCTACCTAGTTTTTGTACGAAAACTTAAGTAATTACGGACGTTTTTATTATTTATTTAGTGAATATTTGTAAGTGATACATGAGAGGTATTGAAGAGCAAAATGATAATTTTTTGAGACAATTATAACAAGGACATGCCATATGTGTCCATGAGCAAAAATATGGAAATTTGAAGCAAAGATGGTAAATTACCAATCGAAGTGGACATTTTTTGAAGCAAATTAGAATCAAAATCGGATTTCTTTGGAGGCAAGTCAAAATCAATTCGAGTTTGGAAACAAATGATCAGGAAGAAAATAATTGAGAATTATTGTGAATCAATGGACGATCATAAGTGAAATAAGAATTAGTTTATTTTGGAAATAAAGTGAGTCAGAGTTAATGCATTTCAATTAAGGATTGCGAGAGAGGAAGAATGATGTGGGTTGTGATCATGAGTACTTGCGACCAAGGCTCACAAGGCATCATGAGTAGCTATGGCAATAAGGCGCCTCGTGACTAAGGCTTGCCATGAGTGGCGAGTTATGATGGCAAGGTCTGTCATCGCAATCACTACTCTCCATAGAAGACGAAGACGGGTCATGAACTGGAATGGCGAGGAAGGCATCTGCGAGCTTGAATCACGATCAATGCAGCAGATCCTGCAATAGAGAATTGATCTGAGTTCGATAAGGAGTATCTTTTGCGAGAAAATCTCCCAAGCATATCAAATGCAACGATTTTTGGAGAAGATTTTATATCTGAGTTCAATTTGGAAATTTTTGATAGTATAGCATCTTTCAGTCCTACTTCCAAATTATAAATAAGACATTAACGTAGCTTTGAGAAGGAGTATGCAGCCGCCCATATACACAACAAAAAGATAGAGATTCGAGAGGTTGTGAACATGAGGTTGAGGGAGCTAAGAGAGACAACTTGCAGTGGATTTTCGATAGCTTCTCAACCTCCGTTCATAGTCATTTTACAGCAAATCTAAACAGTCTTTATATCAACCATTAGAGAAGTCGAGCATTCCACATTCATTATCAACATGTGGTCTGAAGACTCAAGAATCACCAAATCTTCATCAACAATTCCGATGTGACAGGAGCAGGAAGAGAAGGATTATTGACATTGGAGAATGGTATATTCGGCCTTGGGAACAAGGGCGATCACTCTTATTCGATGAGATTTTCACTTCTTTTAAACTTTATTTTTAGAATGATGTTGTTTGGATTTTGGTTGATTGATTTGTATTGTAGTTTGATGATGAACTAGATCTATGATTTAGAGTTACAATGTAGCTCGAAAACCATGAACTCATAGCTATGATATTGTTTTTAATTTAAATTCTCATTATTGTGTTTTATTCTATTTGGTGTGTAATGCTCTTGAATTAACTGATCATTAGTTTAAGAGATTTGGTAACCATGAGTACACTTGGAAAAGGTATTCATGTGTTCAGACGTAAACAGATTGACATGAATTGCATGAGATAGACATATACTTGTAAGCCTCGAAATTTCATGAATAGTATTTTTGAAGGAATAGTATTTTCAGAGAAATAGTATTTTCGAATGAATAGTACTTTTAGGTGAATAGTATTTTCGGATGAATAGTGATTTTTCTGAAAAATGGACCAAGTAAATCACAAGTTTCGGAATAGGTATTAAGGTATAATGAAATTGAAACGGAGTGAAAATAAGTCTGTTTAGATAGTTTTTAAGGGCTCCAAAAGTGATTTAACGAAAATGTCCTTACGGACAAAAAAGGTGAATATTATTGATCTAAACTCCGTTTGAATTTTTCGAAGCAAGGGATTGAGTGTTAAGACACCCAATTAGAGTATTACATGGTCAATTTGATGATTAGGTGACCATGAAATATTTTTGAAATTTATTTAGAGATAAATAGAAATAATTCTGAACC
This sequence comes from Nephelium lappaceum, assembly GCA_021234005.1. Lineage (NCBI taxonomy): Eukaryota > Viridiplantae > Streptophyta > Magnoliopsida > Sapindales > Sapindaceae > Nephelium > Nephelium lappaceum. The sequence continues at coordinate 15,603,260 of CM037999.1, forward strand.
TAACTGGAATTTCAGAAGGATTTTCGAAAAAATTTGATAATTTAGTGAAGTGTCAAAATGAATGTTAAAATGCTCAAGAAGTACTTTAGAGATCTAAATGACCCTTTTGAAAGAAATTCAGACTGAAACGAAATCAATCCCGAAATCGTTGAAGACGATTTAGTGATTTATAGAGAGCCGAAAAGGGGTATAGAATGATTTTTAAGAGTCATCAAGGCTAGCTGGAGTGTTTAAATAGTTCGAATATAGGCCCTGGAGAATTTTGCTAAAATTTCAAAAAAATACCGAAAAAACCAAGTCCGAACGTTCCGGAAAGTTCGAATGGATAAAGATAAGAAAGGAAGACAAGTCAAACAAGTAACCCATAGAAATGTGACACTTGGTAAAGAGATAAGGATGAGGACATTTGTCAAGTTTGTAATAGATGATAATTTGGTAATTTTAGGCAAAAGTAAGGGCAAAATGGTCATTTGGAGAGGTTATATACATAAATTGACCCATGAAAGTAATGAAGGAAGAGTGGTCTTTGGCCAAAGGAGAAGAAATTATGAAAAAAAAGAAACAGAAAGAGAGGAACCCGTGAGAAAGAAAGAAGAAAAAGAAAGAATAAGAAGAAGAAAAAGAGGTTCCAAGGTGTCTTCATCAATCTCTTCCCCTTGTTTTCATCAAGAAATAACAATGGAAAAGTGAAAAGAATTTGTTGGTAAGTGAGTTAATTTTATGGTTAGTTTGATGGGTTTTTAAGAATTTATAATCAATTAAGTTATTGATGAAATTTATGGTATATTTAGGAGTTGATTAGCTTCAAAAGAGATTAAAAAGCAAATGGAACTTCAAGAAGTTGTGATCAAGGAAGATTAGTAAGGTAAGCTTAGGGTTTTATACCAAAATGCTATGAAATTTAATGGATAGTGATTTTAAGGCTTTAGTTGATTAATTGATGTTTAAATGATGCATTTGAATATGATTTTTGAGTTTGGAATGAAGAGAATGCATTAGTTGTGTATATATTAGTATGTGGACAAAGTGCGAATTTGGTGTAATTTTTCGAAGTAAGTTCAATTGGTTCGATGTTTGATTTATTTATGATTATTGGAGTGTTTTATATGAAATTGATGTGATTAGAATTGATGAAATGAAAAGAAATGAGTTGTTGTGTTATATACTAGTATATGGATAATATTGTAACGGTCGGCCTTGGCCTCGACCAGCGACCGACCGGCTGAATGGTTGGGGCTCACCCCCGGATGGCTAGGACCCAACCACCGTCGGCAGGTACTGTCCCCTGGTCCCCATAGGGGTTTTCTGGCTTTGGCCACGCCTCCCTAGCCACTCAAACCCACAACTCAAGGGACCTAAATAGATTTAGGAAGCATGGCTGGTACCATTTGAGCTACTAACAGTGGTAGATTAAGTCTAGCGAGTGAGTTGTGTCACCCTCTACACTTATATGTTGTTTAAGTATCAAACAATCTTATGAAAATGTTAGAATTTAAGTTGAATGACTTGCATTGCAAGGCATGTATGAAGGGCACTATTGTTTGTTATGGAATGCTACCTCTTTTATGTGTTGAAATGAATTGTATTAGTAGGTTTGAGTGTGTATAGTATAGCTCTAAGGAAAGGAGAATTAAAGTTTAAAATGAAAAATGTGAAAATGCCCTCTAAAAATTAATGAAAAAGTGAGGTTTTACCTAATTTTCGACACTCGAACGTTGGAATTTTTCAGAACCATTTTACTAGTGATCTAAATGCGAGTCAAGAAGGTGTGTGGAGCAAGAAAGAAGTGAAGCACAACCCTAGGTAGGGCTGTGCATACTGTTCGGCCAAAGGGGGTAAAAAATGACCACTTTTCGTTTTGAGCTTCGAATGATGATTCCGAGCATATGGGAGTGTTCCTAGGTGAAAATAAATAGGATTCATGGAAAAAAATCGGAATTAGAAAGCAATCGGAATTAGAAAGCTTCGGTTGAGAGGAAACCGTATAGAGACACTTTTTAGTAATTATGCCCTTTTATGGTTAAATTAAGTTAAAAGTTTTGTAACAAATTTTATGAAGTTTAATTTAGTGTATTCTAAGCGAAAATGTGATGTGTAGGTAAAGGAGAGGCTAGCAGATCTGGAGAGGGTTATTGAAGCCCATTAGAGAAGCCTAAAATTAAAGGTGAGTGTTAAAATGATTTTACGATGTTTTGATTGTTTTTCAATGTTTCCATCCTTTATGAGTTTGTTTGTCACTTTAGGACTTGATACAAGCATTGTTTTGATATCATGGTTTGTATAAAAAAGTGCAACTTTTATGATTTTATGAGTATGAAGTTCTATTTGGAATGAAGTTTAACGTTTTACGCTTCTTTGGTAATGGAGATTATGTTTTATGGTTATTCAAATGAAAATGAAATTTTAAATTTTAAGTATTTGAAGTGAAAATATTATATATTTAAATAAGTTTTCAAAGGCCAATTGTCTATCCATCTTTGTAAGATTTATAGACCCGGCCGGTACGTCCCACACGTATATGGCAAAGTTATGGGAGGGATTGCGCCACTAACTTTGAGGGGTTAGAGTCTGTCGCGTCACCTTTACGTGTGTGGGATATTGTCTTACGCTATGCGTTACGATTTAAATTCCGCACGTAGTTGATGAGATGTCTTCGTAAGTGTGATGGATGGTGTTCATAACTAAATCACCACCTGACTCCACGATGATTAGTGTTTACCTAGCTATCACGTGGTTGTAAGTTTTGAGGGGTAACATTGGTGCATTTCAAAATGTTAAAGTAAGATTGAAAATGATCTATTATATTGAGTGATTTACAATTATATTTCGAAAAGGGATTTATAATCGTTTGTAATTTTGTATGATGATTATGTTTATTAAGTTTTACTAAGTGTTTATGTGTTTTTATGTTGGCAAATATATTGTTTTGTCTTTGATTTGAGCAACTAAGAAGTTGAATGTTGTTTTAGAATGGATTTTATACCTGTTTGTAGCTTTATGTTATGATTATGCTTACTAATGTTTATCAGAGATGTTATATATCTTTTATACTAGCAAATGCATCTATTTTTAGTATGCAATAATATGAGATTTTAAGTTGAGCATTTAAGAAATGAAACTTTATTTTTAATGATTTAAGGAGGTATTTTAAGAAAGAGCAAGATATTGATTTATAACTTACAAGCATTCACTGAGCTTCAATAAGCTCACTCTTTTCCTGTTTGATTTCAAAAACCTCCTCAGGTACAAGTGTAGGTGACCAGGGTGCAAGATTCCCTCCGTTGAAATAGGTGGGCACAGATCCGACGAATGCTTCTTTTGCATTTCCATATGAAAGATAAAAGCCACTCATTTTGATGTATATTATGAGATGTTTTGAATGGCTTATAAAATGAGTTTTAATACTCATATGTATTTTAAGGGGTATAAGGATTTATAAATTTCACTTAAGTTACAAAATATGTTTGTCTTTTTAAATCATTTATTTATAAAAGTTTGGTTTTTACCTTGCGAATTATGGCTTGTGATTTCACATGAATTATTTGTATGAAATTGGAAAAGAGACTTTGAAGTATGTTTGTGAAGAAGTTAGGTTGTGAAATTGAAAGATTTGGGAGTGTAATTTTCTTTGCAGGTATTTTGGAAATATAAAAAATATAGTCGTTATGCTGTCAAAATTTCATTTGAAAAAAAAAAAATTCAACCCATTCTAGTTTTTATAAGGAAAAAGTTTAAAGATTCGCTCCCCAGATTCCTTTTTCCTCAATTAATAAGATTTAGAAGGATTCCATTGGGGTGCCAGGCAGGGCTCTCTAGATATTAGTATGATATGATCTGGATTGGGTCCTGTCAATCCCAAACCAAAAGATCAAGCTAGAGTGAAGAATAAGAAGCAAAAATGGGAAACCAAAGAGAAAAGAGGGGTGGTTTGGCCATGTGAAGGAAATGAGAGATCAAGTGATTCCACCCCATTTTCGAGGTTTCAAGCAAATCCTCAAGATCACATAACCTAGAAGAACGAATTGAAACAAGAAACCAAAGTGAAAAGAGGTAAGGTTGTCCATTTCGAAATTGTTGAATGATGTTATATGTTAACGTTTGTGCCGGTGATTTTGTTGAGATTTGATGTGGGTTTTTATCAATGGTGTGAGTTGAGTAATTAGTGACCAAAAACAAGAGTATATTATGTAGAGCCATTAAGGTTTGAGATGCTATGATTGTGTTGAAAAAACCCTAAAGTTTGATGGAGATTTGTTTGGTCGAAATAAGTTGTAGACCAAGTGTTTGATGAAATGCCTAAGTGGATTAACATGGAAAAATTTAGTGAAATAAGTTTGGTGGGTGTTGGACCATTAAAGGCCATAGTGAGGGGTATGTAATGCCATTGAAATTTGATGGTAGGTTGAATAAGTGTTAAATCAACTTAGAATTCAAAGAGAATTGCATAGAGACAATGTGGTTAGTTTTCACTCGATAAAGGGCATTTTCGGTTTTCACGAAATGCCACTTTTTATATGCATTTTAATGAAATAGATGAGTGTTATTAAGCATATTTGAGTAGTGGTGAAGAGAATTAAGTTTAGAAACCAAAAGTGTAAAAATTACCTTTAAAAAGTAGTGAAAAAGTGAGGTTTTTCCTAAGTTTCGCCACTCGATAGTTGGAAATTTTTCAAAACCACTTTATGGGTGATCTAAATGCTAGTTAGGGAGATGAATGGAGCAAAAATGAAGTGAAGAGCAACCCTAGGCTGGGCTATGAACAATGTTCGGCCAAAGGGGGTGCCAAAAATTTGACTTTTCGTTTCGAGCTCTAGAAAATTATTTCGGAAATATGGGAATGTTCCTAGGTAAATATAAATAAGGTTCATGGAATGAAATTGAAATTTTAGAGCTTCGGTTAAGTAGAAATCAAGTAGGGAAGTTTTTTTAGTGAAAAGTGCCCTTTTATAGGTTACTTAAGTTAGAAGTTATTTAACGAGTTTTGTGAAGTTAAATGTTATGTATTCTAAGTTAGAATATGATGTGTAGGTGAGGAGGAAGCAAGCAGAGCGTGGCAAGGACCCTTGAAGAGCCTTGAACCAAGTTTTCAATCTAGGTGAGTGCTACACTTTACGTTTTTAAAGTGTTTGTAATTGGTTTATAAATATTGCAATACTTGTAATTAGTTTGTAAAGCTTGTTGTTCGTTTGAAAAGATATAAGAAATTTCCATTGTATGAGCTATTGATTTTGAAATGAATCTTTAGCTTAAAGTTTTAAAAGTTTAGCTATTTTGTGCTTCTTGCACTTAGAAATGATATTTTGTGCTTGTTGCACTTCAAAGAAATGAGTTTTAGTGCCTATGGCATTTAGAAATGAGATTTAGTGCTTTATGCACCCAGAAAAGGGATTTTGTGCTTATTGCACTATAAAGTAAAGCTAAAAGAGTTTTCAAAGGCCATTAGTATGCCCTCAGATTTCATTTTTAAGTTTTAGACCCGGCCAATATATCCCATATTAGTATGGCAAAGTCCTGAGGGGGATGCGTCACTAACTTGGGGAGGAATCGAGTCTGTCATGTAACCTCTACTTATGTGGGATATTATCTTGCGTTATGGTTAGCGATGCAGAATTCTGCACATAGTCGTGAAATGTCTCAGATTATGTCACGATTGATGTCAGTTCAAAATTACCACGTGACATTGTCACTACGAGCGGTGTAGTTAGTCGCCATGTGGTCAGAGCTTTTAGGGGTACGAATGGTGCTTTTAGAAAGTATATCAAATACTTGAGATATTGAAAGTAAACAAAAGCATTTTAAAGCTATATTGAAAGTTATGAAATTGTTTAGCATTCGTATGCTTTTAAATTTATGAGTTTTATACGCAGTTGGATGCATATATGAGTTTACAACTTATATATTTATGTTTTACATTTAAATGAGCTTTAAATTTAAGAATGAATATGAAAGTAGAAATTTATACCTTCGAAAGTTTTAGAGGAGGTATTTTAGTAAACAAAAGTTTTAGTTAAAAAGTATTATAAGTACTCATCGAGCTTTCATAGCTCATAGTTTTCTATTTTTATTTAAAAATCTCCTCAAGTGTTAGCGTGGGTGGTCGAGAAGAGATAGCTCCTCCCGAAGATTAGGTGAGCTTGACACGACAAAGCTTCTGCATATCTATCTTTTGCATATTTTGTAATTTAAAGTAGTTGTTTGTAATCATATTTTTGAGTTGTAATGAGTAGTTAATGACTTTTAAGAACTGAAAGTTTTATTTGCTTTTGAGGAAAGTCTGAATTATGGTTTCATGCTTTTGTGCTTGATGAAATGGATTTGAGATTGAAAATATGATTTGATATACCTGTTTGTGGCAAAGAAGTTAGGTGGTGATTAAGAAATCTTTTAGAAGTGTGAATTTCTTTTTTATAGGTTTTGGAAATGTCAAAAATGCAGTCATTATGCTATCGGATTTTAGTTTGAAAAATGAGTTGGATTTTAAATTGAAATGGGATTTTAGTTTTAAAACAAAACCAACCCAACCAGTTTTTAGAAAAAGAGTTGAGTTAATGAGTTTAAAGAGAAAGTTTAAGGGTTTGCTCCGTGAATTTCTCTTAGCCCGCTAATAGGGTTTAGGAGGGATCCGTTGAGATGTCCGACGAGACCCTTCCGAATAAGAGTTTAGAAAGATCTGGATTGGGTTCTATCACAAACTTAGTTTCTTTTCTTATGAGTTTCGTCAATGGGATGGCAATCTAGGAAAATCCCTCAACAAACTTTCTATGATACCCTACCAACCCTAGAAAACTCCTAACTTCTGTTACGGTGATCAGTTGTTTCCAATTTATAATCGCCTCTAACTTTTAAGGGTCAACACTGATACCATTTGCCGAAACAACATTTCCCAATAATGTGACTTTATTTAGCCAGAATTGACACTTGCTGAACTTGACATAAAGTCGCTGCTCCCTCAACTTCTGTAAAAATGATCTCAGGTGCTCAGCATGCTGCTCTTTACAGCTTGAGTACATCAAAATGTCAGTCTATGAACACTATAACAAACCTATCTAAGAAATCATGGAATACTCGATTCATTAAATCTATGAATGCTGCAAGTGCATTAGTTAGCCCAAAAAGTATAACCAAGAACTCATAGTGTCCATAGCAAGTCTTGAAAGCAGTTTTCGGAACATCATTGTCTCTAATTTTCAACTGATGGTATCCTGGCCTCAGATCTATCTAGGAGAACACCTTTGCTCCTTAAAGTTGATCAAACAAGTTATCGATCCTCCGGAATGGGTATTGATTCTGTACAATTACCTTATTCAACTCTCGATAATCAATACACAGCCTCATACTCCCATCCTCTATAAGACTCTAATTTTCTTCATTTTAATGATAAATAATACGCTACGATGAATAGTAACGTTTTCGGGTGAATAGTAACTTGATGAATAGTTTTGAGTTAGACCCTAGAAAATCAAAAGTATGTAGAATGATTAGTAAAGTATAATGAAACTGAATTGGAGCAAAAATGAATCCGTTTGAATAGTTTTTGAGGGCTCCGAAGGTTATTTAACGAAAATGCCCTTACAGACGAAAATGTGAATACTATTGATTTAAACTTCGTTAGAAATTTTTTGAAGCCGCGAATTGAATGTTAAGGCACCCAATTTGAGTGTTGCAGGGTCAATTTGATAATTGGATGACCATGGAATTTTCTTGGAATTTATTTGAAAGTGAATGGGATTAAATGTAAAAGTTAGTGGTATTAATAGAGATTATATGAGATAAAAACCCTTCAAGAAGCACAATCCTTGTGATTATGGATGCACCAATGATAGATTGACACCTTATGGTCCTTATATTGACTAAATATGTGGAGAAGATAATTTAGAAATTGGTTAAAATATGTGTAGTGGATAATTATGTAGTTAATGACAAATGAAATTGTGATTAATGTGACTAAAGGATATGTTTGGCATTCTAGGTGAATCTTAAGGGCAAAATGGTTATTAAGGAAGCCTAGTATATATAACTAAAGGCCCAAATGAAGACCAAATAGAAGCAATTCAGCAAGAAGGCTGAAACTGAAAGAAAGAAAAGAAAAGAAAAGAGAAAAAGGAACCGTAGAAGAGAAGAAAGAAGGAAGAAGAGGGGCTCGTGTTCAAGGAGGATTTTCATCACTCTCTCACCCATAAATTCATCAAGATTGAACAAAGAACAAGTGAAGAAAAATAGGTCAGTGACTAGATGAGTTTTGATATTAGTTTGATGTGGTTTTAAATGGATTTTGTGAATTGATGAAATATGGTGTAATTGATGTTAATTTTGGTTTAATTAGAGTCTAGTCATCATCAAACCAAGTTTAGAGGTGGGAGAAAGCTTGAAGCAAATTTGAATGAAGCTTATTAATAAGGAAAGGATGTTAGGGTTTTGATGATTTATGGAAATAAGTTTAATTTAATTGATTTTTTTTTATGTTAGATGTTATTTGAGATGTTGTGGTGATGTTTGATCCAATTAAAGTGAAGAAAAGTGATTTGAATGGGTTTGTATGATTTGACGAGGGTGGACAGCAAAAAGGCGGTGTATGTTGAGATGTGATTAATTTTTAGTGTTTGTTGAATTTGAGTGAGGATTTTAATGGTTTTGAATTAGTTGGTGGAGAGAAAATTCAAGAAAATGTTGATTATGCATGACTTTGAATTTTTCTACTATAAAGAGAAATTGTGTTTTTAGTTGAATTCAAGAGAATTGATGTTGTTATGTGAGGTTTGGATGTGAAATAAAATGAATGGAAACTAATGGAATGGAAATAAATGAAGTTGGATGAAGTTGGTTGTGAAAATAATTAATGGAATGAGATTGGAAATGAATACTGTAATTTATTTAGTTGATAATGTGTTGGTGAAATGAATGAGTTACCATCATGAAATAAAGATGGTTGTGGGTGAATTCAATTCAAGAAATGGTTAGGAAGGGATGTGGTTATGAAATAAAAATTTTAGTTATTATATTGATGGTAGTGAAATTGTAGAGTGAATGGTGAATAAAGTTGTTAAAAAAAAAATGCATATAAAATTGAATATGAATTAGAATGTTATGTGATGGATTTTTGAGCTGAAATTGTTATTTGTAGGTGGGAATAGAAGTTAAAAAGAAATCAAGGAAAGAGAGGTAAAAAGGGGACAAGCAAATTGAGTGAAAGGTGAGTGTAAATTTTATTTTTAAGGTATAGGTATATGTCATGTTTAAAATTGTTTTAATGGTTATGTAATGAATTGAGTTACATCATGGTTTTCATGGAAAAATATTATTTTGGTACAATTCGATATTTTAATTTGAATATGTTATGTTTTATGCATGAAGTTATGAAATTATGGTGTTGAATTCAATGCCTTTCAAAAAGGGTATTTTTATGTGTTATAATTGTGGAATAAAAATGGAAATTAATTATGAATGTTATAAAAAAAATTAATTAATTTTCAAACGCCAATGGATAGCCTTAAATGATACAAAAAGGAATTGACGGATTCTGAAATGTTAAATGGATGATTAGACCCTAGCCAGAATGCCCCCGCGTGTAAGGTCAGTATCGAGTGGGTTTGTTACTAACCTTGGGAGGATTGAGTCTGTTCGTCAAGTCGTGTCCCCTATTATACAACGGGGGCATTGTCTCACTTCACATATGCACTATGGATTTATTCCGCTGTGTGATTGTGAAATATCTCAGGAATATGGATACTATCACGTAGGGCTTTATGTCAGCTAGGGATGGTGGTTCGTCCCACCCAACAATGGGGATAGTGATTCATTCCGCCCAGTACGCGTGACTATAATATGATAGTGACCATGTCAACTAGGATGGTAATTCATCCTGTCCAGGACATTGGTCGTGCTATGGAAATGTCTGGAATCCATTAGTAGATTTTAAGTGAATTATGAAAAGTTTTTGAAATAATGTTATATATATATATATATATATATATGAATTTATGAAATTGTTTTAATATGATGTTCATGCATAATTTTTAATTTAAGTTATCTATGATATTATTGAATGTTGAATTTAAATTTCGAAAAGCATTTGAGGAATAGAAAATTTCTTTTATACTGTTTTTGGGAGGATATATTAGAAAACAGATAGTTTAGAAAACTCTCACACTCATTGAGCTTCCGTAGCTCACCCTTTTGTAAATTTGTTTTGAAAACCTCTGCAGGTGCCAGGTACTAGTAGAAAGGCCACTCGTTCCCCTCCCTCTGAATAGGCTGGCTGAAGAATCCGATTCAATGAAGTTACTGTTAATACATTGCACGAATTGTATTTGAAAAGTGTATATAATTTTTGTGATGTATATATATATTTTATGATTGCCAAACTATATAATCATAACTTAGTTATTGTCATGTTTTGTTATGTAATCAAATTGATCATTAATCAATTTGAATGTATATAAAGTTTGCCATTAAATAATTTTAGTATAAAGTGTTGTATGGGAATTAAATTGTAATTTCAATTTTGCTGAAATTGATATTGAATTGATTTTATTTAGTAGAAAAGTCGTGGCTAGGGTTTGCCTCTAAAATGGATCGAAGGTCCAATAAAAGAGGACAATGTGATTGAAAGTTTTAAAAGCGTTTTCCTTTGTTTATAGGGGATTTGGAAATTTTGGTAATCTCGAAAAACAGCAAAAATGCTACCAAAATTTTTAAGAAATTTAATCTATAGAAACTTAATTTAATTATTTTAAAGTTATAAATCTATAAATAATTGTTAAGTTTCCAGGCTTTGCTCCTCAATTCTCTTTTGGATTTTATGGGTTAGAATCCAAAAAGATTCTGTGGGGTGCCAGACAAGCACCTGGGTCCCATAAAGGGAAGCTGGGATGGGTCCTGTAAGGTTTGGTATCAGAGCCCGGTTATTGTTTATTTGCAATATGTTTATGAAATTGTTTTGATGTTTGATTTACTGAATGACTTTTCTAAAGTTGCAAGAATTTTTAACATTATTTTATATTGTCATTTGTGCATTGCATAACCACGTTTGTGACTGAATTTCACAGAATTATGCGTCGTAGAGGCCGCCCATCCACGAGGAGGGCAGCTGTACATAGCCCTGCACTTGCTGAAGAAAGAATGGAAGAATCAGTGAATGTGCCTGCAAGTCACATTCCAACAGGACCCTCCCAGTCTCCAAGGCCAGTAAGAGGAAATGTAAATGTGGAACAGACGGTCCAAGCGTTAGTGGCGGCGTTGCAGCAGCCGTGAGAGGTAGGGGGTGTCAATTAAGCGCCCTAGAAAATTAGGCACGAAACCATATGATGGGACAGGAGACCCCGAGCGCGCCTGGTCATGGATGGAGACTAATAAGGAAATTTCTAGGTGATGGGGTGCACGAAAGAGCAAATGGTCACATTTTTCGCCTTCCCTATTGAAGGATAGAGCCAAAAACTAATGGAAATCTCTACAGAGACGGAATCTAGATGGGATGACTTGGGCAGTGTTTAAGAGAGAGTTTCTAGAAAAGTTCTACCCTAAGAGTTATCAAGATGTAGAAGTTGAGGAATTTTTAAACTAGATCAAGGATCTATGTCAATAGAAGACTATGAAAAGAAGTTTTCAAAGTTAATCCGGATGGTCCCATTTATAGCTAACAATGAAGAACAGAAGACTAAGAGATTTATAGTGGGTCTAAATCCTAAAATCAGAGCCTACGTGTCAACGACAACCCACTTACAGTACGGAAAGCTAGTGGAAGCAGCTATTTAGGGTGGAGAAGTGTAAAGGTTATTCCTAAACCGAAGAAACAATCCTAGAATCGCAGCTGGACAGGGTAGATATTCAAGGGGGCCTATGAATATGCCAGATCTGGAGAAAAATCAACAAGATCCAACAGTCGAAAACCAAGTTGCGGGGCACAATCAAGCCAAGGCTCTGTGAACGTACCAGCTGATTCTAGAGGCCCTAAAGGAAGTTGGCAAGGTCGAACCGCCTGCAAGAAATGTGGCAAACCTCATGTAGGTGAGTGTTTTAAAGATAGTACTAGATACTTTAGATGTGGGTAAGAGAGTCACTTTGTAGAGGATTGCCCACAGCCAGCTCCATCAAGCTAGCTCGAGACCCGGACTGCAGCTTCGGGACAGACTAGCGGTGGCCGAGGCTTAGATCGAAGAGATACCCAGACTAGAGGGTCTACTGGTACTAGTCAGCCGAGGGGAGGATCTGGTAAAGGTGGTTCATCCAAATATTAAAGACCATCTATAAGTTTTACTAAAATAATAATAATAATAAATTTAAAAATAATAAAAAAAAAAAGAGATCATCTATAATTGAATTTACACTAAAAGTTTTTGAGATTTCGTAAATGGAATGCTTACTTTCTTTTAAGTCTAGAAATATTAAAAACAATTAAATTAACTGGCTAATATTTTAAATATGAAAAAATAAATTATTTAAATATTTTATTTCATTAAATTAATAAAAAAAATTAAGTAAAAGAATAAATATACTCAAGTATAAAGTATGCTGCAAGAAAGAATAGTGTCCTCGGCCATGGAACACAATTTAAAGCGGCAAATTCATCAAATTGGACCCTGACTATTAATTAAACTTAACAGTTGAAACGGTAATTGGTTTTTTTATTCCACTAGCTATTTAAAATAAATATTAAAAAAATCTTTTAAATCTCCACCATCCATCAAAATTTGTGATGTTATATTGTAATTAAATTGAACTACTAGAAGTTTAAAAGTGTACTTGTTTGTATGTTTGTTTTTTTACATTAATTATATATTTTTTTAAATATGTTTTTTATATTAATTACATGATTAGTTAAAAATCAAATCGGATCAATGAGTCGAGTTCAAAACAAATACCTCCAATCGATTCAAATTAGGACAAAAAGTAATAACCCGTTTAAAACACGGGTCAAGGTTTAAGACACCTCAAAAATTTCAGATAAGATTTGAAAAGACAAACTCAATCCACTCTGACCCGCTAACATTCCTAATTTCTTGAGACTGATTATATTTAAAGTTACAATGAAGAAAAATATTTTATTTTCTCACAGCACAATTTCTATAGAATTGTTATGATTTGTAAAATATATATGCTCGTAAGTACGAAAAAGAAGAAAAATCACAAAATCATATTTGAATTCTTGGTACCAATCTTAGAAAGTGATTTTTGCTTTTTCTTTTTGAAACTTGAAAGTGACTTTCTTATCGTTAAAATAAATTGTAAATCCAATTATAAATAATTATTATATCTAACAGCAGATGTTAAGAAGGATCAACGTCCCATAGGAAGCACCGCAATGGGAGTGGAGCAAACAAGCAGCCAAAACATAAGCAACAATGGCATAGCACCAAAAACGACCAAGTGCAAACATCTACTATTTCTACAACAAAATTAGCACACGCACATAAAAAGATCATAACATATCTCTTGTTAAAAAGGAGTTACCAAAGCAGATAAAGACATTAAATAAAAAGTTTAGCTACCTTATCCAATCACTAATATTACTCATTAATTGTATCCCTTGGATTTGTTATAAAGGTAATTATTGAAACTAATCGAAGAACTACAATTGATAGGTAATATTAGTGGTTTGGTAAGGTAGACAAACCCTTAAATAATTAGTCGTACTGAGTGAGTATTTGTTAGTTCATCTGTCAAGAGCTACTACACCTACGTAAGAGATCTTGGATACAAAATCCATTCATACCATGGTTGCAGGTAGGCTTGGTTTTCTACTTCTGGAGAATTCGTGTGGGTTACTAGAAAAATTTCAAAAAAAAAATAAATAGTTGCAGACTGAAGTCTCAAACATAAACCTGTATTAAGGCACATATAAATGGTGTTTTTAGTGATTCTCCTAAACAAGCAAGATTGCATTTATACAACCATCATTCTCCGGGTTATTTGTCACTTGAGCATATTTCCCTGCATCAAACACAAGAACAACAAATAAGTAAAAGAACTTGAACAAAAGAAGTGACGTTGCCGCATAACTAGTTCGTGCAAAGGAAAATGACACTGTAATCTTACCCCACACAACTTTTCCAGCGGGGGTAACCAGACCCAATTCACTGACATTCACCTGCAATTCAACAAGGACAAACATGTGACGTAGCCACAAAATTGTGAATCTGGGTCCCTGATGGGTTAATAATATATTACCTCAATGATTGTTCCCTTGGTCATGACACCAAGAGAGGTATACATTGGACCGTTGGGATTTTTCTTCACTCCAATGATCTCAAGATTGAAGGTGCACTTGAGTGCAGGGTGTGTTACATGAGCTTTAGTAAATCGCAAGCCTGAAGGGCGAATAAACCGTTCATACTTGGGAGGTTTTCTCGTAAAACCCGGTCCAACAAATGTGGCCTTGGTAACCATCCTCTTCCACTGCTTGGCTGCAAAGGAAAAACCAGGTAGGGTCTGTCAAAGACATTGCAGATAATACCTTACATTTATACAGCAGTTTATACATCAGACCAGTTTATACATCACACCACACTCTCTCTTCTAAATCAATTGCTTCAGGCTCTCCTGGACATTACAAATGTCATTCTACTAAGGACAGTTTCTTCAGCCGCTTGGTATCTACAAATTCACAACTGACAATCTAACCGTAACTACAAGGTAACAATGGTTAAATATTTTTTAATCCATACAAACAAATTCAGGTAAACACCATTATGTCAATTTGCAGTTTCCATTAAAATAGTCAGAATACTTACTTCTTCTTTTACCAGATCTGATCACTTTAAACATTTCATCTTCTGCCACCGGCCTAACCTAAAGACAGAAAACTTCCAGTTAAAGCATGCTAAGGCAAGAAGATTCACTCATAACTTCCAAAGGGAGAAAAAAACAAGTGATAGGAAGAATTCAAGTGAAAAACAGAGATAGTAAAGACAGACGATGAATTTTTTTTATAGGAAAGACAGATGAATTATAACTTACCTTGGGTAGAGGTACCTCCCATTTCCCAGCTTTCTCTTTCCTCTTTTGTTTTATGGTGTTGCTAAGAACCTATAAACAACAGAATGGCAAATTGTGAAAATAACTAGCCAGATAAGCATGTGAGCAAGTATTTGATTGAGTCCCTATATGTGCGCACTAAACGACATCACAACAACTTGCCTTTGCTCTTGTTGTGTTTTCACGATCAAGCAAATAGGCGGGGACAGCCCCCTCATGAACTTCATCGTCCACCTTTCTTCTACTTGTTGACTCTTCATGCATAGCAAATCTGTTCACATGGTATAACAAACAATAATCCACAAGCAGAAACGCTTATAAACACTATTGAGAAAGCAATAGAGCAATCATAATTGGCCAATATAACATGAAATACACAGAACAACATGAATTATACATAAGCTCATGTGTTCATACATATATCAGAAATGGATTACAAACATTTAAGAAAATAACGATGAATTAGCTAGCACTTCTATTATAAGTAGTCGATACAATCGTATAAAAACATAACACACCATCAGCCTAAAACTTTATCTTCTTAAATGTTCAATAGTCATACACTGGTCTCTCCATAATTTTTAAAAAATTAAATAATTTCATTGAAATCCAATAAACATCAATTGGACTAGTGACTATGTTGATATATCTATACATAGATGATCACGAGTGAAGTGAAACAAACAACATGGACCGTCGAAATCATACACAAAACAATATAAAAAAGAAGTAAAAGAGAGAAGGACAAACGTTTTCTTCATGAGAGCCTTCTCAGCGTAGCGTTTCTTAGCAAACATCTTGCCTTTGATACCCAATGCCTTTTGGGCGATTTCAGAGCGCTTGTGGACTTGACGAGCCTCCTTCTTGCGCTTGCGCTCGAAATGGTCAAGGCGGTAGCCATGGCGCTTCCTGTGAAGCTCTATGTAATCTCCTTGCGGCTGTTTCAATCAACAACACAAAGCGAAAACAAGAATAACTAAAATTGAAAAAATCAGTTCTAATTCAAAATAAAGAAACAGGAATCCAGTTTTCAAGAATAACGAACCATTTCGACAGTGCTTTTGAGGTTTAGAGCAAGACACAGAGGCACAGAGAGAGAGGGAGAGACTAGGGTTTTGGGAGACAAAATGACAGGAATGTTGCGTTTTCAAAATTGATTGGGTTGGGCCGGTGGTATTATGGGCCCAACCGATCAGAGCCGGTTATACATTACAGTAGCCCATAGTTAAGCATATATCTATAAATTAATAACAGATGAAGGAACCAAGATCCATCGAAGTCTGGTGGTAGAAAACTCTCATCTAGTCTGATAATAATCTAAATTCAAATATAAATGGTATTAAAATACTTATAATAATAATATTGGAAGCATCTAAATTCTATTGATATATTAATTTATTCTATTGTTTGTGAATTTATCAAATTATTGAATCTATATTATTTTTTAAATTTAAGACATACATTTTACTCCTGTAGTCAATTGAAATTCAATGTATATATTTGATTGTCTAAAGAAACAATTAAAGATGCAATACCCTACTAACAATATATTTAACCGGGTTTTGTTGGAATAAACACTAAGTTGGTTGAATTGGTTTTAAGTGATTTTTTATGCACACCAAGTGTTTGATACAATGCCTAAGTGAAGAAAAATGTAAAAATAGAATGAAATGGATTGTTTATGTATTAGACTATGTAAAAGCATATTGAGGGACGTATGGAACCAAAGCCAATTGATGATATTAAGCATAATTTCATGTTGAAAATGTGAATAAGGAAACCTATAAAAAGTTTATAAGATTAGTTGAAAAGCTATAAGAATAGTAGAAATCAATTTAAGTAACTTGCCTTTTTATGACCTTAGGTGAAGGGTATTGATGGACATTATGTAATACCATCTCATGTATATGTTTTCATGCATTAAATAAGTATGTTTGAGTATGTATGGCATTAAGGAAAGTAGGAAGTAAGATTTTAGAATGAAAATGGTGAAAATGGCATTGAAAAAGTGATGAAAAAAGATGGTTTTTCCTAGTTTTCGCCACCCGTTTGTTGGAATTTTTCAAAGCCTGTTTTATGGGTGATCTAAATGCGAGTTAGGGAGATGAATGGAGCAAAAATGAGGTCAAGAGCAGCCCTAGAATGGGCTGTGAATAGTTCTCGGCCTAAAGGGGTACCAAAATTTTGACATTTCATTTCGGGCTCCAGAAAATTATTTCGGGCATATGGGGATGCTCCTAGGTGTATATAAGTAAGGTCCATGCAAAGAAAATAGAATTTTAAAGCCTCGATTAAGTTGAAAACGAGTAGGGAAGTAAGTTGGTAAAATGGTTTTCAGTAGGGTAATTTGAGTTGTACGTTATGTGATAAGCTTTGGGAAGTTAAAATGAGTCTATTCTAAGCGAATATGTAATGTGTAGGTGAAGCGGAAAGTAAGCGGAACCAAAGGAGGCCATGGGAGCCCACTTAAGGAAACTTGAATAAGGTGAGTGCTATACTATTTTGAAGTATTTTCAATTAGTTATGGAAAGATATAAGAAAATTCGTATAGTTAATGTTAAAGAAATTTTATATGTGAGGTTTTGTTATTTTAAGAGTTTAAGCACTTTGAAAATGTATTTGTCATCATAGTGTTTGAGATGAGTATTTTAATTATATGATATTTCATAAGGAAAGTAAATGTTTTTAATTTTATAAGTATAAGCTTATCTAGAAATAAAGATCTTGATTTAAGTTTTAAGCCCTACTTTATAAGCAAAGCTACGTTTTATGTTATGAAATGAAAAGTAAATTTTCTTTACTTTCCTATAAGTGAGTTTAAGTGTCTATTAAATTATAAGTTTTGCAACTGGTATGTTTTATAAGAGGCTTAAGCAAAGATGAAGTTTTATCTATTCTTTATGTGCATTTTGCATTGATATATATATGTTTTATATATCTGTTTTATATGAAGTATTCTTAGCTATTTATATATTTATTTAAATTTTAAGTTCATATGAAATTTTAAAAATGTATGCATAAGGTTTTATGTATGATTGAATCAAAATGATATTTTATGCTTTATGCACTAAGAAAATGAAATTTGAAGTTTTATGTATTTCTAAGTATGAGCTTGGTGCTTAATGCACTCCAAATTAAAGGTTTTGTGCTTATTGCACTCTAATAAGTGAATTTTGTGCTTTTGCACTAAGTAAGAAAATAAAATGAAATTTTCAAAGGTCATAAGTATACCCACCTTTATAAGTAAGTTTTAGACCCGGTCAGTATATCCCACATTAGTATGGCAAGTCCAGGGGAAATGCATCACTAACTCAAGGGGGATTTAAGTCTGTCGTGTCACCTCTACTTTTGTGGGATATTATCTCGGGTCACGATTAGCGATGTAGTATTCCGCACATAACTACGGGATATCTTTGTAAGTAAGTAAGTGTCACGGTTGGTATCTATTAAAAGTGCCACGTGACTCCACGTCGGTTAGCGTATCATAGCTTCTGCATAGTTGTAAGTTTATAGGATACAAATGGTGCTTTTCGAAAATTAAATAAGTATCCAAAGTACTGAAAATAAAGAAAGATTTTTTCATGTTTTAAACATGTTTACGATCAATGATATTAAGTTTGAGAAAAATTTAAGAAATGGAAATGCATCCTATGCATTTTATAACCCATGAGTTTCCTATGAAATTTTACGAATATATATGAGCCTTATGGAAATTCCATTTCTAGTTACGTATGAGAATGGAATTGAAATTTATATGTTTTATAAGTTTATAAGTTTTCCATGAAGTTGTATGAATATATATACGTTTACGGATTTCCTATTTTAAGTTATACGTTGAAAGGAAATCTAAATCTTATATGATTTCTAAACTATAAGTTTTATATAAATCCTTATGGATGTGTAAGTTCAAATACTATTTCATTTCTTATGAGCTTTATAGGAATTTTAAGTATATATATATATATAAGTTATATTTTACATATGTACGTTCAGTAATTTAAATACGATTCGTCTTTATTTTTAAGTTCTAAATTAAATGAAGTTTATATATATGAAGTTTTAAACACATATATATATAAGTTCACATTATATGCAATTTATAAATTCATACGAATTTTTGTACTTATGCGTTTATAAATTCCATAAGCATGTTTTGTGCTTTAAGAAAAATTATGCTTGAAAATTTTTAAGTTACATGGATTTTTATGAGTATATAAGTTTTATATATTTTTGATGCCTTTATTGGTTTTATGGTGTTATAAATGATGTGTGAGATTTTATGAAATTATGTACCTTATGAATTTAGCACTCACACTTTACCATGGAATAAGTTTTGAAATTTATAAGAAATTTTAAGAATAAGAAATGAAATTTTAGAAAGGTTTTAAAGAGGTATTTTTAAGAGATAAAATACTTTAAGCTAAAAGGGAAATACCTGCACTCACTGAGCTCTCATAGCTCATCATTTTCTATTTTTATGTTAAAAACCTCCTCAGGTATCCATGTGGGTGATCGAAATCAAAAGGCTCCTCCAGAAGAGTAAGTTGGGCAATGATGCGACAGTGTTCCTTCATAAATACATTTTTCATATTTGTATGTGAAGAAAATCATATGTAATATATAAGTTTAATATTAAATGAGTGGTCCAGATTTAATTAAGATATGAAAATTTTAAGTTTCGAACTCTGATATGAAACTTCCAAGTATTTGATTTATGATTTTATGTTTTGATCTTAACGAAATGGAAATTTGATTTATGTCGTATAAGTATGTTTGTGGAAGAAGTTGGGTTGGAAAATGAAACCATTTGAAAGTGTATTTTCCTTTGCAGGTTATTTTGGGTTAAATTATAAACGCAAGCCGTTATGATAGTCGAATTTAACAATTGAAGGAAAAAAAAAAAAAAAATCCAACTCATTCTAGTTTTATAAGTAAGAAAAGATTTTAATGGTTCGCTCCGAGAATTTCTCTTAACCCATTAAGTAGGGTTAGAAGGGATCCGTTGGGGTGTCAGGCGGGGCTCTCCGGACATAAGTACGGTAAGATTCAGATTGAGTCCTGTCAAATATAGTTACTAAATCACCTAATTGATGGTCAATTAATTAGGAGTGTAATAAAGTGAAAGATAAGGATAAGAAAGAGATTTCAATGACATTAGCATGGTTAAGCTACATGATTAAGGTTACACTATAACCTTGGATAAGCAAATTAGTTCATCATTATAAGAAGATAATCACTCATAATGTGCACACACAATGTCAATCAATACAAACAAGGGAAGAAGGAGAATCTTATAGAGTTGGTTAAAGCTTTCTTCCTTTCAAAAGAGGGTTCATTCCATCACAAGATGATGATTGTTCCCTCCAAAGCTTGCTTCTTGATAGATTATGTAAGTTTAAGTTCTTGATGATCCTCTTGCTTCCCAAAAATGGTGATCGATGATGTTTGAATCTCAAAGGCTACTCATTTGGTCCAAGATACCTCATTTGGTCACTTAGGGGCATATTTATAGCTCCTCTCCTTGCTAGGGCACGAAATGAACTTAAAAATACATAATTGCCACTTCGCTACCTGGGTGTGCCACCATTGCTAGCACATTTTACTAGCCTATGGTCCTGGGTGTCAACCACTAAAACCAAACACTACCTGTGATAGTACCCTTTGCTAGTGGATTGATCTAGTGTGTTTTAGCCACACATGCGCTACCCTGAGTAACGCCCCTAACTGGCAAATGCCTTAGAGACTCTCTTTCAAGCTTTCTTGTTTTGATGGTGATGGGTCTATCGATGATGATTCCAAGATGCCCTTGACTTGATTTGATTTGATTTTGGCTTAGGATACTACATGTAAACATACACACCATTTTTGAGCTTGTTTCCTAAAACATAGTTACAAACACATCAAACGTGCCAATTTTTACTGAAAACTAAGCAAAGGGTTAGAATTTAGAGGCTAAAATCAAATGCAGAAATTGTGTGATCAACCACATTCACTGTTGGTCAAGCTTGGTCAAAGTTATTGACAAAAAGAATAATTTCATCCTATCATTCCATTTCATTAATTAATTAAGATTTAATTATTCATTTAATTAATTAATTTAATATATGCATCAAAATAACCAAAGTTTCATTGTGTTATATTAATATAATTTAATAGAGATTTATATGTTTTTTAAAAAAAAAAAAGAAAAAAGAAAAAGAAGATTATCATCAGTCCTCTATTTTTTTTTTTCCTTACAGTATAGGTACACATTACAACTACCGGGACCTTATGATTTAGACCTCTAAGGTACTGCCCTGACTATTACTACTACTACTATTTCCTAATAGGTAAGAGAGAGCTATCCACATATAATAAAAAATTTACCCACAAACTAGTAGGACTCTTTAGTAGATTCTCTATACTTGTGAGTTATTTAGAAATTATCCACTTTTGTAGACAAAGGTGTTCGAACCTAGACCTTTGCTTATTGACAAGCAAACTAGGGCTAAAGTGCACCACTAAGGCACTCTACTTCAGAGCAAAAATTATAATCAATCCTATACGTACTTTGAATAAATATTTTTAAAAGAATACTTTAATAAATTATTAATTTAGGAAATATGTAGGATTACATTAAAAGGGAATTTTTAAGAAAATTGTATTATCTTATAATTTCATCAAAATTATTAATTTATCTTCTTGGTCCCATAGTTTTAAAAAATCCAAGCCGCACCAAGGCATAAAAAGGTCAAAAAGTTCGAGGCGCGAGGAGCGCCATACCAAGGTGAGGCACACCTCTTATTAAAAAAAAAAAAAAAAACTTAAAAAATTATAAAATCATAAAATTGGAGTCTTGTTATATACATATATATAATTATAGGGATTTTTTCTATTTATTTTTCAAATCAGAGGATTGAATTAGGTATTTCATCATAACTTAGGAGTTATTTGCAATTTTTCTAAGTTTAAGTGTGCATTTTATCATAAATCGAGGTTTATTTATAATATATATATATAAGTTTTAACACTTAAATAACCCAACAGTCGTCCATTTTCTCTCTTCCCCGCCCTTTCTCTTTCTCACACTCTCCTTTCCTTCACTATTATTCCCCCTCTTTCTCTCTTTCCCCCATTTTGCTTCCTTTATCCTCTTCGTTTGTGTCTTTCTTTCTTCTCACCGTATTCTTCACTAGAACCAAGCGACCATCTTTTGGAGCATTGGTTTCGATAGCGAGAACTTCGGTGTGAGGAGAGAGAAGTGGATAGGTAATAAGAAGGTTGGTTTCCAAGTTGTTTTTCTGGTTTCAAGGGTTGTTTGGCTAGTTTTGACAGCCAATTTTGGCAATTGGGTGGTCAGGGTGAGGAGAGAAGGGTGTGGAGAGAAGGGTTCGTCGGTTGAGAAGAAGTGAGAAAAAGAGAAAAAAAAAATTGGGCCAACCTTTTATTTCGTCGAGGCATGCTTAGGGTTTTCTGCGCCTCCGCTGGGGAGGCGTGCGCCTTATTAAATGGGATACACCTCGTCGATGATGCATTGCACCACGCCTCACACTTAGGTGTGCCTTTTCAAACTATGTTATTAACTATGCTAGTGACACAGCCGCCTTCTCCAACATTTTAGAAATTTTGGATTGACCTTTTTTTTTAGAGCTTCCAACCTTCTGTCATTCATATCTCTTAATATTTTATGTTGGTTGTGCAAACACTCTCAACGATTCTTTTTCTTTGTTTTTTTCCAAAACTCTCAATGAAATTATCATCGGAACACTTTCAATAAAAGCACCATATTGTTAAAGACCTAACTATAGATCCAACAACAAACCCTAATCATCCTAACTTACGCTACACAGTAGGATAGTTAATAAACCAATTAACCCATAGAATGGATAAACTATCACTCCAAAATCATATTACAAAATTACCCAACCCTAGCCAAGAATAAATAACAAGCCAACCCAACTCACAAAATTTGATAGATTGATTCTCTAGAATTATATCATAGAATTGACCTAACCTTAACCGAAACAATTCCAAGCAAGAATACCCAAAAAAGCAAAAGAAAATCACAAGATAATTGTCTCGCAAAGTTGCAAGATTTTATTAATTTCTCAAAAGCCAAAAGATTCTAATAATCCTAAACTAATTTCCTATTTATAGCTAATTAATTTTAACTTTCCTAGGTAACATGACTTTCGTAGGAAATAGAAACCTAAAGGGAAAATAATTGTAACTTTCATAGAAAACAAGTTTTCCTTTGAAAATAGAAATTTAAAAGGAAAATAAATCTAATAACTTAAGGAATGAAAACCTAAAAGGAAATAAATCCAAAACTTAAAATAAATAAATAAATCCAACTAATAAGACAATACTATAAAGTCTAAAATAACGAAATAATATTTTAAATAGAAATAGGGAATCCAAACAAATCCAGGACCCAAACAATAATATTTTAATGTAAATTGCCCTGGACAGATTTCCCTCAGGTTCTCATCAATTTATCTTAATCTAGTCTTATATAATCTTTATTATATAAGGCATCTTCATTTCCACATCGCAAAACAGTCTTGGATAAGATTGTCGTACCTAATACAAAATGAACCATAACTTTAGATTTACCACAAACGAAATACCCAGTTTTATTTGTTTTTACAAACTCTTTAGATTACTTATAGCAAACTAAATCCGCTTGTATATAACATTTAAATTCTTAGTTTGAGATTACATCAATAATCAAGAATATTTCTCATGATATTTATAATTTTTTCAAAACTTATAAATTAAATAAAATGGTTACTTTATTAATATTTATAAAACCGTTTACATAATTATAAGTTTTTAAAACACAAACCCCAACAATAATGAGTGATGCCGAAAATTGGTTGTTAAAAACACATTCTTATCAATTAATTATTTATATACATGAATGTAGATGAGGTTTTGCTACCAATATATATAGTTATTGAGTTGATTAATAGCCATTAAATTTCAATCTATTGGTTTATAAAAATTATACATGTTATAATTTAAAGCAAAAAATATATATTTTTCTTTTATAACTGTCCCTATATAGTTATAAAATCAACATTGTAGGTAAGGGTGGGAAAAATAGGGGACCAACCTAGCCCAAACTAACCCGAAAATATTAGGTTTCAATCTGACTTTACGTTGGTTCAATCCTAAATGAGGAAAACCAATTATTTTCGATTTTGGGTCAGCAAAATCGAACCAACCTGAAACTGATTTAATAAATTTAAAAGAAAAAAAAAAAAAATGAGCTATATATACTTTTGATCCAAAGTAAACACATGACCCTAGCCGTCATACCAACTCTTTATAACCGTTCTCTCAACTTTCTCTCTTAACTTCTCATCTTTTTCACTCTACCACTGGTGTTTTTCCTTTCTTGACGGGACCCGCCCTAACTTTTTCCTTCTCGAGGTCCAAGTGCCCGCTTGGCACCCCACGAAACCCTTTTGAACTATAACTCGTAAGACCTGAAAGAGATTCCGAAGAGCAAAGCTTGGAAAGTTAAGAACATTTCATAAACTTATAAATTAAAAACATCAAATTCGCTTTTTCATAGTTTAACTTTTCTAAAAACTTTGATAACATTTCAGCTGTTTTTCAAGATTTCCCAAATTTCTTACAAATCACCTGCAAATAATAAAAGCACTTCTAAATTTTCAAACATCATCTCAACTTCCAAAGGACCTCCGGTCCATTTCAATTTCAATCTCTAATCACAAATTTATCTAATTTAAATAAAATCATTTCAAAACTTTAGAAGTAAACATTCATTCACAAATCGAAAGTTTTTATACAACATCCAAATATTTCCATTCAAAAGGTCTTCAAAATCATTCCATTTACATTATACAATATGTTACCAAAATAATGGTAAAGTTTATCAAATTTACAATCCAAAAATATATAGACATCCACCAAAAATCATATACATAAACCCATTTCACATTTATGCAAAAACACAATGCATTCAACTTCACATAATGTTAAGTTTGTCCAACCTATCTATTCCGAGGGAGGGGAGCGCATACTATGATCGCTGGTTCCTACACCTAGGGTGACGCGACCCAATCTAGATCTCTCTAAACTCTTATCTGGAAGGGTCTCATCAGACATCTCAACGGATCCCTCCTAAACCCTACTAGACGGGTTAAGAGAAATTCGCGGAGCGAATCATTAAGCTTTCTCTTTACACACTAACTTGCTTGATTTTCTTTTCAAAAACTAGTTGGGTTGGTTTTGTTTTAAAAACTAAAATTTTATTTCAAATTGTAAAACCAATTCGTTTTTTTTTTTTATATACTAAACTAAAATCCGACAGCATAATGGCTTATATTTTTTACATTTCCATAACCTATAAAAGAAAATTTACACTTCTAAAATATTTCTCAAATATCACCCAACTTCTTTATCTACAAACAGGCATATCAAATCACAATTTCATTTTCATCAAACTAAAAACATGAAATCACAATCAACAATTTACAAATTTCTTCCAATGGTTTAAAAACCTAAACTTTAACTTCATGAACCACTTATTTACAATCTCAAAAGAATATTTACAAACATTTTCTTTAAACTACAAAATATGCAATACAAGCCATGCAAAAGTATCATCGTGTCAAGCCCACCTACTTTTCTGGAGGAACTCTTTCTTCTCGATCACCTCACATCTATTCCTAAGGAAGTTTTTAACATAAAAATGGAAAACTGTGAGCTTTAGAAGCTCAGTGAAGTGCTTATAATACTTTTCAACTAAAACTTTTATTTTCTAAAATACCTCTTTAAAAACTTTTGAAGGCATAAATTTCTATTTCATAACAAACTTCTCAACACTGAATTCTCATTTAACTGCAAAGCATAAATATAGCAACTATAAATTCATATATGCATAAAAATTCATGTAAAACTTGTAAATTGAAAAGCATACATAACGCTAAACAATTTATAACTTGTAATAAAATTATAAAATGCTTCTCTTTACTTTCTAAATCTCAAATATTAACTTTTCTTTCTAAAAGCACCATTCATACCCCAAAATAATCTGACCATACGGCGACTAGCTAATGCTGCTCGTTGTGGCAATGTCACTTGGCGATTTTGAATTGACACCAATCGTGACACTATCTAAGACATCTCACGACTATATGCGAAATTCTGTATCGTTAACCATAGCACAAGATAATATCTCACACAAATAGAGGCGATACGACAAACTTGATTTCTCCCTAAGTTAGTGACGTATCCCCCCAAGACTTTGTCATACTAATGTGAGATATACCAGCTGGGTCTAAAACTGAAACTGAAATCTGAGAGTATACTTATGACCTTTGAAAACTCTTTTAGCTTTACTTTATAGTGCAATAAGCATAAAATCTTTTTTCTGGGTGCATAAAGCACCAAATCTCATTTCTGAGTGTCATAAGCACTAAAACTCTTTTTTTTTTAAGTGCAACAAGCACACAATATCATTTCTAAGTGCAAGAAGCACAAAATAGCTTAGCTTTTAAAACTTTAAGCTCAAGATTCATTTCAAAATCAATAGCTCATACAATGGAAATTTCTTATATCATTTCAGATAAAAAATAAGCTTTACAAAACTAATTACAAGTATTGCAAAACCAGTGTAGCACTCGCCTAGATTGCAAACTTGGTATATGAAGCTTTAATGGTCTTGTCGCCCTCCGCTTGCTTCCTCATCACCTACATATCACATTCTCACTTAGAATACACGACATTTAACTTATCAAAACTCATTGAATAACTTCTAACTCAAATAACCCATAAAATGACACTTTTCACTAAAAAGCTTCTCTACGTGGTTTCTACTCAACCGAAGCTTTAAAATTCTCATTTCTTTCCATGAACCTTATTCTCACATAGGAACATCCCTATATACCCGAAAAAATTTTCTAGGAGCTCGAAATGAAAAATCACATTTTTGCACCCCCTTTGGGCCTGAATATTGTTCACTAGCCCTCTCCCTTGATTTCTCTTTCCTCAATTCTTGCTCCATTCATCTCCCTAACTTGCATTTAGGTCACTCGTAAAACGATTCTGAAAAATTCCAACTATCGGATGGCTGAAACCTAAAGAACAACCTCACTTGTTCACACTTTTTTCAAGGCAACTTTACACTTTTGGTTTCTAAACTCAATTCTCTTCCTCTTAACAATTCACACTCAAATATACTCATTCAATGCATTTAAACTCATAGCTACAGTGGTATTGTATAATAATCACATATGCCCTTCATGTAAACTAAAATTTTTGGAAGGTTTTCTAATTAAATTTCTAACACTCCCATGAGTTTGTCATAGGTTTCTCTAACCTAAATTCAACATGGAATCATACTTAAAACCATCAAATGGCATTGGTATCTTACTTCCCTTACTATGGCCTTAAATGGCCTAACACAAACCAAATTCATTTTACTCAAATTTTTCATGCTTAACTCTTTCGAACATTTCATCAAACACTTTGTCTACAACACATTTCAATCAAAACCAAACTCAATTCAAATTTAGGGTTTCTCCAACACAACCCTAGCATCTCAAACTAAATGGCTCTACATGATCTACTCTTGTTTATGGTCATTAAACGCTCATCTCAAGTCACACATAAAAGCCCACATCACAAACCAACTAAATCATCAACATTTCAACCACCATGACAAATTTCGAAAATGGTATACTAACATTGGATTGCTTGATTTCTTGCTTCCAACTTGTTCTCCTAGCTTAGATGGTCTTGAAACTCATGATTGAAAGCTCGAAAATGGATGGAAATCACTTTATCTCTCCTCCCTCAAGCTTGGTCGAACCACCCATTGTCTCTCATTGGTTTCACTGTTTTGCTTCTTGTTTGTGACTCTAACTTGATCTTCTAGTTTAGGGTGACTTGAAGGCTTCATTTGGAGGTTGAAAATGGCTTGGACTCACTCGATCTTCTTCTTCCTCTTGGCCAAAATCACACACTCTCTCTTGGCTCTCCCTCTCCCTTTCGGCCTCTTGGTTTGGTTTCTAAGTTTGTCATGATTTTGTGACTTGAATTGTGCCTAATAGGCTGAAATTTTCACACTTATCCATTAACAATATTCATAATGACCACCTTGTTCTGAAAAATTTGGTTTGTGTCCCTCAACTTTAGCTTAATTCTAACTTGATCTCAAATATGTTTTACTTTCTTCAATTTAGCCCCTATGTCACACTTATAACCACTTAAGGTGTCATTTACCATTTTACCCTTCTAATTATTCTCTAATTGGGTTCAATCAATCTCTAAAAAATTGACTACAATCTTAGGCACTTTTATTGCTCATTTAGGGTCTCAAATCATTACTTAGGACTATTATTAGGAAAACCATAAATATAAATCGAGGGTTTACATTAGGAGGTTTTTAAAGCAAAAATTCACGAAATAGTGAGCTACAGGAGCTCAATGAGTGTTACAATTTTCCTAACTAAATGCTTCCTTTCGAAAATACACCTCGCGAAAACATTTAAAAGCAATTTTTTTCTTTTCTTAAACGTTTCAAAATCGAAACATAGACTTTAACTATTTCATAAGTAAACTTTAAAATTCAAATTCATGCATAAAATTATAAAATGCCCAAAATAATTCATAACTTCCATAAATCATGTAATATTTAAAAAAAAAAAAAAAAAAAAAAAAAAAAAAAACATTTCCATGTATAGCAGAAACTCAACCAATGGATCCCAAATAGCATCATAACATAACAATGTGTCCTGGGCAGGATGAACCATCATCCCCAATGTTGGGCGGGACAAACTATCATCCTCAGCATAACATGGTAACGAGCATTGGGCGTGTAACACCTCCTGCCCCTCCTTCCATTAGACTAGTCCAAGGGGTGCTACCTGTAACTTACTTTTTTCAAAATCTTTATTTCGAAAACTATATATTTAATTTATGCATATCAAAATAGGGAATTTCAAAAACTTTACAAATTAATTCAAACTATTTTATTTCATATGGAAAAACTGCAAGAGTTTCCCCCTAAAATTTAAACTTTCCAACCTGTTATAAATTCATTATATTCAATTCCAATGCAAAATTTTTCCACAAAATCATATTCACCAATTGGAACCAAACTCCGTTTGGTTCAACATTTTCCATGTACACAACATTGTCCCAAAATATATACAGATTGGTTTTTCTTTACAAAATTCCACATTTAATATACAAATACATATATGCATGCATATATATGCAAAGTAAAATTCTTATATACAAAACCAAATATGATAACTACCCATAATACGAATGGATGTGACTAAATAAACTTGTTGTAGATGATCTTCACTTCAGTCCTCGCCCTCCAGATGCAATCTACTACCCGCGTGTGGTAATTCCAACAGCATTAAGCATATTTTCTTAGTAGGGTGCATACTAAATTCGAATTTATAATTTTTGAATATAAACACTTTCATACCATAAAAATAAACAACTTTTCAATTCAAAATAATTTAACAACTTGTTGTACACATTTGAAAACCAATTCACACATACATTATATACTTGGTCTAAAACAATTTTCATTGACCATTGTAAACACTAGCATGATACATTGGACTAGAAAACGGGATTTTTGGCATTGAATACTGGGTGCCTACCCACTGAATCGCAACACACATATATAAATCAATCATTTGGAACCGAACATTCGGTGCCCCTCATGGCCCCTAAATTAATTATTTCATTTTATTTCAAAATATATCAATGCAGTATTGCTATAATAACCCTATTGGCATGTCAAATTCTAATCCTCACCTACCAATACTTAAGTTTACTAGGGACTTATTTAATAATTCCAATGGATGCACTATAAAAGTCACCATTTCCTTTCAATTAAAAGGTTTCATAAATCATTCAAACACATTATTTTTAACACCCAACTTCTCTCTTTAATCCACATAGTCATTCAAAATGCACATTTAAAACATAGTTCACAAATCAATTTAATTAAAACACTCAAGTATTAACATTTTAAAAACCATATTCATACAATTAAAAACAAAGATTCAAATTAAATGTACACCAACCTTTTTACCACCTTGCTTGAGTTAGTATACCCTTCAATGGAAGCTGACACTTTCTCCTTTCCTTATTCTTGTCTTCCTTGAGCTACCTCCTCTCCTAAATTTTCAAAAACACATATATAATAAACACAAGTTCATTTCATAAATCAAAATGCATGATCTACTAATCCTAAATGATCTAAAAACTTTCAAATCTCACAAATCTTTATTGAAACTCATTTTACCTTCAAACTTCTCTTCTAAGTTTCTACTTAACCAACACTTTAAAATTCTGATTTTTTTTCGTGAATCTTATTTATTCTCACCCTAGGAACACGCCCATATACCCGAAATAATTTTCTGAATCTCGAAATGAAAAACGCCTGAATTAGACCCCCTTTGGCCGAATGCTTCCTAAGGAGAAATCCCTAGGCTTTCTTTCTCTAATTCTTGCTCCATTCATCTCCCTAACTCACATTTAGATCACTCGTAAAACGGTTCTAAAAAATTCCAACTATCGGGTGGCGAAACCTATGAAAAACCTCTTTTTTTTGACACTAATCTAGGTGTACTTTTCACATTTTCCACTTCTAATCTCAATTCTCCTTTCCTAGGTGTTCTTCATGCTTAAACATACTCATTCAATGCATTTAAACATATACATGAAGTGGTATTACATGATAATCACCATTGCCCTTCATATAGACTTTTAAGTGGAACTTGTCTAAATTGATTTCTAACTTGTTCATGGGTTTCTCTAACATGTTTTCAACATGGAATCATGCTTAAAATACTCAAATGACCTTAGTATCATAGACCCCTCACTATGGCCTTTCATGGCATAACACACATCAAGTTCATTTCTTTCAATTATTCATGGTAATTCATTCAAACATTTCATCAAACACCTAACATACAACTCATTTAAATCAAAACCAATTCATTTGAAGCTTAGGATTTCTCCCACAAAAACCCTAACACATCAAACTTACATAGTAACATGATATGCTCTTGGTTTTGGTCTCTAAATACTCAACTCTTATCACAAACAAAAACCCACATCCATTTCCAACAAAATAATCATCACAAACATCAACACAACACCATATAAATGACTTCAAAAATGAGAAAACTCACCTCTTTTTGCCTTGAATCTTTCTACAAACTTGTCTCTCTAGCTTAGGAAAGCTAGAGAGACAAACGTAGGGTAGCTTGAAAACTTGATTAGGAACTTAAAATGGGATTGAAACCAACTTGATTGCTTTTGGTTTTGCTTGGCCGAACCTAACACCCCTTATCTCTTTTGTCTAGGTTTTTGGTTTGTGTTTGTATGTTTTGCTACTCGTTTGGTGAGAACACACACAAGTCAATGTTTATATATTTTTATCTTTTCCAAAATGACCATTACGTCCTTGAAAATTTGGTTTTCGTCCTTTAACTTTGCTTAATTTTACTTTGACCCCAAATATGATTTATTTGTTTCATTTTAGTCTCTTATCACACTTAACAATCTCCTAAGGCCATTTACCATTTTACCGTTCCATTTATTCTCCAATTGGTTTAAATCAAGTTTTAGATGTTCCTTAAATTCTTTAGGCACTTTCATTAAACCTTTAGGGTCTCAAAATATCACTTAAGGACTATCACTTAAGGACTATCACTAGAAAAACCCTAAATAGAATCGTGGCTTACAATATATATATTCACACTTAATCTATGTTTGCATGACAACTCTTGATAATCATAATAATAATAACAATGATATTCATGCTTATAAATTTAGGAGTGTTACAGAGCAGGACGAATCATCATCCCTAGTACAACATGGTCACATATATTGGGCGAGACAAACCATCATCCCCAGTGCTGGGCGGGACAAACTGGTAATAACCCCACATGACAGTATCCATATACATGAGACATCTCACAACCACGCAATGGAATTATTCCATAGTGCATACGTGAAGTGAGACAATACCCCACACGTATAGAGGGCGATACAACTCGATTGATAGACTCAATCCCCCCGATATTAGTGACACACCCTCCCAATACTTGCCATACACACAAGGGTATTCTGGGCAGATCTAATCTTCCATTTATATCATTTCATATATGTCAATCCCACTCATAATTCATGGGGTAATCCATTGGCATTTGAAAACTATCTTTTTTCATGCCTTTCATAAATCAGTTTCAGTTTATTCAACAATCATAATTGCATAAAATCATGATCATAGAATGGCATTAAAGTATAAGCTCTACATTTTATTATTTTCATGCATAAACATTTCATTTCACACATTTACATAAATGGTACATATACTAATATTTTAAATAGAAACTCATTTCACATTCTAAAATCATTTAACCATCATGAAAACAATTAAAACATGTCAATTATGCAATTAAGTCTTGAAAATTCATTTTACACTCACATCAATATACAAAATACTTTAAAATTCATAAAAATACATAAAGTATTTCAAATATGCATTTGACATTTATAAAAGGTTTTACACTCACTTGGCTCACAAATTAGTGGTTTGTCCGTCAACTTCACTCTCTTGATTCTTTAGTTGGCTCACCACCCACAAGTCACATATCACCATAAAATCTATCACAAACTAATTTATTTGGTAGTCAGGTTAATTACACTTGAATTCAACTCAATAACATCTCATACTAGAATTACACCATTTCCACATATTCAACCCAAGTTCAAGATCACATATTCACATCCTTCTATAGAAATCCAAACTTTCATTTTATGATTAACAATGAATTTACAAATGAATAGTAACATTTTCTAGTGAATAGTGTCTCTAGATGAATAGTACCCGATGAAGGGTGAAATTTTGAGACGGACCCTAAAAATTGAAAATATTAGAATGGTTAGTAGGACCCAATAAAATAGAAACGGAGAAAAAATGAATCTGTTTGGGTAGTTTCTGAAGGTTCTCAAAGTTACCTAACAAAAACACCCTTACAGACAGGATTGTGAATATTATTGACCTAAACTCCATTTGAATTTTTTTCAAAACCATGGATTGAGTCCTAAGAGACCTAATAGAGTATTATAAAGTCAATTTGATGAATGGGTGATCAAAGAATTAATTTGAAATTTATTTCAGAATGAATTGTATTAATTTTCAATGTTAAGGGTATAAATAAGATTTTATGATATTAAACCCATTCTAAAAGCACTATCCATGTGATTATTGATGGACCAATGGTGGACTAACACCTAATAGTCATCTTTTGACCAAATTTGTGGTTGAGATTAATTAGAATTGATTAAGATAATTGAATGGATAATTATATAGTTAATAAACCAATGAAATTGTGATTAGTGTGACTAAAGGATATCTTTGATATTTTAGGTGAACATTAAGGGCAAAATGGTCATTAAGGGAGACTAGTATATAAAGTTGAAGCCCAAATGAAATCCAAACAAGAAGCAATTCGGCCAAACACAAAAACAGAACCGAAAAGGAAAAAAAAAAAAGAGAGAAGAGAGGAGAAAGAGAACCATAGAAGAAGAAGAAGAAGGAAGAAGTGAGCTACTGGTTTAGGGGTGATTTCTCTCAAGTTTTTCATCCTCTTAGCTCCAAGAATCATCAAGGAAATCAAGGTAAGTTAGTTGGTTGAATTTATAGTTAATTGATAGAGTTTTTGATGAGTTTTATGGGTTTTGTTGAAAATGGTGGTTGATGGATGAAGTAATGTTGTTTGTGAGTTATTTGAAGGTTGTTTATCATGATTTTAAGTTTAGAATTGAATTAGAATGTGATATGAGTTGGATTTTGTTAGTTTGTTGAAGGTTAGGGTTTGAATGGATGATGATGATAATTGATGGATTTAATTGATTTAAGTTTATTGAATGTTAGATGAGTTGAATTAGTAGAGATTTGTGTGATTAAATTGAAGAAAAATGAAATGAATGATTGTGTGTGTGTGGAGTTAGAAGATGATAAGAATGGGTGCCTAGTGTGGGTGTTGGATTTTAATGTGTTTAAAGGTTTTGGTTGATAAATTAATTGGTATGGGAATAATTGTTGGAAGGAGTTTTAATTAAATGGATGAATTGGTATGAAATTTAATTTTTATTAGGTTGAAGGACACCTTGAATTTTAATTAATTCATGTGATTCTTTAGGATATTAAAGTGTTTGAATGTGTTTGGTATTGAACAAACACCAATGGAATGGGAAGAAATGGAAATTAGAAAGTGTTGGATGAATTAGTAATGGAATTAATTTGGATGTAATTGAAGTTTAAATAAGAAAATGTGAATTTATTTTAATTATGGAATGGACATGTTATTGATGGATTTTTGGGCTTGAAATTGTGAATTATAGGTGACCAAATTGAAGTCCCAAAAGTTAAGAAAAAGGTGAGGATTGATTAGTTACCAAGTGATCCAAAATAGTGAGTGCAAAATTATATTTTTACCATGTTATGTTAAAGTTGTTTTGATTGTGAAATAATTCAATTATTTCATGTTGTTATGAAAACTAATAAGTGATTTAAATGTTCCATTTTAATTTGAATGTGTTATGGTTCATGCATGAAAAATATATGCAATGGATTGTGAACTATATGTCATTCAAAAATGATATATTGTTTTTATGAGCAAGTGAAATAAATGAAATTTAATTAGGAATAGCATAAAGAAGTATTAGATTTTCAAACCCAATGGATTACACTATCTGTTATGGAATTGACGGTATCTGAATATATATATATATATCTATTTAGACTCAATTGAAATATCCTTGCGTGTATGGCAAGTCCTAGGATGGGTTGTCACTAACTCTGGAGGGAATTTAGTCTGTCAGTCAAGTCACATCACCAAATATACGCGTGGAGTATTATTTCACTTCGTGCTTGCACTATGGATTCAATCTGCAGCGCGTTAGTGGGATGTCTTCTGTATATGCCAGAAAGTGTGAAGGACGCTGGGCGTGAAGCACTGATGGCTATCACTAATGCTGGGGATAGTGGTTTGTCCCTCCCTAGTACTTATGACCATTATCTATATGCTTCTGGAAATCCATTGGTGGTTTTGAAATTATATGAAATTATGTTATATCTAAAACTGTTTTGAAATTTTGTTATACATGAAAATTTATGGAAATTTCTGAAATTGATTACCATTTTTAATATAAATTTTTATCTGCTGGTTCTGAATTTTATTATTTTGAATCTGAATTTTATTAATATCGATTCTGAAATTATATTTCTGAAAACTGTAAGAAATAGAAATTTTTATAAATGTTTTAGGGAGGTCACCCATTTAGAAAAGAATTTTAGTTAGAAAACTTCGCACTCACTGAGCTTTCGTAGCTCACATTTTATAAATTTTTGTTAAAAACCTCCCTAGGTGCAAGTTACAGCCGATAGGATACACGTTCCTGTCCATTCAAATGAACGTTACTGAAGAAAAAAAATTTCAATGAATGTATAAGGATGACAATGCACAAAAGAATTATGAACTTTATTTTGGTTGTAAATATCTTTTGAATATAAATTATTATTTTGATTGCAAAGTTCTGGATTGTCAACGAATTTTTATTTTCAAAGTTGATATTAAACTAATTTGATTTTATTTCCTTAGAAATTGTGGCTAGGGATTGCCATCGAAATGGACCTAAAGTCCAATTGGAAGTTGAGAAAATGACTGAAACTTTTAGAAGTGTAAATTTTGAACTGTAGGTTGATTTTGTAAATCTTGGTAATCCTGAAAAATAAGGAAACTCTGCCGAAATTTTAAGAAATTTTAAACTATGGAAAACAAATTTTAATAAATTTCAAGTTTCTCTGAATTATGATGATTTTCAGTTCTAGGCTTTGCTCCTCGGATTCTCGACTGGATGTAGTGGAATAGAATCCAAAGGAATTCCATGGGGTGCCAAGCGGGCACCTGGGCCCCGTAAAGGGAAAGACAGGGCGGGATCCCAGTCAGGGTTGGTATCAGAGCCCGAATATTGTTTGATCTGCTGTCTGTTTTTTAAAATGGTTTTAATGTTAGTTATTAAATGATTTTCCAGTATTTGACTTGAATTTTCAATAATAATTATATTACATCAATTGTGCATTGCATAATCAAGTTTGTGACTGAACATTCATATAATCATGTGTAAAGAGGTCGCCTAGCAAAAAAGAGGGGCGAAATTGTAACACCTAAAGTTTTGATGAATAGTATCTATGTGAATAGTAATTTTTTTGGAAAGCGAACCTTGTGTATCGAAAGTCTCGAAATGATGAATAAAGTTTAACGAAATTGAAATGGACCAAAAACGGAGTCCGTTTGAGTGGAATTGAGAACGTTTCCATATCCTATCAGAATTTCGTAAGGATTTTCGAAAAAAAAATTCGAAAACATAGAAAAGTGTCAAAATGCATAGTAGGACACTCGAGAAGCATTTTAGAGACTTAAATAACACTTCCGAAGGAGATTCAAATTGAAATGGAATCAATTCAAAAATCGCTAGAGGTGATTCAATAAGTTTACGAAGAGCTAATGGAAGTAGCCATTAGGGCGGAGAAAAGTGTGGAGGTTATCCCAAAGCCGAAACCAAAGTAGGGCTAGAAGCGTAGCTAGTCAAACAGCTACTCAGAGGGACCCAGCAAGCACACTAGATCAAGAGACAAATTTGTAGGGTCCAGCAGCTGTCAGCAGAATCGTGGGGCACAATCAAGCCAAGGCTCCATGACCGCACCAACTGGTTCCAAAGGCCTTAGGGGGAGCTAGTAGAGCAGACCCGCCTGTAAGACATGTGGCAAGCCACATGCGGGTGAGTGCTACAGAAAGAGATCCAGATGTTTTAGATATGGGTAGGAGGGACATTTTGTGAAAGACTGCCCATAGCCAGCTCCAGCAGATCAATCAAGGCCACAAATTATAGCTATTAGAGAGACCAGTGGGAGTTGAGGTACAGAGAGAGTCACACAAACGGGAGGGCCCACTGGTACTAGTCAACCCAAGTAAGGTTGTAGGACCTCAAACTTTCATTTTATGATTAACAGTGAATTTACAGATGAATAGTAATATTTTTGGGTGAATAGTATCCGATGAATAGTGAAATTTTGAGATGGACCCTGGAAAATCGAAAATATTTAGAATAATTAGTAGGACTCAATAAAACTGAATTGGAGTAAAAATGAGTCCGTTTGGATAGTTTCTGAAGGTTTTGAAAGTTACCCGATAAAAACGCCCCATTGGACAGGATTGTGAATACTGTTGACCTAAACTCCGTTTGAATTTTTTTCGAAGCCATGGATTGAGTCCTAAGAGATCTAGTTAGAGTATTGTAAAGCAAATTTGATGCATGGGTGATCATAGAATTAATTTGGTATTTATTTCGGAACAATTTGTATTAATTTTTAACATTAAGGGTATAAATGAGATTTTATGATATTAAACCCATTCTAAAAGCACAATCCATGTGATTATTGATGGACTAATGGTGGATTAACACCTAATAGTTATCTTTTGACTAAAGTTTGGTTGAGATTAATTAAAATTGATTAAAGACAATTGAATGGATAATTATGGAAGTTTATGGATCAATTTGAAATAAGTTTACATGACATTGGTCAAGATAGAATAAGCAAGAGTTAAAGGCCAAAAATATAATTAATTAAGGACATAACGGTCATTTATGAGAAAGATAAGTATAAATATATATTGACTTAGTCAATTTTTCCTTCATTTCTCGCCAAACACACACAAACATACACATGAGCCGAAACAAGAGAGAAAATGGAAGAGAAGTTTCAGCCAAAGCATGGAATGAAGGGAACCAAGTGATTCTCATGCATTTTCAACCTCCAAATCATGGATTCAAGCAACCCTAAGGTAGAAGAACAAGTTTGGAGCACAATTCCAAGCCAAACCAAGGTTAGTTTTATGGCTTTTGAAATTGTTTCAATGATGTTGGTGATGATGTTTGGGTGATGGTTTAGTTGGATTTTTATGGGGTTTTTGAGACGCCTCTTCCTGGACCGCTACTAAGATCCTATCTGAGAGGTACGCCCGGGCACTCTATCGATCTCCTTTAGCCCGTCTCGACGAACTAAAAGACAATCGAGGAGCGAACCCTCTAACTTTGTCTTTAAACTTTCTTTGAAAAATCGTTAGAAATTTCACGCACAACTAACTTTTATAAACCTTAAACTTTATATATGGTTTTGGGTTGGTTTTAACTTAAAAATTTGTCATTTAAAAAACTAAATTTCGGCAGCATAACGGCTGTAAAATGGACAATACCGAAACCTTTAGTTTCAAAATAAAACACTTCGACTAAATCCCTTTCAATCGTCAACCCAAACTTCTCACAACAAGTTCAATAACAATGTAATTATTTTCCACAAAACACAAGTTCTATAGTAAACTCATGACAATTCAAAATAAGCTACTTTTTATTACAACTCAAACTACACTTTATTTACAAATGTATAAGTATGCACATGCTATATGCAAAATCTTCAGAAAGCAAGAAGCATAGCCGACTCGAGACCAACCTATCACGACGGAGGAGATCGTCGATCACCCACAAAAGTACCTAAGGTGGTTAGGGAAAAATAAGGGGTGAGCTAGATAGCTCAATGAGTGCATTTAATCTTTAGAAAACTAGACTTTACTCAAAAGCTTTTACAATAAATTTCTATTTCTTAAAGCATAAATCATAAGTCTCATTCATTCTTTGCATAGTATTATAAAAGCATTTTGCAAGCATATATAAAACATTCATTTGCAAGAGCAATATAATGTTACAAACTTTAGAAACGCACCATTTCGTAACCCTAATCTCTGGTCACATGCGACTTCGCTCGCTAGTGCCGCAATGTGAAAATCACGTGGCGTTGTATACTGACAGCAATCGTGACCCAAATTTGAGACTCTCTCAACACTACATGCGGAATCTTTACATCGCATAAATGCAGTGTGAGACCATATCCCATAAAGTAGGGCACTCACTCACTAGACACTCTAATCCTATACACACAAGATTAATGACTTGTCCCACAAACTTGCCCTACTAAATAAGATATACCGTACGGGTCGGAACTCAATAACCGAAGGGTGTTGATGGCCTTTGAAAATCTGGTTTTTTTCTAATGCTATGCCTTAAAATTTCTTTCTTGGTGCAGAAGGCACTAACTTAAAATGTTGTAAGCTTTAAACTTAGAGTCCTTGGACTCTTTTCTTAGCTTAATTGAAACAAGAGCTATCGAGCTCCATTCTTGAAACTTTCGTTAAATCTTTGAAGCTTTAAAAATTATAAACTCGAGCCCTTGGGCTTATTTTACTCAAATCTATATAACATGCATAAGTATTCAAGTATATTAAGCATGCAAAAGCAGAAATATGATTTCATATGTAGAAGCATAAAACTTTTGAAAACTCATTTATAAAAAGTGCACTCACCTTAACTTGTAGCTCAACTAAACAAACCTCAAAGACCCTCTCTTGGCTCAGTCAAGTCCTCCTCATCTACACATAGATAGGCAAGCTTAGAATATGCTAAAAATACATAAACATAATGCATTGGAATGCACCTAAACTCTATCGCTACAATAACATTGTCTATGCACTAGTAACTTCCAATCTCCATTTCTCTTCAACCAAAGCTTCAAACTTCTGATTTCGTTGCATGAATCCTACTTATTTATTTACTAGGAACATCCCCAAATGGTCTGTTTCATTAATTGAAGCTTGAAACAAAAAATCATGATTTTTAACCCCCTAAACCTGAATGTGATGCACAGCCCAGCTCAAGCGTGCTTTTGCTTTGATTCTTGTTCCAGGACACTTCTTATCTCTCAATGTGGTCACCCTGTAAAGTTTCATCGGATTCTAAGATCGTTTGATATGATTTCTAGCCTAAAAACCCACTTTCGGGACCACTTTTTTAGGGCTTTTCTCACACCTTTGTAATTTAACTTCAATTATCTATCCTTGAGTATTCCCTAACTCTTATACACTCATTCATGATCATACATGACAAAGAAATGTGGAAGAGAAGTGGCATTCGGTTAATGCCCTTCACTAGTGTATTACAATGTCCTAGTAACTCTATGTATGCTTTAGTGCATTCTAATCTCTTCAATGCCTTGTCTAACTTATCTTAAACTTATTTTGAGCCTCGAATGGATGGAATTTATTGGATGTCCATACACCCTTAGCTTGGCCAAACCTACCTTAGTGTAGACACCAACTATGGCTTTTCACTTTCTTTGCATTTTAATAGCTTAATTCATTTAGGAATTAATCAGACACTTGGTAGGTAAGCAATTAAACTAAACTAAGCTTAATCAAGTCACGTAGGGTTCTACCATATACAACCCTATGATCCATTCCTTACCTAGGCTTTTGTTCATTTCATTATCAACAACTCATCCATGAACTCATCTCATAATCTAGCACTAAAGCCCTATCAAAAATCAACTCAAAACTTAACTTGAAACCAATATGGAATCATATTAAAGTTCCGCCAAACTAATCTCAATTCAAGAATTCTTACCTTTTTTAATTGTATAAATAATATGTAATTTGTAATTATTTGTTCGTGATTGTGTTTAAATTGTCTTTGAATTATATACGGTTTACAAATTGTGTTTTGGATTTTATCAAGTTTGATGTGGAAATTGAATGCATGTTTAAGGCCTACGGGCAACCAAAGTTGGGTTGGTGATGAATTTTATTCGAAGTGTTGATTTTTGTAAACAGGTTTTCTGGAACATAAAAAATGCAGTCGTTATGCTGTCGAAATTTCGTTAGAAAATAATATTGAAAATCGAAAAAAAATTTCTACGTCTTTTTAGTTTTTAAAGAAAACCAACCCAACAATATTTTAGAAAATATTAGAAAGTTTAGGATTCGCTCCACGAGTTTCGCTTAGCTCGACGAGTCGGGTTTAAGAGGATATGTTAGAGTGCCCGACGTGACCTACCAGAT
The DNA here is from genome assembly GCA_021234005.1 of Nephelium lappaceum. NCBI lineage: Eukaryota > Viridiplantae > Streptophyta > Magnoliopsida > Sapindales > Sapindaceae > Nephelium > Nephelium lappaceum. Next base: position 15,644,239 of record CM037999.1, read on the forward strand.
TAGAGCTAGAGGTATCCGGATCGGGTCACAGTCAACATTTCATTTGATTGATAATTTTATAATATAACTCCATGACTGGTACATTTCATTTGATTGTTTTAACAGTTGTTTTAAGAAGACTTAGGTGGTGCCTTTTTTTTTTAATTTAAAGACTTATAAGACCTTATTTTAAGTGATTAATGAATAAGACTTTATAATTAATGCATTGATTTTTGGTTGTTTTTCCGTTTAGGATTATTAAGTTTAAATATTAAATGATTTGAGTGTTACTATTATACTCTTTTTGGCTTTTTCTTATGAATATTAATTTTTGTTTTTTTAAGTAGACTATTATTATTATTATTATTATTATTATATTATATGTTAATTTTTATTTTTAATATTTTATATTTTGTTTATTTTATTTTATACAAATAAAAAAATATATTTAATTTTAAAATTAATTAAAAAAAAAAAAAAAAAAACCTCAATAGCGGATGAAAGGCCTCTTTCATCCGCTATTAGGCCTTTCATCCGCTATTATTGGTGCAAGAGGAGATCATTGGCCTCTTCTTGCACTAGCAACAGAGGCCACCAACCTTAGTTTTAATATTGTACCATAAAAAAAGTTCCAATACTATTGGTTTGTGGGTATGAGTTTAAATTTTTTCCGCGCCCATTTGGCATCTACACCCTCCCACAAATTCATTTAATAAAATCCATACCCTCCCATTATGGTTGGAAACCCGTAGTTCATGAGTGATTGTCATCTCTACTTGCCACATATTTTACATGAAAGCAAGTAAGCAACATAGTAGGATGTTGATTCATAACACGATTGCATATTTACAACCGTGTGATATTGTGTTTACTATTTTATTATGAGTACACAAGAATGTAACTAAGATTTCATATAAGAGCTAATGGAATTTTCTTTAATTGAATCTTGATGCATGATTAAATTTTATAAATTGAACAATAAAGGTATGTCTACTAAAGAAGGGTATAGTAAGCAAGCGTAACCCACAAAATACATATTTCAAAATTAAAACACTTACTAAAAAGAATAATCCATCGTGTGTATATGTGTATGTGTGTGTATATATATTCCTTTTTGGGTTTAAGTACCTTATCTAACTACTAACATTATCCATCAAGTGTAATTTTTGGATTAGTTGTAAGGATAGTTATTGAAGTCAATCCAATTACTATAATTGATGGGCAATATCAGTGGTTTAGTAAGGTAATCAAACATTTTTAAATAATAAAAATTATTTTTCTTTGAATTATTATGACATATATAAATAATAAATAATCAATCAATTGAATCATAAAAAGCAACAGATGATATAAGAGATCATGCAAGACAATAAGCATACGTACTTTACACCACAAGAATCATATAAAAATATCAACCAAATTGTCCATTCTCAATTAACATAGCTCAAGCTTAACTTTTAATCAATTTGATACACTTCACTTTCATAATTGATCGTATTTTATAACAAAAAGATTTTCAATAAATAATATATTATATAGTTAAATTTTTATCATTTACATTGTACTCAACTCTTGTATTATTACACATATAATTATAAAATTACAATAACCTTAAAAATTTAAGGAAAACTTTATTTTAGTTCTTAAAGTTTCGAAAAATATCAAGTTTTTAAAACTCTTTTAGAAATAGCTCTTTTTGTCTCTAACGTTTTCAAAACTCTTAAAAAAAATTCAAACCGTTAATCAACTGATGGTCAATTGTGACTTTAGGCTATTTTTACCAACTTAAATTCAAATGTATTTTTTATAATTTAACTTGTAAATTTATTGTTTTATTATGATAATCCTATAATTTACATCAAACTAATAATTATCAAAGGTAAAAATACTTTTTCACTCGTTTTGTTAATGTTAACCATTAGTTGACCAACGGTTTTGGATCTTTTTGAAGAGTTTTTGAAAAGTTAGGAATGAAAACAGTTATTTTTAAAAACCTAATTTTTTTTAAACCTTAGAGACTAAAATAAAGTTTTTCTTAAAAATTTCACAATAAATAAAATATTTAAAGCCATATAGTTTACAAAAACATAATTGATTGGAAAACCAAAGGTTTTATGTTACCAAAGAAATTGAGCCAAATTTTGCTAAAATAAGTAAATGAAAAGGATTCTTTCAACAAAAATAATGTAACAGATTTTTTTGTAAATTTTCATGCGAGCAGTTGTATAGTTATCCAAAAACATTTTCAAGATTGAGACAGTTTGTCACTAGGTCTCATTTGATTTGGAAAATTGTAAATTTTTATAGGAGCAATTTTATAGTTATCCAAAAGAACAATTTGCACAACATCCACCTTAGGTATACCTAAAAACAAGCATATACATATTTACCATTTTATTATACCAAATTCCTGCATCGTTAGTCAATTTGTGTTAAAATTAGTCAAACTTATATGACTCAAGTGTAATTTCATTTTTTACTTTTAAATTTTCTTTTAAATTATAAATTATAAAAAAATATTTAAAAATAATTAATTTTTTTTTAAGAAAAAAGAAATCCCCACCGTCATTAAAAATATAAATTAATTTTTTTGAAGTAAAAAATATAAATTAAAAATTAAAATTAAAAAAAAAATGTTGCAAAAAAGAAAAGTTTAGAAAATTAAAAAAATAATATTTTTAAAAAAATAAAAAGAAATCCCAACTGTTTATCACATGATTAGACTGTAGGGATTAATTTAAAAATAAAAATAAAAATAATGTTGAAAAAAAAAAAACACACATACACACGCACACATACAATGAGATTGAAGATTTGAGTTTTGAACCAAGATCTTCAAATTAAATATCTTCAATCAACTTGAAGATTGACTTCAAAAACTAGATCCCCTTTGTTGATACTAACTAAATCAGATCAAAGAATGATCAGTGTTCTTCTTCTTCATTCTTTATCAATAAATACCTAATCAGATTCAGAAATAACTACAAACCCAACCATAACCACCAACCCCAGTCACAACCCCAACTTCAAACTCAAACCCCAACCCCAACCTCAGCCCCAACTATAACCACCAATTCAAGTTCGGTGAAGCAGACCCAATCCACGACCACTAGCCTAACCATAACCCTAATTTCAAACTTAAAAGCCCTAGCCACAACCACAAATTTGTGTCTCTAGAGACCTAAATGCCATCACCTAAGATGCTCTCCATCTCTCTCTTTTGACACCTCTCTCTCTCTCTCTCTCTCTCTCTCTCTCTCTCTCTCTCTCTCTCTCTCTTAGTTTCAGCTTCGAATGAATCTAGGTAACTTAGCTTTGTTCGGTTTCGAACGATCCAAGTTAACCTAGATTTGTTCATTTTTGAATGACCTAGGTAACCTAGGTTTGTTCGATGATGAACGGTTCTTCTTCGAATGAATCTAGGTCGTTTAAGTCGTTCAAAGTTTGTTTTGTGATTGAAGATGAAGATCTTCATCTTCAAGATTCAATTGGTTGCTTCATCTTCATCTGGTTGATCTTCAACCAAATGGAATTTTATTTTATTTTTTTAAATTTTCTTTATCTTCATCTGGTTGAAGATGAAGAACTAGATGAAATTTTTTTTCACTTCTTTTTTTTTAATTTCAAGATTTTTTTTTTCATTTTTCTTTAAATCTTGTTGGTAGAGATCTCCACTATTTGATGGATCCCACTGTTTGATTAGATCTCTACTTTTTGATAGATCCCATCCAATTGGAGATCCAATCTGGAACCCCACCATATTTTTCAACAGTTTTTAATTTTTTTTAAAATACTGTTGGTTGGATCTCTGTTGTTGAATAAATCTCATCCGACAATCGATCTAATCATGGAGATCCAATTACTTTTTTTAAAAAAATTATTATTATTTTATCTTATTCATGGGCAAAATAGTCAAACATTAATAATGTTAAGGGTATTTAAGTCATTTCATTAAAAATCATGGTCCATTTTTAAAGTTAATGGAAATTAACTAATGGCATGGGGGCTTGCTGTAATAAAAGGGTGTTTTACAATTTGTCTATCCAAAAATATTTTCTAGATTAAGGTAGTTTGTCGCTAAACCTCACTGGATTTGGAAAATTGTAAATATAGTAGGTATGTCTATAAATTCAATACAAAAGAAAAATATTTGAATTCATAATCAAATTTTGAAAATTTTTAAAAAACAAAAAGATTATTCGATATTTTACCCCTCTAAAATTGTGCGCTCAACCCATTAAATATAAAAATAGTTTTCATTGCAATTTACTTATATTACATAATATAATAAACTAAGGAAATTTATTGTTCTATTAAGTGAGTAATAATTATAAATTATAATTTTTTAAAAGTACTCTTTAATGAAGTATATCTACGAAAGGGGTGTACATACAATTTTAGTGGGGTGTTAATATCATCACTCAAACAAAATTCCAAGATGGCTAGAGTAGGCTTGAACCTACCCTAGCCCATGGGAAAGCTATAGGCACAATAACTATTCTAATAACATTAGGGCAGTAAATTTCGATGCTATAAAAATATATAATAATACTAAATCTTTTCTGTCTCAACTTTAATCTCAACTTATGATATGTTAATTGATGAGTAGATATATTTTTAAAGTTAAATAAATAATCATTAATGATTATCCACTCATACACATCATGAGTTAAGATCAAAGTTGGAATACAAGATAAAATGTATAACATTACTTTAAAAAAAAAAAAATGATAAAATTATGTAATACAGTGCCTAAACAATAAACACCACAATGTTCAACTGCATTTTTATTAATGTTAAAAATTGGTCAACATCTGAATTGATGGGAATTGAATGCTAGAAAGTGAAAGAATGAGTGTGATTACAATGAAATAACGAGACAATAATGGTGCAAGAAAGTAAAACGAAGAGACGAGAATTTTTAACGTGGTTTAGCCTTTTTATTGATGCCTATATCTAGGGTTATATTAATTCTAGAGGAGAAGACTGCACTATGGCAAAGTTTCTACTAGGGTTTCTAGGATTGCCTAGTGCCGAGGTGTTACTGTTGTATCTTGTCTTTTGTAAATGCAAAAGGCCCTTTGTATAGCGTTAGAGTTTCTTATTTACATTTGATTTGATTACTAAAATATAAGAAATACTAAGATTTATTTCCTATTTCATATAAATCAACATTTAATATATCCATATTCAAATCAAAATGCAATTTCAACAACTTCCTTTTGAAGCAATCTTCTCTTTAATATACAAATTTTCTTGTTTTTGGAATTTTGCACTATCAAGAAAAAAAAAACAAGCTAATGATGTGCTTCGAGGTGTTATATTGCTGCAACCTTGAGCTCTTCTATACACAAGCTGGTTGACTCGAGCTACTCTTATTGTCCAAACGAAATTGAGCCTACAAATGCATTAGATGACATGACATATGTTGACGTGTCATAAGGTTAACAGACTCTATAATGCTTCACTCCCTTTTTGGACTTTTGAGCTTACTGGTCTTTTGAGCCTTATTTGGACCAACGGCCCAGATACTATTTTTGAGCGAAATAATTTTATTTGCATATTGAATTTTTATCCATCCGTAATATTTTAGATTACTATACCTTTGGAACATAGTTGCAGATAAAATTCGAAATAACTGTTCATTCCCAACTGCTTTCCAAATACAACCTTCAGAAATGTACAAATATAAGACAGACTAGGGTGAAACCGAGCCTGAAATATCTGTCCAGAATAGGGAATGGTTGACAGTCATAATTGATTCTCTCTGAATAAACCAACCTAGGGGAAGGATAAAATTTGATCACCTAATTACATGATTCTCAACCGCCTATATTACAATCTGAAACAGAAATCGCAATCTCAAATTTCTCCCGTTCCAAGGGGCTGCCTTGAGATGTCACCCGTAGCCCATGCTTGATAGTCTTTTACAAGCTGAAACAACACCGCCCAAAAAAAAATATAGATGAAGCATTCATTAAAAAATAAACATATAGAAGAAGGTGACTAAAATTTCTTTCCATCATCCAAATATGATGTGTAAATCCAGAGTGTTAAAACAATCTAAACAAAATATCAAGCTCAATGATAATCTTGATAATAGTTACACAATTCACCTGTTTCATTTCTATAAGACAACCCAACACCACCAACTTTGATGCAGCATCGTTCAATGAAACGGAGTCAAACTATATAAACATAATAATGGTTTAACAGATTCAACTGCCAAGGAAAATTATGAGCTCAAGTTTAAACCTATCTACTTGGCCCAGATTAAATTTGTAGAACTATTAAAATCGGTACCTGTAAGGGCATAAATAAATAAATAAAATGTTCGTTTAAGTGAATTCTGAAAATGGGTGCAAATTTACATGCCCAGTATGATAGCTATAAGGCCTTGCTATTGAGAATTTGATATTTATGTGAGTTTGTCACAGCATCAGTGCCTTGGTTCATCTTGTTCCAGCATCTAGTCTAATGGATGGTGTCAATATAACATATTGACAGGCACACATGGAGATATTATCAAGCTTCATTTTATGTAACTAGATTCCAGTTGCTATTTCAAACCAACTCCAACTCCAACTCCGAGCAATGGAGGAGAGAAAAAGAGAAACTGCTTGTTCATTCTTTCTGTTTTTAGTCAGTTAGCTAATGTAAAAATGCTTCCAGCCACAAATACTTACAAAGTTGGTAGGAAAAAGTATCATTTACTGAAGGAAAAGGGTAGAAATAGAAAATTAAGATTTTTGTCTACATTGGAGGCATGGGATAAGTTTCCAATACTTAAGGTGTCATCTATGAACAATTCATTTGTACAGAGACAATGGATTCAGAAATATTACAACTTTCGATGCATTATATATCTTTAGCTTCATATTAGCCAGCCTAAAAGTCTGGTGAATATTTGACATGCCTCCTGAATTATAATAATTCTCTTTAGCCATAACGGAAGTGTCTCAAGTCTTCATTTTAACAATAACATGACTTTTAAGGAGAAAAATGAAAGCATAAAATAAGGCTTGAATCTGTTGAGGGCCTGGCATAATTCATTCAGATCAAGTATGAAGCATATTCCTAAATGTTTCCTTTAAGGCATAACCATTAAAACCTATAAAAAATTTTTAACCATTCATCGTCTTGATAGTCCAATGTTCATTGGAGTCTAACTACAGAGACGACGGAGACCCACAACCAAATTGACTAACTGACAACATATGAGGAATATAACCAAAATTCAAATGAACAAACAAGCAAACTCAAAAGCATCATGTCTAATTTAGTCAAAAGCAAAGTACAACCTATAATTCCACAAACCTGTGCCATAAAACGAGGAAGCATAAGTCTAAGTATTTGATCAAGAACTTGTGTCCCAGTTGATTCTATAGCCTGCACTGGAAGTACTCTAAATGCAAAAGGGATTTCAATGCTAACCTACAGAGTAGATAATGAAGCCAAAATTAATGTTAAGAAATACATGGACCTATAAATATAATCATCATACCGCTACAACTAATAAGGATCAATAGTAAGCTGTACCTCGATTACTGCATCCGAAGTTAGTTGTTTTACTGCAGAATTGCTATTGTTCTTGTTGCATGATATTCGGTTTACCATAGAAGCTGCAGTATGACATAAATCAGTCTCAAAGCAGTCCCAGGAACAGCAAAACAGACCAATCCTATCATGGCTTGGTATCAGAAAAAGTGTCTAATGCTATGATTTTTATAGTTTAGCAATATGACATTATTGATCTCACATACAACCAGGGTTCTCCTTCTGTGCCATCTTTGTCATCACAAGGTACAATGATCATGCTACAGGAGGTTTCTCTTAACCAAAGCTGGAGCTAACCATTGCAAACTGATTGTTGGAGGATCTTTAAATATTCAAACTATCATAACTTGCATTTAAAGAACAAACTTCGATCGTGTCTATGCTTATGAAGCATTAACAGACTATTTGCCATTGAAATATCTAGAAAAAAACCTCATAGTCATTTATATCAGACTGCACAGATAATGCCAATTAAAAAAGGAAGGACCCTCAATATGTCTTAATAATAAGAAATCTCAAGAATTCTTTGTTGTATTTAATCCTCAAAAAAATATAACATTCCATAGCTACTGAACGATTTCTACTATTCTTTACCATAAAAAGATGCTCACAAACCAATCGTTCTCACCACAAAACATCTAACCAAATTGTTCCAGTTAAAGGATTACGTAAAATCAGCTGTACACTGACGAAAAACTAATATACACAGGTCCCTTGTCCCAAAATTATAGGGAAAAAAAAAATCCGAGTTGCTTAAAGCTTTTCAAAATCTAATTAACATGGTCAGGTTCTTGTTTCTCGTTAAAGATAATGAACACAAACTAGATAACATTACTGCAAGTATATAAATCATTTTAACTGAACCATTACAATTATTAGATATTAAAAACCAAATTTTGCTTACCATCAAACTTGTCATTCTGTGCAACCACAATGGGTGAGCCCTCAAGCTGATATCATTCAAACAGATAGAGGGTCACAATACAATTTACATCCACACAACACCACACAACAATGCCGCATCTTTGAGTCACACACGCACACACACACAGACCTTACAGGACAAGAGCTTGATGCAACAACCATCAGGCTGTTCTTCAACTCTGACAAGCAAAACAGGACAGACCTCGAAAGCAAAGAACTTGAATCTGTACACATAACACCTGAAAGTGTTGTCATCAACTCTCTCTATCCTCTCAGCGTCCAAGACGGAGTACTGACTTGCAGGTAAGCTCATGTACTCCACTGCACGCACCCACAAACAAACACACAGTCATTTCAACAAAAAGATTTGATTTTCAAACAAACCCATGAAAACTCAAACTGCTAACATTACTTAGAGGCCGCTGGAGTTGACGGACCGCAACGGATTCCCTGCGGCGGGCGATGAAACGCGCCTTTGGGGTGGAGCCGACGGCCGAAGCGCGAAACGGGGAGTTAGTGTTGAAGAAGAAGAAAACGTTTCTGATGGTTGTGTTGTGGGGGACCGAAACGGGACTCGAAGTTGTGCATATTGGTGATGAAGAGGTCAGTGCCATTTATTTGAATTTCACCCCTCTTTTTGCTGTCTCAGACACTGAAATGAGTTATCAGAACAGAAGACCGGGTGCTGTTCGTGGGAAGGAGAGAGATAAGACCTCACGTGATCGTCACGTGATACCTAAAGAAACCCATTTGCCCATACTACCCTCGTGGAAGCAATCAAAGATTTACTGAAATCAAACATTGTGGATAACCACTCTCGTAAAGTCATAACAATAAGAGAAAATTATTCATGAAAAACTTTAAAGATATCGGATTCGAACCCTAAGGGCTCTTTTGGTGCCCTGAAAATCATGTGAGTATGGAAAAAAAAAATTTCATCATGTCCATGCCATCGTTTGGAGCAAAAATGGGAGGGGAAAATTTTTTCCTTCCCGCATGCAGGTCCCATGATGCAGTCCCACTTGCATGGGATTTATAAAACTACCCATTTTGGTGGGTTTAACAAATCCCAACGGAGTAGATTAACTATCTAGTTCAAATTTTTTTTTCAAGCATAGTCAATTTTATATATTTATTACAGTTTAACTATGTTTCATTAATTTAGGATAGTCAATAGTTAATCAATTTCAACACGTCCAGAGATATTTGTATCTTTTGACTGTATTTTATATTTTTTTTAATTTAATAAAAATATAATTTTTTTATAATTAAAAAGACAAAAACTAAAAACAAAATTAAAAAAAAAAAAATTGAAAGGATCTTAATCCGTCTCTATCTTCATGGAGATGGAGATCGGAGATCAACCATCAAACACATCCACTCATCTTTGTTCATTTTGATGGACGACGACTAACATCAAACACCCATCACACCCACTCATCAAACATCAAACACCCACCACACACACCCAGAACACCCAAAAATCACCCAGCCACCACTACCACCCAGAACACCCAAAAACCATCCATCCATCACCAGCATAAACCACCCAAAACAACCAATATCAGTTGGGTTCGACAAACCTAGAAGGAAGAGGAAGGGAAGGAAAAAAAAAGAAAGAAAACTTTGAAGAAAAAAAAAATGAGAAGATCTAGGTTTGAGTTCAGTCTTGATCTTGAATAATGAGGAGAGCATTTGCGGCGAGAGAGGAACAATAGTAGAGAGAGAAGAGTTAGGAGAGTTGTGAGATGATAAAGAGAAAAGAGCGAGGAGAGTGGTGGTAAGCAGCGACGGAGAAATTAGAGTGGGGACCATGGAGTGAGAGAGAGTGAGGACCACAGGATGAGAGGGAGTGAGGTCTACGACGCCGTCTGAGAGTGCTAGTGGTGGCAGTACGATCGACAGATAGGTAGACGAAGAGACAGAAAGGTAGATAAGAGAGAGAGAGAGGTGGATAAGAGAGAGAAAGAAGAAGCTGGTTTCTTCCAATTTGATTTTTGGTTTTTTAAAAATATTTTAAATTTGATTTATTTATTTTTTTAATTTTTTATTTGGTCAAATTAGTCAAAACTAACAAACTTAGGGTAACGGCAAGTAGATAATTTGTGATAAACATATAAAACGTTTTAACTGAATAGTTAATTTGAAACTTACTCTTTTTTATGTTATATTTTTAATGGATAAATTGCACAAATACCTCGACATTTGTCAATATTGTACAAATATGACAATTATTGCTCTTTTTACACTAATATCACTTACAATTTCATATACTCAACAAAAAGCACCCTAACCATTAGTTGATTAATTATTGACCAAACTTTGAAATAATTATTAAGGGATAGTTTGATCTTTTTATGCTATATTAAATAAATTTAAAAATCAATCAACCAAAATTTTACAATGTCATCATGCATTAAGGGCAATTTTATCTTTTAATCCTAGATATATTAAAGATAAATTATACAAACATCATGGCGCTTGCCAATATTATATAAATATAACAACTATGACCCTTTCTATATTAATGTTATTTGAGGTTTCAAAAACTCAAAAAAAAAAAAAAATCTCAGCCATCAATTTTGAGTGTCAATCAATAATGATGAATGGTCAATTATGTTAAAACCGAAAATACATTTCTCCTAAAAATTTAAATAAATCAATTAATTAATAATTAATATATCATTATTTTATTTTAAATTTTAATAAAATTAATTAATTTTTGAAAATGAGGATGAGTAGGAGGGAGACCAATGGTTTCCACCTCAGTTATTTTGCCTTTTTTTAAAAAATATATATATATATATATATTTGATTGTTTTTAGTTTAAAATATAAAATTATCCTTAATGGATGATAACAAGACAAACTTTGATTGAATGATTTTCAAATTTCTTTAATGTAATATTAAAAGATCAAATCATCCCTCAACCAACGGTAAAGTTTCCCTCTAGTTTGTAGAGTGAAGTATCCTCCGGTTTATGGAGGAGATTCTGTGGGTTGTAGATAGAGTTAATTTTTATTTAAAATTAAAAATTTTTATTTATAAAGGCCTTATTTTCAAAATTCATTTGTAGTATATTAGTAATTACAAAAGTATTTGATGTTATTTTAAAATTCATTTTAGCATTTAATTATTTTGAAATAGCTTAAGATGATGATTTTACCTCTATCGGTAACCAACGTTTTTCAACATAAACTTTTGTAATTTTTGAAGAAATTTTATTTTAATCATGATATATCAAAATTATCATGTTTTTAAAATTATTTGGGAAACCGCTGATTTCTCTTTTTTTTTTTTTTTTTTTAAGAAGCTCATCCCATTTTTAAAGTTTTGAACACTCTTAAAAAGAAAAATTCAAACCATTAATTAATTAACAATTAAAAAAAAAGAAAAGGAAAAAACTCAATTACCCAAAACAAACCCTGGATCAATTACTGTTATGCCTGGCCGGCCCGGAAAACGTCGAAGCGTTCTTAAACCCTTTGAATTCAATAAACAAAATACAAAACCCTGATTGTTTCAAAAAAAACCACCACCACCACCACCATGTCCTCCACTTTCCTCGTCCTCCGCCGTTCCAAACCCACCACCACCAGCCTTCTCTGCTTCATACGAATCTTCAACCGTCCGATGGGCGGCGGCCCTCGCACTTTCCCCGGCGGCCTTAACAAGTGGCAGTGGAAGCGCATGCACGAGAAGAGAGCCAAAGAGAAAGAAAAACGACTCCTCCACCAAGAAAAGCAGCTCTACGAAGCCCGTATCCGTTCCCAAATACGGGCCAAACTATCTCCCACACCCGACCCGTCTCCACAGTCCGCCAACCCCATGACTCCCGAAGACCACATCAAAGCCTTGGCTGACCGCTTCATGAAAGAAGGAGCTGAAGACTTGTGGAACGAGGACGACGGCCCCCTCAACTCGCACGACCAACAACGGCCTAGATTGACTAAAGGAGCCACAATTGAACGGCAGAGATCGGTTGGTTCGCCGATTGATTTGAGAAGCTTGGTATCTAGTTGTGGAAATGTGAGTTCAGATACTGTTCATAGTTCTAATTTTGTTAAAACTAGAGATTATTCAGTGCAGAGGAACGTGAGTGATTTTGTGAATAAAAAGAGCAACTTTAGTAGAAATGAGAGTTATTCGAGCGAAAATGCAAGAAAAGTGAAGCCTTTTGGTCAGATTTTGGGATATAATGCGAGAGGTTGTGATTCGAGGAATGTGAGTGAGTATATAAAGAATAGGGTTGTTGGTGGTCGAAGGAGGTTTAGAAGAAATGAGAGTTCTTCGAGTAGTGATGATGATTTGGATTTTGAATTGGAAGATGTTGGCGATAAGGTGGAAGGGTGGACGGACGTGAAGAGGTTAGGGAGTAGCGCTTCGTTGGGGAAGTATGATGTGAAGGTAACCAAGAGAGTGCCTTTGAATAGACTTGAGGAAGAGAATGATTTTTCGGAGCAGGTGGAGTTGATTAGGAAGGATATTATTAGTAGGAATAAGTTGGTTGAAAATGCAGGGGAGAAGGAGAATGGCGAGAAGGAATCTATTCTTAGTCAAAAAAGGTAAGTGGGTTTTTTTCGTTTTCATTGTGGGGAGAAAATTTGCATTCTTTATCATTGTATGTTTTCGTGTTTTCTGTTTTGTTGTCGATATAATTTAGAGGAAGAAAGGATGTATTTCAGGTTTTTAGTTGTTAATTTGAGGAATTTATTTGTTGTTAGGTGATGCTAGTGGTTTTTTTATTCTGCAGATTTGATGAGTGTGGGATATCTCCATTGACAATAAAAGCACTAACGGCTGCTGGCTACATTCAAATGACAAGGGTACAGGAGGCTGCTCTTTCTATTTGTCTTGAGGGTATGATATTTACTTTACGGCTTTTGATGTGTCAAGGGTTGTATAATTTGTTTCCATTGCTCTTCTGGCTGCAAGTTACTTGATTCACAAGTCAGAATTAACTTCAAACAAGTCGTTTTCAATGTTAAAAGTACCTTTCATTTGAGTTGAATTGAGTCATCTAGTTTTTATTCATGGAAGTACTGTTATGTAAATGCAAATTTAGTGCTGCAAAAGTTAGTTACTTTTGTAAGCAAGATGGTTAGTAATGGGAAAAGAAAGGAATAGATAATTATGTTTAGGATATGAACATTCTTTTATATCTTGTAGACTTCATTGAAGTGCAACTTTGTTTGATGGTGAGCCTTTGTGTCTGAAGAAACTGCTGCAGAAAATTTTGGGCAGTGGCACTTGACACCTTCATTCTGTTTTCTATTCTTACTATATGTTTTTCGAATTTCTATTTCCATCTCTTTCCTTAACTTACATATTTCATACATTCTCTAGATAATACTGGAAAGCGCATAGCAATCTGTTCTCATTTAATTATTATTAATTTTTGTCCTTGATGTCATTAGCCATGTTATGGGAAAAAAAGGCATTTTTATTGTGTTAGGACACTCACTAACGTAAATATGACAAAGGGTAGAAAAGGGGATTTTATTAGTGATAATCAAGAAAACACAACTGAAACTCTTAGTGCTACACCAAGAGGGCAAGGCTAGTGCTACACTAAGTCTTTGGCAGAGCTTCTCTGCAAACAACAGACAAAACACAAAGATAACACTAACTTTCCAAACATCCGCTATAAATATATTTTGCTACCAAAACAAATCACTACAATCAAGTTTTATTCCCAAAACATCTCCCATAAATCAAGCAATCAACCCTACAAAGTTGATTGACTTTCTAATCAAATCCCATTGTCATTAATTGGCTTCACTTTCCATTTATAGACCTTCAAATCTTTGACTTCTGCTACCTATGGTTATGATACATTTAGTTATTATGGTGCTCAGAGGTTTCTCTTTGTTCATCTGGTCTGTGTTTTATGACCCAGTGATTAGGCTAATATAGTTATACTCGTATATTTCTTGAAAATGTTACAAAATATCATAAGTGATGTTCTCAAACTCATGTGGAGCAGGGAAGGATGCCTTGGTTAAAGCCAAAACTGGCACGGGAAAAAGTGCAGCTTTTCTGGTACACTATTAACGTTTTCAATTTTCCCCCCTTCAGATTAATTAGTATATGTGTATCATCTTTTTGTCGCTGCTGCTACTAAACACAAACAGCTTCCTGCAATTGAAGCAGTTTTGAAGGCCACAAGTAGCAGAACCAATCAGCAGGTGCTTCCAATATCTGTTCTTATTCTTTGTCCCACAAGAGAGCTTGCAAGTCAGTTAGCTGCAGAAGCTATTGCCCTGCTGAAGTACCATGATGGCATAGGAGTGCAAACACTAGTTGGGGGCACACGTTTCAAAGTTGACCAGAAACACCTAGAATCAGATCCATGCCAGGTTTGTAGAAATGTGATGGTTGAAATCTTGGTTGGTTGAAATCTTTTTGCATGCTTGATCAGAAATCGAAAGGAGAATAAATGTTTCTATAAAATGAATTCATAAAAGAAATAATTTTTTGTTACTTCATATAAACTTCTGCAGATAGTAGTTGCAACTCCTGGGAGATTGCTAGATCATATTGAGAATAAGTCTGGATTAACTGTACGCCTGATGAAATTGAAAATGCTTATACTTGATGAAGCTGACCACTTACTAGACCTTGGATTTCGAAAGGACGTGGAAAAGATTGTGGATTGTTTGCCCCGTCAGAGGCAATCCTTATTGTTTTCTGCTACAATTCCAAAGGAGGTTGTGTTACCATTTTTCTAGCAGTCTGTCTTTCATAAAAGCAGTAACTTTTTCTGTCCCTTTTTGCCTGCATGAACAATTCAGATTAAGATTATGTGACATTTTTGCAGGTTCGTCGAATATCTCAGCTTGTTTTGAAAAGGGAACATGCATATATTGATACTGTGGGGCTGGGTTGTGTGGAAACTCCTGAGAAGGTAGAATACAATTCCTTTTTTCTACTTGTGTTTAAAAGTTGGTATTATTAGAGTTTATGATTTTTGTATTACATGGTACACTAGAAGATTTATCAAGTGTTCGGGTTTCTAAATGCAGATAAAGCAATCTTGTTTGGTTGCACCACATGAACAACATTTCCAAATAGTACATCATCTGTTACAGGAGCATATCTCTAAAGTACCTGACTACAAGGTAAGATGTACTAGTTTTTGGGTTCATTTGTTTGGTATATACTGACTGCTTAAGGCCTAATTATTTAAACCTATCCTCAGGTCATTGTTTTCTGTTCAACTGGGATGGTAACATCACTTCTGTATTTACTTCTGCGAGAAATGAACACGAATGTCAGGGAGATACATTCAAGGAAGCCTCAATTGTATAGAACTCGTGTTTCAGATGAATTCAGAGAATCAAAACGATTGACTCTTGTTACATCTGATGTATCCGCACGTGGAATGAATTACCCTAATGTTACATTGGTTGTTCAGGTATTTATAAAGCTTGCGATCATAATGAATTTTGCCTGTATGTAATGATTTGAATATTTCTTTAGTTTCCAGATTTTGAAAATTTTATTACAATACATGAAAAACATATTTAATTTACCTGGTGGCATCCAGATATTTTGTTATGTTCAGAAATTCTATCTGGTTTAGGTAGTGTCAAAAAAGTGAAGACCCATTTTTCTTGGGAAATTGTCAAGTCATGCTTTTGTATTGGTGGCTTTATTTGTAATAATTGTGATAAAAGTCTTAATAGTTTCTTTGAAATGGTCGGTTATATTTAAAATGCTTCCTGGACTGGTTTTATCGTGAACACAACCAACTGATTTTGGTTGTTGCCAGACTCGGACATATCCCATCGAATTTTAAGTTGATTGCACAAGTTAGCTACTGCTATGATTAGGGGTGAGCATCTCCAACCCAACCTGACCACTTTTTAGTAGGTTGGGTTACATTTTAAAAAAATGGGGATGGGTTAGGTTGAAATATTTTGAACCCAACCCAATCTGAGAAACACCCATCTCTAGTTCTAAATCCAAAATTTTCTTCTCCTTTGAAAAAAACATTTGTTAGGGATGAGGATTAATGACAGCTTTTATAGTGGATTGAATCTTTTATTTTTAATTATTAAATCTTTATTTGTACTCGTTTAGTTTGTAATTAAATTGCTAAGACCTATGAGAGTTACCAACTAGACTTTTTGTACCTTTATGGTGGATTAAATCTAATCCCATTAGTGATTAATCCAATTCAACCCAACCCGATTATTATTAGGTTAGGTTGAGTTGGGTTGGGTTGAAGAATCTATTGGGTTGGGTTGAAAAATCATTGGGTTGAGAGATTTCCAACCCAACCCGGCCTGACCCCAAAAGCGCCCACCCCTGGCAATGATTACTAAAGCAAATCTGGAAATTGTCTGAATGGATAGGAATGAATTCAGTGTTTCATATTAAAAATGGGTTGATTGTAAATTTGTAATAAGTCTTTCATTGTGTGTGTGTACTGATTTATTCATGTAAAGTAATGTATAAAATTTGCTTCTATCAGGTAGGTATTCCTTCTGATCGGGAACAATACATCCATCGTCTTGGAAGGACAGGACGGGAGGGCAAAGAAGGGGAAGGGATCTTGTTGCTTGCACCATGGGAGGAATATTTCTTGAATGATTTGAAAGAATTGCCTCTTGACAGATTTCCATCACCGCATTTAGATCCAAACGTTAAGCTACAGGTTCATGTCTAATTCATCATCACTTTTTTCCGTGCTAATACCATTTAACATTGGATTTGAACAAGATGGTTTTATGTAGTCATTGATTGATTTTGAACAATAGGTATTAACTGTATATGTGGAGCATGGTTTCATTAATTGAAATTCTATGACCATGACTATGTTCTAGACTTGTGGTTGTGGAATTCAGTGTTGCTGTAGATAGGGGTTGTGTTAACTTGTGAATTCATCAATATTCAAGATACATAATACCTGCTCTATAGAACGTGGAAAGATCATTTATGTCTTAAAACATAGATCAACGCTTTTTCATTAAACCAATTTGGGGTTACTTGTTCATCTTCATATGTCGGCAGAATACATGTGCTCTAGGTTTTGGGCTTTTGTTTTTGATTAGTTAGTACTAGTAGGCAAACATTTTCTCATTCAAGTCATGAAATCTGTTCACACTGCAGTTGGATGATGCTATGGCAAGGATAGATGGTAGTGTTAAAGAGGCAGCTTATCATGCTTGGCTTGGTTATTACAACTCCATCAGAGAAATTGGCAGGGATAAGACCACACTTGTGGAGCTGGCCAGCAGATTTAGTCAGTCCATTGGTTTACCAAAACCTCCTTCCCTCTTCAGAAAGACAGCACTAAAAATGGGTTTGAAAGACATCCCTGGCATCCGACTTCGAAAGTAGCACAGATGGGGAACATAACGTATGAGCTCTTGATTAGTGTTGCTATATTTCTAAGAAGAATGAGCTGATTTTTGTTGCAGATGGTGGTAGATGATAGATCATTGTAACTATTAATAATTGGAACTTTCATCTTGCACCATTTGAGCATGATGTTCCATTACTTCGCCCATCCAAATTATTATTTTTTTAAATTATTATTATATTTTTTTAATTTTTAAACGCTGAGTCAAAGGATTGCAGGGATAGATCACTTTCTCCATTTTCTTTCCAATTGCTACATCTTCTTACTTTTGTTTTGTTTTATTGGCCTCATGCCTTTATTACTTCTCTTTGTTTTTGAAGACCTGCAAAATTAAATTAATTTTTCTAATTAAAAATAATTAGTTAATTTATTTATAAATTTAAAATTAACAAAAAGTAAATATTTCATTTAAATATTATATATATTATACTGCAGAAATCATTAGTTAATTTATTTTATTTCTAATTAAAAATAATTAATTAATTTATTCATTTCAATGTTGCAGAAAAAGAAAATAATGATTGACAGAAACATAGTTTTTTACACTAGTACTGGTTCATGGAAACTAATTTTGTTTGACGAATGATGGAAACTACTTTTGATAATGTCATTCAAAAAGTAATTAGCATCATTTGCTCTATCATATGATACTGGGTTGAGAAACTCATATAATTTTCATGTATTGTTTATTGTTTTGGCATAATATGAGATCCATGTATGAAGTTTGAACTACTGGAGACAAATGAATTAACTCAGAAAGGCATGTCACTGGTTATAAAATAATTTTTTTTACCTTGTCTCATGTACAAAAATGGGTCCCCTTTATTACAAGATACTGTTTGGCTTTACCTCAGCTAATTTGTCCAACATTGTTTATTTGTTTCTTTTTCTCAAACAAAATAGTTTCCACTTTTGTAGGCATTTTGGACTGAAATCTCTGTTGCCTTGAGTCAGTTTTCCAATCCTATATAGACTGTTATGAGTCTTTTTATCTGTTAAATATATTGGGTAACTTATTTTAAAGTATTCATGTTTGATGTTTTCACCCAACTGCTTTCTAACAGAGCATAAAAAGGGAACAAGATCAGACAAATGAGATTAGAAGCGCTATGAAATGACTTCAAAAGCTTGAAAGACAAGTAATCATAGCTCAGCCCATAATTCTTTTAACATTATCACCACACTAAGAGAGACAGTGCCTCAACCAAAATCCACATCAAAGGCCAATAAATCCGCGTCTGAAACATAAACATTGTGTTTCAGCTCTACATTGATGTAATTCAACATCTCATACATCATATGATTAGTGGATTTTGAATGGGATGTGTCATGGGAAATGAACTCACTAATTACTCCATTTAATTGTATCCAGCTACAGCCTGGAGTCTTGTCCACCCCTTTTCTTTTCATTATCTGCCTCACTTGAGCACCTCCATCCCATCTTTTATGTTTCGAATACAAGTTTGCAAGAAGTGCATATCTACCACTATGATTTGGTTGTAGCTTGATTAAATGATTTCCTATATATTCCCCTAGCTCAAATGCATTGTGAATTATACAAGCAGCCAATAGAGCTCCCCACACGCCCGGACTAGGCTCCATTGGCATGTCTTCAATTAGCTTCCTTGCTTCCTCCAGAAACCCAGCTCGACCTAGTAGGTCAACCATGCAACCATAGTGATCTACATTAGGCTCCAAATTATGATCATCCCTCATCGATTTAAACAACTTAAATCCCTCATCCACTAGACCTCCATGAGCACAAGCACTAAGGACACCAATGAAGGTGACTTCATTTGGTTGAATCCCACTCCTTAACATGCTTGAGAAGACATTCAAGCAACTCAACACTTCCCCATGCATTGCCAACCCATTAATCATGGCGGTCCAAGGATACACATCCTTCTCAGGCAACTTCTCAAAAACCATCAAAGCTTCTTCAATGCATCCACACTTCGAATACATATCTATCAATGCCGTTCCAAGCGTCAAGTTCATGTCTAACTTAAGCCGATCAATACAGCCATTGATCCACTTTCCTTGATCCAATGCGCCTACTTGTGCACAAGCAGTAAGAACACTTGTCAATGTCAATTGATTTGGTTCAACACCCTCTATAAGCATGTCTTTGAACACATGCAATGCATCCTTAAAGCTATTACATTGCACATAGCCTGCAATCAATGTAGTCCAAGAGACTACATTTCTACTCGGCATCTCATTAAAAACTTTACGAGCATCATCACAACATCCACATTTGCAGTACATATCAATAAGAACACTACCAACATATACATCAAATGGTACTCTCCCTCTTTCAATATAAAATCCGTGAACCCACCTTCCAAACCAAACAGCACCCACCATTGCCAGCCGCAGCAACTACACTAACAACAGTCACCGCATCAACTCTCACACCTACTGATCTCATCTCCATGAAACATCTCAAGCCCTCCACAGCACAACCATTTTTCACATACCCATCAATCATGGCAGTCCAAGCAACAACATCCTTGTGAGTACTATCATCAAACAACTGGCGAGCCAAGCTCACATACCCACTATTAGAAAAAGCGAAAATCAATGAATTCCTAACAAAGCCATCAGATTCGAAACCGTACTTGACAATATGAGCATAAAACTGAAAAGGGTTTTGGTTTCTAGACTTGGAAAACGCTTTGAGAATCGAAGGAAAGGTGTGCTTGTCAGGAACGACACCCTTTTGGTGCATTCTGGCATACAAAGCAAGGGAGCGGGAACTGGTGGAGAAGCCTCTGATGATTGTGTTGCATAGGTGGATGTTGGGTTTTCGGATTTGGTGGAAGAGAAGCAGAACGTGGTTGGATTGATGAGAAAACGAGAGAAAACAATGGAGGAGTTTGTTTAACAAG
Source organism: Nephelium lappaceum (assembly GCA_021234005.1). Lineage (NCBI taxonomy): Eukaryota > Viridiplantae > Streptophyta > Magnoliopsida > Sapindales > Sapindaceae > Nephelium > Nephelium lappaceum. The sequence continues at coordinate 15,664,960 of CM037999.1, forward strand.
AAAGTGTGTTGTTGTTGTGAGAGACCACAAGTGATGACTACAGAGTGAATCTGTTTGAGATGTTTCAAGCTTTGATGTCTCTGCAAAAAGTAGACAAGAGTGTCATGCAAAGTGGTGGTTACGAGTTTCATGGGTTCTCGTTCAACATTGTAAAATTGAAATAATAATACTAGATATCTCAGTTTTTGCCATACCACTGTGAATTCGTATAATGTGAGACGACTTCACATCAACACCAACCCAACAACTCAATCACGACAATTAACATCAACATAATTACACAATCACAATGAAACAAAAAGGAAGAGGATTGCTGGAATTCGACTCCAGAATAAAAGAGGGTATACAGAGTACACAAAGAGGATCAAGTCTTGACGCTCGGCAAGCTTTATATCGTTGTTTTTTCATACTGTATTTGGTACAGCTTCTCCATGTACATCTTTTACAAATATATATTTTTTTCATATAAAACGATTAGCAATGTTAACGTCCACCGCATGCTGGTGAACAATAAAAGTACAGTAAATGTGCTATTCAAGGAACCGTACCAGCACATGCGTTATAAATTGGACTAGTTGAAATCAGCACCTAAAACCTTATATGGATTCACGGGTGATTCAGTCCAGCCCTCAAGACAAATTACTCATTGACATCATGTGAAGCAAGGCATCAGGCAAGCACCCTGGAAGATTTTCTTATCATGGATTGTCCTGTTGCCTACAATTTGGTTTAAAGAAGGTATGCCCTCAGTGACCTCAAAGCGATCACTTCTACTTACAACTTGACGGTCAAGTTCAAATGCTACATTGGATCTCAAAGACATAATAATAGTTTTTTATATACTGAGTCAAGATGAGTTGATGATACCAAAGCCGGATCAATTTGACTCAATGAATTTTCTTTTAAAGCATTTTTTCCCTTTTTAATTAGGATAAACTTCATTTTAGTATCCACATTTTTTAAAATTCCCACTTTTTAAAGTTTGTTTCCATTAATGGCCTTCATGTGATCTAAAATTTCATGAACCTATCAACTTGGTCTCTTACCGTTAGTAAAACATTGGTCACACCTAACTTTTGGTGAAAATTTTATTTCATGTGATGTGTCAATTTGTGATTTGTGTTAAATTTTTTCTTTTCCTTATTTCAATTTTTGGCTGACACATGTTACATTTCTAATGGTTGGTAAGTTTGGGCAATTGTCAAATTGAAAATGGAAACAAACTTAAAAAAGTGATTATGAAATGTTAGAGACCAAAAGCCACTAATAGAAACAAGAATAAAAAAAGTGAGAATTTCTAGTTAGGGACTACCACAAAGTTTACCCTTTTAATTACTATTATTTATACTTTGCAATGCTTTATTTGCATAAGGAGGGTGTATTTAATCAAGAATTTAATAGAATTTGATAGGTGTTTTTTTTTTTTTTAAATGATAGATGTGAGTGGAATTCATGGACTCTATAGATTTCATATATATTTTATTAAAATTTTTTATGAAATTCAATGAAATCTTTAGGAATAGTGCAAGATTTGTGATAGATTTTTTTATTCATAAATTTTTATTTTAAATTCATCAAAATTCATTAAATTCCATCATTTATATACAATCTATAAAGTTAATGACTTTGTGAATACACCTAAATTTGTTTAGACCTTTTAAAAGTCTAAATTAAATACACCTAAATTTGTATGGATTTTAATTGAATCTAAACAAATCTGAATTGAATACACCTAGATTTATATGGATTTCAATAGATTACATACAAATTTAGATTCAATATACCTAACTTTTGAAGAACTTTTTAAAAATCTTAATTGAATATGAGAAATGTTAGATTTTCTAAATATTTTGTTCAAATGATGTGATATGTGAGTTATCAAGATTTTGTAAATTATAAAATAATGTGATAATTAACAGGATCTTAACAATTCATATGTCACATCATTCGACATAAATCTGGGCAAAATATTTGAGAAGTTTAGCATTACTCATTGATTATGTTTTTGGTGTATTTACTTCAATTGTAGGAATCGGAATGAGAAATTGAATGATCAGGAATTAGAATAATTTAGAATCAAAATGATGTATCGAAATCAGAGTAAGTTGTTTACTTTCAATTGCAAGAATTAAAATCGGAATCGGAATAGGAATCGGAATCGAAATTAGAATCGGCAGTATTTCCACTGAGTTGTTTACTTTACTTTAGAATTAGAATGATTTAATTATCAGTTACAAAAATGCCCTTGATTAACAATATCTTATACTCCATTAAAAAAAAAAAAAATCTTAACAACAATATTGCAAGTATAATGTTTATCTATATTTTACTTTTTATTTTTGTTCATGTTAATGAATTTCAAACTATCCATACTATATGAAATCACATTATAAATTCTTTTTTCATTGTTTTTAAACAAAAATCCCCATAATATTGTATTCTTGGTTAAATAAGAATATGGTGGTCATTTTTGTTTTTCACACACACACACACACACAAAAATAACCACCGTATTCTTATTTGTGAAAAAATAGAATATTATGGAATTTTTGTTTAAAAACAAGAGATATTATGAAAAATCTCCCTAAAAAGCGAAATAATTGTGAACAACCATTTTTTTTTATTAGGTGAAACGCCTCATACAGTTAAATTTTCATCCAAAATGTTAACATCTTCCATCAAAAACTATGAAATGACCAAAATACTCTTATTAAGATTCTATAAAATCTCTATTCTACCTTTAAATTTATGTAATGACTAAAATACTCTTTAAATTAAATATATATATATTTTTTAAAAATTATTTTTTAAGGTTGGATCTCCAACCCTTAAAAAATCAATATCAACTAGAAAAGAAAAAAGAAAAAAAAAAAAACCCATTTATCATCCCATCTACATTAACTAATGCCAGAAACATTAACCCGTAAAACCCACAATCAAAATCCACAAAACTCAAAAAATTAAAAAAAAAAAATTGACAATTTTTTTTTTTAAAGAAAAGAAAAGAAAATTGACAAACCTAGTTGAATTTGGGTTCGATGAACCCAGATTCAACTGGCCAATCTGGGTTTGTCAAACGTAGATTTAATTGGGTTCGTAGAACCCAATCAAAAAAGAAGAAAAAGAAAAAGAGAAGAAGAAGAAGAGATAGAGAGAGTGCCAAACCTAAATTTCGAAGAAGAAGAATGAGAGAAGAAGCAAAAAAAGAAGAGAGAGAGATGAAGACCATGGAGATTTTGAAGAAGAAGAAGAAAAAGAGAGAGAGATGGGTACCATGGGTTTGAATCTAGAAGATGATTCGGGAATTTTTAAATTTAAATTCGATATTTTATTTTTATTTAAAAAAAATTAATTTTCACCATCCATCTGAAATCTAATAAATCAATTTTTTATTTAATTTTTAATTTTTATTTAATTATTTAATTTTTTTCAAATTAATCTCCATCGTCCATCTTAAGATGGACGGTAGGGATTTGATGAATTAAATTTTTATTTTATTATTAAATTTTTAGTTTTTTATTTAATTGTATCATAACAAATAAAATTATTCATCCAATTACCATTATATCCTTCAAATTTAACACCAACTGATTTTTTAACCGAAAGTGGGTGGTTTACTTAATTAAAAAAAAAAAAATTTAGGTGTTGTTCACAATTATTTTACTTTTAAAGGGGGGGAGGGGTCACAATATCCCTAAAAACAATAGAAAAAGAAATTATAATATGATTTTAAATTATGCATTAATTTTATATTAATAAATTGCTACTAATTTCTTTAAAAAGTCTTTTTAATATGGGGTATAAAAGTATTTTTAATTTGAAAAAAGAATAAGAATGAGAATGAGAATGAGATTACTAAGTTTTATGTGGGACCTACCATTTCATTCATATTACGGAATGATTTAAAAGTAAATAAACATCATCAATCATTTACATTTTCTATTCTTATTGTCCAATCTATCAAGTAAACACATTCATAAACTTTTAAAAGAGTGGCTCTATTGCCACCCAAAAATTTTTTTGTTGCACCCACTTTTTAATAAAATATTTATTACATAATATCCTTACATGTAATTACTTAAAAGTACATAATTATATAATTAAAATTTTCAATTTGCTTTCTACACCCAATTTAGTATAAACCCTAATAATATATACAAGATCAAAAGTAATATGACATAATTGATTTGATGAATTTTGAATGTATATATGTATGTTTCTTTTAACTTCTTATACGTTTGACATTGATAACTTTTTATGGCAAATAAAAATATATAATTTTTGTTTAAACAAAAAAACTAGTTTCTAATTGAAGAAAAAATTGTTTTGTTTCATAAGTTTTTATGCTCCTAATGTTCATAAAACAGCAAAAAGAAATAAATTGTGTAAACAATAGTAAAAAAGATGTAGCAAAGTTTTTTATTTTTGGCTTTTCACTTTTTCTTTAGGGTATTTCATTAAATATATATGTAGTAGACACTAAATATCAGGAAGCAACACTACTCTTAAACAATTTTGTAGCTTCATTTTATTTTGAAAAGGGGGCGAGGGAGGGGAGGGGGGCGGGGGAGGCCCCCTTATGATGCGGGAACTTTTTTGAACACATGCAGTTTTTCATAAATTAAAATGAAATCAATAAAATATTAACAATTAACATATTAAAAACAAAATAGTAGTTTCACCTCTCTATTTTTTTTTTCAAAAAAATAGTCCCATCACTATAATAATTATCATAAATAAATTATAAAAAGAAAAACCAAATGAACATGAAAAAAGAAAAATTGAACAAGAGATAAGGAAGAAGAAAAAACAATGAATGAAGTAAGAACAAGAACATAGATAAAAGTCTCAATCAAATCTAAATTAAAATTAAGAAAAAAAATTAGAATTATGCATTGAATGAGTGTAAAGTGGGTGTAATGAGAAAAAAAAATACATTATTAAAATATTATTGAAGGATAGTTTTGGTATTTTAAAGGGTGTAGAAAGAAATTTTAATTTTTTAATATAAGTTTATAAAGTAATCAAGTGTAGTGAGGAAATATTTGGGTGGCATTAAAGCCACCCCTTTTAAATACTTAAAATTCCAATGAAATCTTAATAACTTAAGTTGAAATTATGAGGTTTAGGACATATTTTGTCGAGTAAAAATTCTTTATAATCCTTTTTTTTTTTTTTGCGCTAATAAAGATTCACTAAGATCATTTTCTTTTTGCTAATATTTTGATAATATAATGATAAATCAACATTTAAAAAAATAGATGATCAAAATTATTAAACTGTTTCTGTCTTATACAAACTCAAACTTAAATTCTTCTTATAGAAAAATTAACATCATATCAATATTGACAGAAAATCTCTATTTCATTCTATTTGGTCTAATATAAATAATTTTATCATATTGAAAAACTGATTTGGGCAACAAATGTAAAAAGTTAAGGGTTGTTTGTTTTTTCCACTTATAATTTAATGATATTGAATTACATTTATTAAGTTATTTTTATTTTTTGTAAGTGATCAAATCACTTAAATATATCCAAAAATAATTGAAAAGAAAAGGGAACAATTTTTAACTTTTAATTGAATTTCAAAACACTAGATAATTTTTTAAATATTTTAATACAAATCTATTCTCCCAAAATAACATATTTTCAAATATATTCTAAATTTACATTGTACAACCTTTTAATTAAACATCATTAATTCTACTATACTTTTTTATTATATTTAATTATAAATAAAATATTATTAATATATACATAAAAATCTTTTAGAATTTGTTAAATTACTTACCTTTAACTATTTGTATCATATTTAATCACATAGCAACTAATAGTATAAAGATAGAAATGTCAAATTAATGATCTTCAGATAATTTTAACTTAAAAAAAATAGACAGTGAAAATAATTTTTAATTTAAAATTTTTAAAAATTTATAATATTCTTTTTCAAATTAATCTTTATTGTCTATCTTACACCATCTTACCGTTCATCTTGAGATGAATAATAAGATAGATGGTAAAGATTTGATGAATTTTTATTATATTTTTTTTGAAATTTTTTGTTTAATTGTTTATTTAGTCAAACTAGTCAAAACAAGCTTTTCAACCATAAGAGACATTTTCATTTTTTTGGTACTTTGACATTGTTTTCTGTCAAAGCTAACAAACGTGGTTTAACGGCAGGTAGATGATCTGTAATAAATACATAAAGTTGACTCTGTTTAAGAATCAATTTGAACTGGATAATTAATTTATAACTTGCTAATATTCACTTATATTTTCACATATTTATCGTTGAACCATAACTAAAAAGACTTAAATGCCCTTATAAATAATTTAATATTACAAAATTGACCCTATTTGTTTCATTTAACTAAAAAAAAATTGACAATTACTCTAAGACCATTCAAATATTTCGTCATTTCGATTTAACCCCAATATTATTCCATTAAAAATGCCAAAACAAATTAAAAATAAGAAAATTATCTTATATATAAAAGATCGATAAATAAGAAAAATTCAATCATTTAATGAAAAAACCTTCAAAGATAATTTGAAGAGCCTTTTTGATTTAACAGAGATAAAGTGATCGATGATCAAATTTAATATAACTTTTTATTAATTTTTTAATAAGCAATTATACTGTAATTACGTGTGTCAAAAGAAAGAAGAAAACAATAATAATAAACAAAAATAAAATATATTAGTTAAAAAAAGGAAAATTTCATTTGAATTCTTTCATCCTTAACTTTTTCAAAACTTATAAAAAAGTTCAAACAATTAATTAACTAACAGTTAACGGTGACATAGACGATTAAATTGTAATGTAACAATTTAAATTCAAAGACATTTTAAGATAAATAACTTATAAATTCATTATTTTATATAAAAAAATTCAGTAATTTACATGTTATTAACAACTATCAAGGGAAAAAGTGTTTTTCTATGTGTTATGTTAATGTTAACCGTTAGTTAACTAATGATTTGAATATTTTCGAAGAGTTATGAAAAAATTAAGTATGAAAAGAGTTATTTTGAAAAGAATTTTAAAAGTTTAATATTTTTTAAACTCTTAGGGACTAAATGAAGTTTTTCCCCGAAAAAACTATTTGTACACACAGGGATGCGATTTTTATGGCTTTTCCAACAAACCAAACACACTTAAATCAAACAGCCAGAAAAGGAAAAAGAAAAAAAAAAAAAAAACCATGGATATTTAATCAAAGATATCAAGTATCAACAGCTACACACAGCACCAAAGCTCACCACCCCACAACACAACACAACACCACACTTGTTTCTTTTTTTTTTTCAGAATAAAAACAAAACAAAGCCCCGGCTGCTGCAACAATCCCTAGCCAGCCCCATTCAACTTGGTAAAAGCTAACTACAATATCTCAATTTGTTTATATATATATATACATACATACATATATATATACACACATATATATATATATGTATATAAAGTCCAGCTGTTGTTTTGATAATGTGTCTACTTGTATGTAAAACATTGATTTTAAGTTAGTTTGTTTGTTTGTGTCTCTAGAAGTAGAAGGAGGAGAAAGAATGGAATCGACGGAGTCATCCTACGTGTCGTCGCCTGAGGCCCCCAGGAAGCGATCTCCGCCCCCGCATAAGTCCTCCGCTTCAGGTCTCTGATCTGACTTTCCTTTTTTTCTTTGTTTTTAGATTTAAATCTTGTTTGACTGAAACCCTAACTTTGACATTTTGAATCTAGTGATTTTGGGAGAAAATGAGGATGTTGAATTAGTGCTTGCTGGTTTTTATGTGTATATTGTGATTGAGACCGATGTGACTGTGCTACAACTAGTGTGCTTTGCTAGTAGTAGGAAGACTATAAAGCCGTGTGATGATGTTGACATGAAATCTAGGCCAACTAGTTATTGCTGGTTGTTAATTTTGTGATCTCTTGTTTTATTCTGCCAGACACTATGGAGAAGGCCACGTATATTAGGTTTCTGGTGTCGAATTCGTTAGCTGGTGCAGTCATCGGAAAGGGTGGCTCGACGATTACTGAATTCCAGTCGCAATCTGGAGCGAGAATCCAGTTGTCGCGCAATCATGAGTTCTTTCCAGGAACAACTGATAGGATCATTATGATTTCCGGAACAATTGACGAAACTCTCAAGGCTGTTGAACTTGTTCTTGATAAATTGCTGAGTGAGGTATTCTTTATAATGTAGGAAGGGATGACAACATGAAATTGATTTGTTTCTGTTATTAATTTGGTTTTTTTCTCTGTTGGTCAGATACATAATGAAGATGGTGATGATGTTGGACAGAAAACGAAAGTGAGACTCATTGTCCCGAATAGCTCTTGTGGTAGCATAATTGGAAAAGGAGGGGCCATCATAAAGTATGCTCCTTGCATTTTCTGATTTTAATTTTACAACTTTTAATTGTAAAATCTTTGAAACGTAGTTGATAAATGAGATTTTTTTTTTTGTTCTCGTTAAATTAAATGTAGTTGATAAAATGAGAATTTGTTTTTCTTCTCCTTAAATTATGAAGCTTTTCGATTCTTATCGTTCTAAACATTCTGATGATGGTAATATCTGTTACAAGCTGCATGCTTTTCATTCTAATCATACAACTTTTGTTTGTTCATGATGAATTATCGAATGAGTCATCGACTACTTAATTAATAGTATTTAATCTGAAGGACTCAAGATATGTATTTTGTGACAGAGTATTTCATTTTGGAAGGAGCTCGTTATAGTTTCTATGGTTTTTCTTTAGGGTATAGTTGTATAAAATTCTTGAGAGATGTATATTGTCTGATATAAGTGTGCACTTGACCCAACACCCTCTTTTTTCATGGCTGATGTGTTAGTCCTTCGCATTTTAGATATTGTCTTTGAGCAATGATATCGATGGGATCATCTAGGCTGCTTTTGGGGATATGGAATTCATGGGGTAATTATAGGCTGCTTCATCTAAACTATTGAAAGAGTTGACTGATGCACAAAATCTTTATGCATTAACTTCTAAGTGGACCTTGAGCCTTGTGAAAGATCAGAGTTATGGGTATTTTTCAGGATAAAGATACTTGTGAATAGATTAAATACTCAAGACAATCAGGTGGCACTACAGAACACCAGTGGTGGTGGTGTGACTAGATATATTCATACCAAAGCCTAGTAAGAATATACAAACCTGGTTTGTGTGCCTTGTTTTATTTGATCTTGTGAGATACTTTCCATTTAAAATATCATCTATTTTCTAAGTATTCCTGAGCAAATCCTTATTTTATCAATCCTCCTCATTTACCCATGGTATTGCGGGACAAGCCTTTGCTAACACCTGAAGCCCCAAGCTTCATAGATTTCTTGGTGTACTTAAGCCTATGAAGGCCAACTTTAATTGGAGACATTATGTTTTATCTGTACTGGTTCCCTTCTTGTCTGTAACCTTTTTAGCTGTCTGATGTTGAATTTTTCCATTTCTGAAAGTTTTTGTGTTTCATGGATTGTTATTTAGATATTGCTATTGTAAACAGAGGAAGTTAACAACAGTTGCTGACAATTGCTCTGCCCTAGTACAGGTCATTTATTGAGGAGTCTCAAGCTGGCATCAAAATCTCTCCAGTGGATCACAATTATTATGGTTTGAATGATAGGCTAGTGACACTGACAGGCTCTCTTGATGAGCAGATGAGGGCTATTGATTTGATTCTCTCTAAGCTAACTGAAGACACTCATTACTCACAAACTATGAATATTCCCTTTTCATACACAGGTGTGTTTCTTAATTTACATAATTGGGACGTATATAAACCTGTAGTCTCTGTGTGCAATTTGTAAATTTTATGTTCTTTACATATCTCATTTATCTTCCTAATTTATCTTGCAAATGTCTTACTAGCAAAATTATGCTCATTACTCTTTGGTGATTAAGGAAAAAATTGTGAAATTGAACTTATGACCCCATATTGGCCTGGTAGGTATCCTCTTGTTTATGAGGAGATAACCTTTAGATCTGAAGTCAAGGTGCCTTAAGTGCTTGTCCATGTTTGAGAGATTTATAGATCTGGTTTACTATTTGAACATCTTGTTTCATGTATTTCATTTCAGTTTGTAATAGTGAATTTTGTTTATATGAGGCCAAAGCCTATACTTATCATATCCAGTATTTCCGGCGTAGTCCCTTACTGACACTATTTGACTCAGGCCATTAAGTTCTCTTGAAAAAGATATATACGCGTACCAGAGATAAATTGCATTCATTTAAGATAACAATTCTTATATTTTCTACCGTTCAGTCCAAGCCATAGAGTCTGCTCTACTGCAGGCAAGTGGGCATACCATAGGACAGATCCACAATGGTGATGAAGCTTCCTATCTGTTAGAAGTTAACAAGCAACAAATCAGTGCTGCACAGATGTCATGTATATTATATGAACCAATTTTTTGAAGTCGTCTGGTTTGTACAATGTTAGCCAACAAAAGGGCTATTTCCAGAGAAAGTAATAATCTTATTAAAAATGTTTAGCATGAAAATGGACCTTATGTTTATGGACATGTTTCAGTTGTATTTCAGTGTTTTTCATGATTAAATTGTCATGTGAAGTGGACTTCTTAGTTCTTGCAATGATATCTGAGAAATGCATTTGTGCTTTTATCACTGAATGATTGAGTTTACGTGCTGTTTCAAAACTAAGAAAACCACCAAACTATTGAGAAGGATGTCATTAACATCTTGAAAATTGTAGTAGATCCAGCTTTTTTCAATATTGCTGTGTTTTGTATGTCGTACAAAGTGCCACGTATTTTGAAGTCGTCGAGGTTGTAGAGTGGCGACCCAACAAATTTGTAGAGAAAGTAAAAGTCTATCAAAGAATTCTGAAGTCACTTGACTGGATTTATTTAAAGTCTTGTAATAGAATTCCTCCATGGATAATCTCTATGGAATTGGAAAAGTTTTGGTCATCAGTCATTCTATGATTTATACGCTTAATATTAATGGTCTGTTTTCTTTTATAACTTTTAGGATGTGTGAGATGTGATTGATGTGACATGCTTCCTAATGGTTACTGAAATTATGTTTTTTTTTGTTTTTGGGAAATACCATAGAATTTGCTCTGTGTTAAGATCCTCTAATTTAAATTTTCAGGTGTTTACTTTACTGGTTTTCATGGTATTCCATATACCCATGTCCATCCATCTGTTCCAACAGTGACACACAGTGGAATGAACTATGGACCAAATGCAACTGGAAGAAAGTATCAAAATAACAAGGTTCATCCTGCTCCAAAATGCTTAAAACTGATTGTTGGTGTCTGATGTTTTTACTGTTTGTTGCTCAATATTGGCAATTAGTTCCATATTCTTATCCGTAAAATTGTTTTTATGTATATATATATAGTGATAAACTTGATGAATGCTGATTTGCTGCAACTGTCTGCTGCCTTATTGATGTGAACCCCATATATCCATAGGCTTGCTTCTTTGGTTTCCATCCCTTATATGGGGACTTTAATGATTAGTGCATTCAAAAGGTTCTTACCTACGTGCTTGGGCTCACTGGAAGGAAACCCTCACCACTGGAAGATGCTATGTCTTATGCTATTTTTAACCGATTGATGATCTTGTCCTTCCCATCTGACTGAAATAATTCTAACTACTATCAAAATTGTCGTAAAGAAATGTCATTGGTGTCTTTGAGCACCTGACTGCGACCTGTTTAATATTGAAACTATTTAGTAGATGACCAAATTGTTGGTTTGTTATGATCCGAATCTTTTTCCATTCAAGATGAGAGTTTTTGCGCTACTCTCTAAAGTTTATTCCTCTGAATTATTCATTCATATAGCAGGCAAAATAATTAGTTTAGTAAGTTGACACTGAGAGATGCAGTATTTAGAAAAGATACCTGTTTGACAATGTTTACTTGCGTACTGATAAACCCTTTCTCATTGACCAAATAGCGAAGTGGGATACAATCTGAAAAATCTAAACTAGTCCAGCCATTTGTATTTTTCTTTTTTAACTTCTATAATGATGTAAAATGCTTTTAAGTTTGTTGACTTTGATTGACTTAGGGTTATATTTTTTATTTTTATTTTCTAGGAAGATCGTCCCAACTCAATGACAATTGGTGTGGCCGATGAGCATATTGGGTTGGTTGTTGGTCGTGGAGGAAGGAATATAATGGAAATTAGTCAGGTATGTGATTGCAAATTATCCTACGTATTCCATAATATTACATTTGAACTGAAGTGGAAACTTTATTTTTGCAGGTCAGTGGGGCCAGAATTAAAGTATCTGATAGAGGTGATTTTATGTCTGGAACGACTGATAGGTATACAAATGTACAAAGAACTGTTTAACATACCGTGCTAGAGAATCTACGCATGAAGCTTATTCAATTCTTTGCTGTTGTGTTCCTTGGTTAGCAGGAAAGTCACAATTTCAGGGTCACAAAGAGCAATTCGTTCAGCTGAGTCCATGATAATGCAAAAAGTAGCCTACGCTTCTGAGAGAGCGATGGATTAGTTTTCAAGTGTTGCAATCCATTCTTGTTGAGAATCTATCGTCCAACCTTGTTATGACTTCATGGTCAAAGAACAAGTCAACATATCTTTTCTAACAAAAATCAACGAGAAATCTGAAACAGTAATGGGAGTAGAAAGAAGGAACGGGAAATTTTTATCAATGCAGAGCTTCTTATAGGGATTTGTCTGAATACACAACTATATATCTCATTAAAGAAGTTTATTGTAATAGGCCTTCCTCGAGTTAGCCTCATTTGTTTCGTATTAAGTTGTAACTTCTAAATTAGGTAGTGGCGCATTCAATTTGAAGGTTTGTTTTTATATAGGATACTATGCTTTAGATTAAGTTTTTGAGGTTATTGTTGTTCCGATGATGCGGTGATTGGTGATTGTTACAGTGATTAACCATTAGTTGCTTCCACATTTTGCTGCCTTGTCATGGTAGCTTTTTGATGCCAAAAAACAAATGATCACGAATGACTTCTTTATTTTGAATGAACTGGGTCAGTGCTAGAGACAGAATTGTACATTGTGGCACCTATTTGATGGTTGATGCCTTACGAGTACCTTTCGTTGCCTTTGAAGTTATACTCGGTAGGCTTTGTTTAGATCCTTATTTTGAGCTTTTGCCCGTGCAAATAGTGGGATAAACTTAAGTCTCTTCAATGAAGTAATCAATGATGCTATTTTGTCGAAAACGATGTGTAAACAATGTGATATTTTTTTAAAATAGAAGAACTAATCAATTAAAATTGATGAATCAAAATTTGATTGATTAATCTTTCGATCTTTTAGGATGTCACATTATTTTGGCACAAAATTTTCACTTCAATTTATGCAAAGTAGGATTATTCTTTTTAGAATGTTTTGGTTAGAAAACCAGTTGGATGGATTTACATAGTACTCAAAAAGTGTTTGATTTCAACATCAATTAGACTCTAAAATCTTAATCTAAGGTTGAAAAAAGACAACCTGACAGATTAAAAGTAGGTGGATCTCAATTTAGCAATTAAATGACTCTTACTGTAAACAGTATAGCATACGAATATTGGGACGTGGGATTTACAAATTTAAATCTAAGTTCATACTGATTCACTTTTTTTAATTTTTTGACATGTAGAACATCGGTTATGATGGCGACTGATATATCAAGAAGAAATTTTTAAAAAATAGATTTGGTGCTATGAATTCTCTGATGAAAGATATGGCAATTAATTAGCAAAGTGTAATAAGGGCACGAAAGAAATATGGTAACATTTGTTCGGTGGTTATTGTTCGTGCATGTAGTATGGTTGGCGTTGACTTAAGAATTACTTTCATGTAACAAAGTTATTACAATAATCATAATAAGCACGTGTTAATAAAAACAAACAGCAAATGAACTTTTTATTTATTAATAATAATAACAGTGCTTTTTTTTTTTCTTTTTTTTTTTAATTTTTTCGAAATAACGACGAGTATTAGGGTGTTTAGAAGCATGCACAAATCTTGACTATTGTAACGTCCACCAACGCCTGCCTGTGTATGCAAAGGTGATGGAAACCGCTACAAATTTATTTCAACATTAACAAAATCAAAGCGCAATAACAGATTGAATAATTTTCTACCTAAAATTCAAATCTCCATTCATGGGAACTCCTCCTCGCCACCGCCGCCACCGTATCCAGAACCAGAGCCGCTGCCACTACCATACCCCGAGCCATTGCCTCCACCACCACCACCACCACCTCCACCTCCACCTCCTCCACCTCCACCCCCACCTCCTCCTTTGCCACCACCACTGCCACTACCATACCCTGATCCACTCCCACTTCCATAGCCGGAACCACCTCCCTTGCCTCCACCTCCACCACCTCCTCCTCCTTTTCCACCCCCACCACCTCCACCACCTCCAGTTCCGCCTCCTGAGCCATATCCAGACCCACTACCAGACCCGTACCCACTCCCTGAGCCATTCCCTGATCCACCACCACCACCACCTCCTTCACCTCCTCCTCCTCCTCCACCACCTCCCTTTCCCCATTCACCACTACCATAACCAGACCCTCTCCCAGACCCATGCCCTTCACCATATCCAGAACCAGACCCAGAAACACCACCACCACCACCACCACCGCCGCCGCTACCTCCACCCCCACCACCACCTCCTCCTCTCCCTAACTGTCTAGCAGCAAAGGAGATGTCTACAAGAATCAAAATTAAGAATGCAACACCAATCACTCTACAACCAGCCATTTTCACAACACTCCTGTATATATGTAGGTCTTTTGCTTGATCAATATCAGAAAACGTGTATATATGAGAAACAAATAGTTTATGTTGTGGTGAGTGAAATGTGTTGAGAGTAGGGTCTCTATATATAGGACTCAAAAACGTGTAAGCTTTTGTCCGAACTCGAGAGTTTGATGAAATTCTAGCACCTTCTTACTTTTGATATTGTGTATTTTATTAGATGATGATGAATTATAAAGGAACGTGTCACGTATATCGTTAGTGGGTGTTGATGGTGGGGGTGACGGTGATATTGTGGGTGTTGGTGGTGGAGGTGGACTCATATTTTCTTCTTGTCTTCACCTCTCTGCGTAGAATTAAAGTTTCTCTCTCTCCCCACTTTTGACTCTTATGTGAGATATACTACTATAGGCTTTTGAAAGGGGACAAATGGTATGATCATATACGAAGCACACTTTGTCATTGTGTTCATATTTGAAGTTTGAACTCCACTTTGAGTGCATGCACTTTCAATCTTGTGGTTTTATCCTTAACATTTGTCCTCTTAATCTTCAATCTGTTTCATTTTCTTTTTTCTCAACAATTTGATCATTATCACCACAAAAATGAAGGCCTCCTATTACGCGTTTCAATTTGTAGTTTTTGTGTTTTGATAAGTAATAAATTGATGTGTCTAGCTCGTACAAATATTTTAAATAATCAATACAAAATTTTAATAAAATTTTTATTTTTGTTGAATTTCTAAGCAGGCTCTTTTGGAGATATATTACACTAGATTTTGTATTACATTCCTCAATATAGTTTCTTTTATATGATATGTAAAACAGAAAGATAGATAATATGTATTTTAATTCTCTTTGTTACAATTGATCATGAGAGCATTATCATATAATATCGTTACAATCTTTGACATTGCCATTTAGTATATATATGATATATCCAATGTTGTAAAAATTTGAGGAAAACAAAAGGGAGAATGCCCTCGTAAGACTACACCATACTATGTAACTTGTGGGAAAACCCTAAAAACCTGAGGCTACAAAATACCCACAAACTCACCTACTCGAATTGGGTGTGTCAAAATCTTGATAGAATGTTAGTGGAGTTTGTATATTTCTTTCTTGGAATGTAAGCTTAGAGTAACAACTGGCATCTCTACTTTCTACACTTTGTTGCTTTTTGTCCATTTTCCGTGGCGTGCTTGCTTGCTCTTTCAATGGCCATCATGGTTTTTGTCTTGAATCAAATACACAATAAAGCTACTGTCAATTTCTGACTTTGCCAATATAGATTTTCACCTTCTAAAGCACTTGCCGATTTTACTACATTTTAGATGTTAATTCTTTCTTGGTAATGTTCATCATGTTTATCAACAATACTAGCTTCAGAACAAGTGGCTACGCGCATGTTACCAGCCAATTGAAGAATCTGATCGGAAAAATATATACATACGTTTCATTTGAATTCTAGAGTCTCGCATGAATTGATTGAGAACAAAGTTGAGGTTTATAGATAGGATGAGTACACATTTTTGAAAAGTTAAATACAGTTGTACAATATATGCTTTACAAATCGGGATTCTCGGGATTCTCTCTTACATAGATATATATATATATATATATATATATTATGGACGCAAAGAGTCAAAAATAAGACAACACTTGAAAAAAAATTAAAGTTAATATAGTTAAAAAAATAAATAAATCTTAATTTTCACGAAATATATAAATATATATTACTAAATCTATTATGTTTACCACAAAGATTAATATAGTAGAGTATCGAAATTCATAATTTACATATTTACAATTTTATATATAATTATTAGGGTGCTTAGTAGTATTATTATTGAATTCTGATATAATTTCTATTATGATTAATCTTTTAGATTTAGTAGTAATTAATATGATATCAGAATTATTATATTAGTGCATTCAAGATTTGAGTTGCACATAAATATAAACTTGTTACTTGTTATTAAAATTTGTTGCGTTTGTGTTTGAGCTTAAGTCCCCGTGATTGCTCATTAGCCTTGCGTATGGGAAAATATCTTAGATTAATGCTTAAATATTATTATTCAGCTATTGCTTGTCGGGCTAAGATTTTAAGCTCAATGATAACTAAGTGCACAATCTATATTTCCACTCCTTCCAGTGCAATTGCTATACAAACCCTCTCAGATAGATGAATGATAATATAGATTATGCTTATAATGCTTAGTTGAAAGTGGTTTTCAGATGCTTTGATTCAATCGAAAATGGGATTGGAAAGAATATATTTATATGTTACATAGAAAGGATTTGTTATTAATTGGTGATATTGACTTGATGGATACCGAAGTATGCTGTGGAAGGCACCAATGGTAGACTTAAAGTTAGTGGCAAACATTTATGTGCATATGCACTCTTTGATAAGTTGTTTCCTTAATATATTTTCAATAACAATTTTACTTTGTGGATATTAAGATTGTATATATCTTCATGAATTCAACCTCGTTATAATTGTTTCATGGCCTCTTAATGCGCGCTTTCAAGTATATGAGGTTATTTCGTTTTATGCTTCACTTTCCCAACAATTATAGGTGTGTGTGTGAACTATAAATTCATGTTTGACCTCAATGTCTATCACATACCACTTCAAACGTCTCCTCAAATGAACCATGGACACGTAATATAAAGCACTTGAATGGAGTTAGTTATTTGCGCGTTCAAGAAACTCTTGCTGTGGGTATTGATACATTTACTTAAATATATAGGTTATAGGTCCATGTCTAATTAATCGTTCATGTACTATCTACGAAGTTGAAACTAGTCATGATGTTGAAACATGTACATGTGGAGATGGGGTTTTGTTATTTTCTGGAACAGGACAAGATCTGTTTGTGTTTTCAACGGCATGTACATTTACTAGAAAGAGTTGCAAGTACTGACCTTTTTTGTGTTTTCAATAGCATCGTTGTGTCTGGTGGCGGTTTTTGGCGGCAGCTCCGTTCACTGGCCTCCTGCGGTTGCAGCCAACCAAAAGTGTTTGTGTCTGGGAGAATTGTGAAATACCAGATTTGTCCTTCGAATAGAACCTTGACAAAGCCCAATTGGTTCAAAGCCCAGAGAAGGAGGATGATCCCTTCCAATGGAGTAGATCATATTTGCTCCTTAAGAAGGCATGTCTCCAATGCAGCAAAATTGGACAGTTTGATCTTTAATCAAAGATGCCTCTAAAGCCATTTCAATTCCATCCCCTGCAACTATCCTAATTCTCCAGTCAAATATAAAAATCAAGACCTTAAATTCTTTACATGGTTCCACCGTTATTGTTTGAAATGTAACTTTAGTTAGTAGTTATCCATCTCTCACGTTCGTGAGTAAAATTAGTGAGTCAAATAATATTTCCAACTCGTATGATAAGTTTAACAATTGATTTTGTTCTATTCTTTAGATTATAAAGGTAATTATATGATCCCACTATTATTGTCTGAAATGTAACTTTGGTTGCCCATCCCTTATATTCATAAATAGATTTAGAGAGCCAAACAATTTGTTAACTTATATGGCAAGTTTAGCAACTAATTTTACTCACATCCCTTAGATTATAAAGATAGTTATATAGTCTCCCTATTATTGCTTGAAATATAACTCCGGTTATCAATCTCTCATGTCTATTAGTAGACTTAGTAAGCCAAACAACATTTCTAACTCGTATGACAAGTTTGACAATTGATTTTATTTTCATCTCTTAAATTATAAAGGAAGTTATATGGTCCCACTATTGTTGCCTGGAATATAATTTTGCTTGTCCATCCGTCCATGAGTAGACTTAATGAGCTAAGCATCAATTCTAAACCGTACGATAAGTTTAACAATTGAATTTACTCTCATCTCTTAGATTATGAAAGTATTTTTATTTGCTTGATCTATTCTAATCATCAATTACAAGCATTTATGTTGGTTGTTATCAAAATGGTTAATATTTTTACTTCTTTAAATGGTCTTAGTAGAAAATTACATGAGTTATTTATGAGCTAATAGTTGTAAGTATCTGACGTATCAAGTTTTTACTTTGAAGATGAGAAAAACTTGAAAAATTGTAGTAAAAGATACATATCAAGAACATAAAAAGCTTCACTTAATGTAATTACCACCAGCATGATGCATACATCGGCTCGAAATTTCCATCGTTTTATTGCAAACGACAAATTGGAGTGATACCTCAACTGCACAAATTGGAAAAACGATATACAATTGAACCAAATTCATTTTATTTATTTTGTTTAACAGTTTAAAACAAAACTTCAATAACTAAATATATTAGATCAATTATCCAATTCCAGTAATTCAGTTTCTTATTGAACCAGTTAACTGGAAACCTCACCGGTGATCAGCATTTTGAAGGCTAGATCATTGATGTCTCTGGTGACCGGTGATCAAATACCCATGAATATTTCTCTGAAGTAACCATGAAATAAGCATTATAAAACTATGACATGTGGATTCATTCAGGCATGCACCATTAATTGTTATATGGTCCATACGAAGTTAATGATTCTAGAGAAGCAGAGCTGCTTCTAAATGACAATTACTTGTCAACAATTAATTGCATAATATCATTCAAACAAAATTCTATAACATTTTTAGGAGGGCTGGGCTTGCAGAAATTTCACAAGTGGGAATAATTCAAACAAAATTCTGGAACATT
Organism: Nephelium lappaceum; assembly: GCA_021234005.1. Classification (NCBI taxonomy): domain Eukaryota; kingdom Viridiplantae; phylum Streptophyta; class Magnoliopsida; order Sapindales; family Sapindaceae; genus Nephelium; species Nephelium lappaceum. The sequence goes on from CM037999.1 coordinate 15,684,403, forward strand.
TATGAATTGTGACTTCTGAGTATTAATTATCTACCTCTGTATCTATACCAAAGTTTATTTATGGTTTAAAAAATATAATGTGCTGATTTCTTAATTCATGGTATTTGCTGACTATTTGTTTTATGCATAGAGGGACTACAATTATTTTTCTCTTTAAGGTTTGTGAGAGTTGAAATAGACATTTGTAACTCTTAATTAAAGTTTTATCTTTTTCGCCTCTCTGTCTTGAAGCAATGCTTTTGTTGTTTTGTTTTTAAATAATTGAAGTATATGTTATAAATACGTTATTGGGCATCCATGTTATGAGTGACTAGCGAGCAAATGGAGGTACAAAAATTTGGAAGATTTATGCACATAGAAGATCTAAAGAACTTTAACTTATTTCATGGAATGTAGATCTAGTTGTACATGCCTATCACATTCCACTAGCCAAGCAATATTTTTCTAACTTGGATGATAGGTTTGACGGCCATCAATTATATGCATGCCTATTGTCAAAATATTCAATAACTTTCTTCTTTCAATTTCTTAGAAATTTATATAATTTGATGAATTGAGTATCACAAGCCTTCTATTTTAATATGTTTTTATCTTTTAAGGCGAAACATTTAATCTTAAAAGACTCCTACATAACACGTTTGAGAGGACATAAAAGCTTTGACTTAGGGTGAATTCTACCAACATGATGCACATGTATAATGATAAATTTAGGGTGTGTGATACAAAGCTTATCTCATTTTGTACTACATGCATGTAATTTGAAACTTACAATAATTATTCCGTTTTAATTAATCAAATTTACAACTTTTTGTAATTGTTATTTTTTTTTTAAGTTTTGTAATTTGGATAAAGGAAAAGAAAAACAATTGTTAAGAAATATAAAAAGTAAATAAAATAAAAATCACATCCCTTAATAACCAATTTAGAGCTTATGATAATTGTGAATTTTTTTTAATTAATTAATTCAGTGAGTGGGAATTAAACAATTTAAATATGGTTCAATGATGTAGAAATAAAGTGCACTAACTACTTTAATTTTTTTAAAAAGAAAGCATTTTAGATTCTATAAATATATTAAAGTTCAATAAACAAAAACCATAGATTTAATTATTGAATTATTGTAGATTATCTTCACTAGCTTTGAAGGCTCTAAGTTTGAGCATAAAACCAATTTTTATGAATTGAAATAATTATATATATGTTTAGGAGGAATAATTATGTATATAATAAAATAATGAATTATTACATATTAGAAATATCACACAATATAATTTAGGGTATTTTGGATCATAATATCTCAATTCATCGGCCAATATAATTAAAAATATTAATAGATCAAATTCCTATAATCACACTGTTACTACCATGTTTTAAAAGTCTTGACAAATATGTTTTCGAAATGTTAAGTTTAGATGACAAATTGGACAATTAGTGCTCGAGATATTATCATTCAAGTTAAAATGACAGTTATACATACTTGATCTAATAATCAAATTTCTTGTATATGTATTTTTGAAGTAAATATTGTTCTTCATTGTATAATCTTCTATGAGATTAGGAAGAAATGTAATTTCCACTAATGCAATATCATTAGATGGTTGAGAAGTTGACACGTTTGTCTAAAAGAGCATAAATGGTTGTTTTGATCATTTAATTCTCTAATACCATGTGAGCACGCCAACCATGACTAAAAAGATTTAACTTAATAATTCCACTAACATATTATCTTTTGAGTCTGAACTGATTATAAACACCTAAAGTGAAAGTAGTTTGTCACCGAATGACCACTACTATGATTTCATATTATCAATGTGGAAAATAAACTCAGTTTTTATTTTAAATTTTCATCCAAAAAAATCTTATACACATAGGATCTAATAATGTAAATATTTTCTAATATAGTGATGTAAAAATTTAGAAATAATATATGTTGGCTCTAAAATGTTTTCACTCCCTAATGCAAATAACAAAACTTTAGCTTTACTTTGAAAATAAGAGTATTTGAAAGAATTTGCACACTACACATGCAGAGGACCTAAGGACCTTACAATAGTTTTTAGTTTTTACTGACATGACATATGCAACATGATTAAATTAGTATTTGCCATACAACCATAATTTCATTTAGTAATAAGTGTTTGTAATTCGATACTTGTTATGATTTTTTGAAGTTTCAACAAAACATGCTTCACTCTAAGTGGTGTCAACTGTCAAGTGGGGTGTCAAACCGTCAATGGCATCAATTTTTCCCAATCAAAGTGAGTCACATGACTATATGAGGAACTGGAAAGGGCTCCAGTTCTTCGTTGAATTTTCTAAAATTGAAGGGTTTCCAAAGGTGGTTGTTTTTATTTTATTTTATTTTTTCACCATAATTGAGAATCTAGGAAGTTGAAGACTAGTAATATGGAGATGGGGTTTTGTTACTTTTTGGAACAAGACAAGAAAGAGTTGCAAGTACTATATATTTTAAAAAATAATAATAATAAAGAAGCATTTGATATATATATATTATATAATTCTTTTTTCTGATTTTCTTTTTGAAATATTCATGAACCTTTACTTGTTTTGCTAACTTATAATTAAAAAAAAAAACCGAAATTATTTCAAATTTTAAAAATAAACAAATTATTTTATTAATAAATACTTATTATTCTTTACAAATTCATTTACGGATAATTTTATCATATAAATATTTTTTAAAGAATTTGTGTTTAAATTAAATTATTTTCGCCGGTGGTGCCCATCTCCACCCAAAGCGCATCTGAAAGATTTAGTGAAATTCCATATTCGTCCTTCAGTTCAAATGTTATACGAGCCCAATTAATTTAAAGCCCAAAGCTGGACATTAGATTCACGAAGCAAAGATCTCATCTAAGTTTCACAAAACCCAAGGCCTAGAGGGTCGATATCCCTCCACATATTCTATTTTGTACTGTGACATGCCAATGCTATCAAGGAGAAGTGATTGTTGGCAGTGATTAGAAACACGATAATTAATTTTTTTTACAGATCTCGTTCAAAATTCATGTCGTTGATATTACCATTGGTAAATGATTGCTAGCAAAGTTAAGAAAAAATTAACACGAAATTTATGTAGAAATGATGGTCTAAAAATTTGTGCGTCAAATCACGAGAACGATAGACATATTTTCTCTTCTTCTCCTTGATGATCTCTTCTTGCTCATTGATGATCTCTCATATGAGAAAACTCTTATTTTTTGTCCATCCAAGTAAGAGAGCTGATCTCCTCCTTTAGTGGAGGTTGATCCTTTCCCTTCCAATGGAGAAGATCATATTTGCTCCATCAGAAGGTAACTCTCCACTTGCAATGATGCTATGTTTTTTCTTTCAAAAAGAAGGTAGTTTTGCATTTTTACTTTATGTTAATTTTTCTTTTTTCTTTTTTTTTTTTTTTATAAAAAAGGTGTAAATAGTTTTATGGTATTGGTATCATTAGTTTCAATTTATTAATTGGTAAAAGTTAATAAACTAATGAAGATTAGTTAATTAAACAGCTATTCCCAACCATTTATGCTAACTTAACTAATAATTAATAAAAGTAGTAGATAAAATTACAGTTTTGTTAAGCTTAGCAAAATCAAACAATTGGATAATTTTTTTTTTCTTTTTAGAAAAACTCTGATTTTATACTATTCAGTCAAGCTCTTCGATTTTCTTTTGCTTAAAACTTGAAAAATTTGAACATATTTATAAATTATTCAACGGATTATGTTTCTTGATAAATTATTCAACGGATTATGTTTCTTGTTGATTGAATTAATTTTAAACCTCAAGATTATCTACTTGTTAAAATATCGATCGATTTATTTCTAATTTTCTATTGGTACTTTTAATTTATTGCCTGCTACATACATGGTTACTGAACAAAGGACTCTCATAAATTTGAATTATGCAATAAAATAGCTTCTAGATGGTCGATGAAGCATTGAAAAGGCATCTAGGCAGTCGGTGCTGCTTCCAAAAGACTACTTATTAAATACTTGATCAATTATATGTTATTAAATACTTGGTCAATTATATGTTATTAAACTTTCTCTCCTCCCACACTTTAATTTAATATTGTGTGTCAATTGTGAAGGAGAAGGCTCAAGCTGAAGTTCGACTAGCATTCAGAGGAAAGAACAAAATTAAAGAAGCAGATATTCAAAAACTAGATCATAGATTACTTGAAATCAATTGTGAAGGAAAACTCTCAAGATTCACCCTCCATTGCCCTTCCAAGAGAAGTAAGGGAAGCATGTGACATTAGTGGCTATACAATACCAGCCAAGGCCAAAGTCTTGATCAATATATACTTAATAGGGAGGGATCCAAAAATTTGGAAAGATCCTGAGGCTTTTAGCCTGAAAGATTTGAAAGTTCCTCCATTGATTTTAAAGGAAACAGCTTTGAATTGCTTACTTTTGGTGGAGGAATATCATTTGCCACTTCAAGTATTGAACTTGAACTCGCTTAATTGTTGTAACATTTCAACTGGACTCTTTCGAATGGGATCAAACTTGAAGATCTTGATATGACTAACAATTTCGGAATAACAGCTCAAAGAAAGAACAATCTCCATGTCATCGCCACCACCTGAATTCCTTCCAAGAAATGAGACACAACAGTCATGTTAATGTAATAGGTACATTATGTTAGTTTTTGGTGTGACAAGTACAAGAGTTAAATGAATCAAAGGAGCAGATGATCAATTTCTAATGTTCCTAGTAGGAGCACAATCAAGTATGAATATTCTGTCAAATTCATACAAATTATGTTTTCTGCTTATGCAAGTTTCTCTTGCTCAGACATCATCATATCAGTTTTTCATTTGGGTTATTATCATCTGTTTCTATATAAATGTCTGTTTATGAATAAAAATTTCATGAGATTTTTTTAATGATCTATGTACCCTACATCAAATTTTATTTAAACTTGAATTTTGGCATTGTTTTCTACTTTTGCTTTGTGTTGTATAAATTTGAAAACATGACAGAGATATATGTCCTGTAGCAGTTGTTGCTACAATCCTCAAGTATCACCAAGCAAATAAGATATATCAGAATAACTATCGACAAACAGTAGTGCAGCAACGACATGAAATTACAAGTCAAATGATCAACCTACAAACTATTACATGCAAAATTCTTCCTAGCGTATATGTATGAAATACTGCATATTCATGGCATGTTATCACCGATTCCATTCAAGTAAGTAAAATGCACGAATGATATTCTTCCACGGGAGAGCACATTCTAAAGAGTTGAAAATTAAACATTTGCAAATAAATTATAGCATCTTAAACTAATGAAGAGAGATCAACAGAAAGGCATGGGTGCATCTACCTTTTCTCACTTGCACTATGGAATTTTGTTCTGTAGGAATGTTCTTTGGAAAAGCTCAGTAGTTAAGAAGATACAACAAGACAATACAACCTTACGGGTTATCCCCAACCTCTTTATCATGATTCTCTGGTTTCAAGTTGATAATTTTGGCTTTATCAAAATCTTCTGGCAAAAGGCGTCTAATTTCCATTTCATGGAGTAGCTTCATTGCCAACTGATCTTTTCCACACCAGCAAAGTCCACTGTAAAGCTTGTACAGGATACCTGTATCTGGAGCCAAACATCTTTCAAGCATTTCCTGCATGAGATGGATAGCACCATCAAAATCCTCATTCTCACAAAAAGTAGAAATCAACATCTCGAAAGTTTGCTTGTTTGGATGATAACCACTCTTTATCATGCTTTTATACAGCTGAAACGCATGCTCGGATTTCTTCCTCACACACTGCCCAGTGATAAGAGCTGAAAAGGTTGACGCATTTGGAACTAAGTTTTCTTTAGCAAGATCTTTAACCAAATAAGCAGCTTTCCTTGTCTTCCCCACCGTGCATAGACCCAGTATCAAGGCATTATAAGTCAGTACATCGGCCTTAATTCCATTCCTCACCATCTCCTCATAAAGCCTACCACCCATCTCACTACTACCGGTCTGACCAAACCCATTTATCAAAGTATTATAAGTCACAATATTAGGTGCCACATTCAGCGCTTTCATCTCACTGAACATCCGGTTCGCTTCATATAACTTTCCTTCTTTACAAAAACCAAATATAAGTGTATTAAAAGTGATCACATTCGGCTGCACCCCATTCTTACCCATCGAGTTTTTAAGCTTCATAGCCATACTCAAAACACCCTTACTACAATGCCCTGCAATCAATGTATTATAAGACACAACAGTGGGACTGAAACCAACACGTTCCATCTCCTTAAGCACTTCAACCGCATTTTCAAGCTTCCCCGACTTACAAAAAGCACACATAACCATATTTAGAGTATAAACATTCGGCAAAATCCTACAACGCCGCATTTCTTTATAGAACCCCAAAGCAATATCAACCCTATTCAAATCAAGCAACGAACTGATATACTTATTGCAAGACTCAACCGTCGGCAAAAAACCATACTCCTTCATTTGACCAAAAACATCAGTAGCATTCCTAAACTTCTTCATATGAGCGTAAGTCTTAAACAAACAATCAAAAACACGCGGGGAAGACTCACACACTCTATACGAATACAAAACACAATCAAACAACCTAGAAGGCAAATCAATAGAACCCGAAACAAACATAGCTTTCAAAATGGACTCTGCAGACTTAAACTTCCTATTTTTGGTCAAAATATGGAGAATCATGGAATGAGTCTCGAGGGTATGTGAGGTGGGCAAGTGGGTTTGAACCCAAGTGAAGAACTCAAGTGAAAGAACATAATCTTTTTTAAGTTTCAACAAAACATGCTTCACTCTAAACGGTGTCAAGTGGGGTGTCAATGGTTTCAATTTTTCCCAATCAGAGTGGACCAAATGACCATAAGCAATGTTTACAAAATCAAGGTCCTGGCCTTTTGGCTCTGGGACTGTCCTATGAGGAACTGGAAGTGGGTTCCAGTTCTTCTTCATTGAATTCCCAGAAATCGAAGGGTTTTCAATGGTGGGGTTTTTTTTTTTCACCCGAAATGAGAATCTACGAAGTTGAAAGCCAGTCCTGATGTTGAAACATGTAAATGGGGAGATGGGGTTTTGTTATTTTCTGGAACAAGACAAGAAAGAGTTGCAAGTACTGACCTTTTTTGTGTTTTCAACAGCATCGTTGGGTCTGGTCGCGGTTTTTGGCGGCAGCTCCGTTCACGGGCCTCCTGCGGTTGCAGCCAACCAAAAGTGTTTGCGTCTGGGAGAATTGTGAAATACCAGATTTGTCCTTCAGTTAGAATCTTGACAAAGCCCAGTTGGTTCAAAGCCCAGAGAAGGAGGATGATCAGTGATCCCTTCCGATGGAGTAGATCATATTTGCTCCTTTGGAAGGCATATCTCCAATGGAGCATAATTGGTTAGTTTGATCTTTAATCAAAGATGCCTCTAAAGCCATTTCAATTCCATCCCCTGCAACTATCCTAATTTTCCAATGCAAATATAAAAATCAAGACCTTAAATTCTTTATATAGTCTCACTATTATTGTTTGGAATGTAACTCTAGTTAGTGGTTATTCATCTCCCGTCCATGAGTAGAATTAGTGAGTCACATAACATTTCTAACTTGTATGACAAGTTTAATAATTGATTTTGTTTCCATCTTTAGATTGTAAAGGTAATTATATGGTCATACTGTTATTGTATGAAATGTAACTTTGGTTGTCCATCTCTTACTTTCATAAGTAGATTTAGTGAGTCAAACAATATTTTAACTTATATGGTAAGTTTAGCAATTGATTTTACTCACATCCCTTAGATTATAAAGATAGTTATAGGGTCCCTCTATTATTGCTTGAAATATAACTCCGGTTGTCAATCTCTCATGTCTATCAGTAACTTAGTAAGCCAAACAACATTTCTAACTCGTATGATAAATTTAACAATTGATTTTATTTTCATCTCTTAAATTATAAATGCAATTATATGGTCCCACTATTATTGCCTGCAATATAATTTTGGTTGTCTATCTCTCACATCTATGAGTAGATTTAATGAGCTAAGCACCAATTTTAACTCATATGATAAGTTTAACAATTGATTTTACTCTGATCCCTTGTATTATGAAGGTATTTATATTTCCTTGATCTATTCTAATCATCAATTACAAGCATTTATCTTGGTTGTTATCAAAATGGTCGACATTTTTACTTCTATCTCTCACGTCTATGACCATTAATTGTTATATGGTCCATACGAAATTAATGATTCTAGAGAAGCAGAGCTGCTTCTAAATGACAATTACTTGTCAACAATTAATTGCATAATATTATTCAAACAAAATTCTATAACATTTTTAGAAGGGCTGGGCTTGCAGAAATTTCACAAGTGGTAATAATTCAAACAAAATTCTGGAACATTTATGAATTGTGACTTCTGAGTATTAATTATCTACCTCTGTATCTATACCAAAGTTTATTTATGGTTTAAAAAATATAATGTGCTGATTTCTTAATTCATGGTATGTACTGACTATTTGTTTTATGCATAGAGGGACTACAATTATTTTTCTCCCTAAGGTTTGGTACCTCTTAATTAAAGTTTTATCTTTTTCGCCTCTCTGTCTTGAAGCAATACTTTTGTTGTTTTGTTTTTAAATAATTGAAGTATATGTTATAAATACGTTATTGGACATCCATGTTATGAGTGACTAGTGAGCAAATGGAGGTACAAAAATTTGGAAGATTTATGCACATAGAAGATCTAAAGAACTTTAACTTATTTACATGGAATGTAGATCTAGTTGTACATGTTTATCACATTCCACTAGCCAAGCAATATTTTTCTAACTTGGATGACAGGTTTGACGGCCATCAATTATATGCATGCCTATTGTCAAAATATTCAATAACTTTCTTCTTTCAATTTCTTAGAAATTTATATAATTTGATGAATTGACTATCACAAACCTTCTATTTTAATATGTTTTTATCTTTTAAGGCGAAACGTTTAATTTTAAAAAGACTTCTACATAACACGTTTGAGAGGACATAAAAGTTTTGACTTAAGGTGAATTCTACCAACATGACGCACATGCATGATGATAAATTTAGCATGTGTCAAACAAAGCTTATCTCAATTAGTACTACATGCATGTAATTTGAAACTTGCAGTAATTATTCTCTTTTAATTAATCAAATTTACAACTTTTTGTAATTGTTATTTTTTTTTAAAGTTTTGTAATTTGGATAAAGCAAAAGAAAAACAATTGTTAAGAAATATAAAAAATAAATAAAATAAAAATCACATCCCTTTAACCATTTTAGAGCTTATGATAATTGTGAATTTTTTTAATTAATTAATTATAGTGAGTGGAAATTAAACAATTTAAATATGGTTTGTTGATGTAGAAATGAAGTGCACTAACTACTTTAATTTTTTAATAAGAAAGCATTTTAGATTCTATAAATATATTAAAGTTCAATATACAAAAACCATATATATAATTATTGAATTATTGTAGATTATCTTCACTAGCTTTGAAGTCTCTAAGTTTGAGCATAAAACCAATTTTTATGAATTTACATAATTAATATATGTTTTGAGGGAATAATTATGTATATAATAAAATAATGAATTATTACACATTAGAATTATCACACAATATAATTTAGGGTATTTTGGATCATAATATCTCAATTCATTGGCCAATATAATTAAAAATATTAATATATCAAATTCCTAAAATCACACTGTTATTACTATGTTTTAAAAGTCTTGACAAATATGTTTTCAAAATATTAAGTTTAGATGACAAATTGGACAATTAGTGATCGAGATATTATCATTCAAATTAAAATGACAATTATACATACTTGATCTACTAATTAAATTTCTTGTATATGTATTTTTGAAGTCAATATTGTTCTTCATTGGATAAGCTTCTATGAAATTAGGAAGAAAGGTAATTTTCATTGGTACAGGATCATTATGTAGTTGAGACGTTGACACATTTGTCTAAAAGAGCATAAGTGGTTGCTTTGATCATTTAATTCTCTCATATCACGTGAGCACGCCAACCATGACTAAAAAGATTTAACTTGGTGATTTCACTAACATATTATCTTTCGAGTCTAAACTGATTGTAAGCATCTAAAGTGAAAGTAGTTTGTCACCGAATGACTACTACTATGATTTCATATTATCAATGTTGAAAATAAACTCTCAGTTTTTATTTTAAATTTTCATTGAAAAAAACCTTATACACATAGAGTCTAATAAGGTAGATATTTTCTAATATAGTAATGTAAAATTTAGAAATAATATATGTTAATGCAACTAACAAATCCTTAGCTTTACTTTGAAAATAAGAGTATTTGAAAGAATTTGCACACTACACATGCAGAGGACCTATATACCTTACAATAGTTTTTAGTTTTTACTAACATGACATATGCAACCGTTAGAGTTTGTGCATTAAGAGTTTGTAATTTGTAAACGTTTAAATAAATAATAAATAAATAAAATTTATTTTATTCAAATTAATGTGCATTTATGAAATGTTTGCTTTATACGAATATCATGTAACATCCATGATTACTTATGTAGTCTCAAATTAAGTATGTAAGTGTTATACACAAGATAATTTTATTTGATATTAGTAATCTAAAGAGTCCGTAGAAAGCAAATAAAGCTGGGTACTTTGTTAATAGTAAATCTATAGCTGCGGTTCATTTCGTATTTGATACGATGATTTTATCCGGGATTGTTTATGTGGCGACATGAAAATAGAAAGCACTTATATAATAGATATTATATAGGACTGGATCACGATAAAAATGAATTTCTTATTAATATCCGTTAAATAAAGAAATTTTTATTTATCGACTAGATGATCATATATGGATTAATCTTAAACCTGAATGTTTTATGGACTCCTATTTGTTGGGTCATATCTTTTGATTTACATGGGTGAGATTATTATAAATTTACGGTCAATAAGTTTCATACTTTGGAGATATAATTTAATAAGTGGTTGGAAACATTCTACACAATAGTGGAATCCACTCCTTCTTGCGAGAAGTAGATGAGTAGTTCCCTTAAGTATTGATTCGGGTCTTGAACAATAAGAGTAAACGGAAAGATAAATTCAAAAATTGTTATGGATATATTGTTCATTAGAGAATCAATGGTACTTAATGGAATAAGATATAATTAGAGAGGTATAACATATTTTAATAACCTAGCTCTAATTATGAACTACTCGTGGAGGATCGAACCATATGAAATGATTAAATCGATAGACACTGAAAATTCAGATTGTGTAAAATATCTATAATTTTGAGAGTGCAACCTTAAGTTTTTTAGTGGAGTAACTCTAAGGTTAATACTAGTGTATTATTAATTAAATAACTTAATTAATAATTTTGATATTATTGAAACTCAAATTGTAAGTCCATTTGGTCCCATTACTAACTCACAACCACATAAAGAAATAAATTGAAGAATATAATTGGATTGTCCAATTATAAATGTACATATAAATTTATGGACACGTTCACAAATTATTTAAATAATTTGATTATTTAAATATCTATAATTATTTAATTAATGGTTAATTATTTAATTATTTTGTAGAGGTCATGGGTTCATTAAATTAATTATGATTTGGAATAATTTAATTTAATGAAAAATCATTTGATTAATTAATGGAAATAATAATTTTAATTGGAATTAGATTCCATATTAAATTATATTAAAAGAGTTTTAATTTAATAGAAATTTGATTCCATATTGGATTTGAATTAAGTCTTCCAATTTAAATAGGAATTTGAATTCCTTGTTAAATGGAAAAGCCTTAGTTTATTATATAAAAAAGATGTTTTATGATTGGTAATCATAGTGGGAGAGAAAATTTTTGGCTATTGGAATAAAAAATTTCCATTGATTAAATCACCATATAACCATCTACTTCAAGAGAGTCTTCAAAAAGATTGTGTCCACACATAATTTCTTTTGTGAAGAGTCATAATAAGGAAGATCAGGTGGTGAAGAATTTACGAATAAAAAGGGATCAATTTAATTTTAATGCAAAGTAAGATTCGATCTTATTAATTTAATTATTGAATTGTTGTTACTAGCATCGATCAGACATGTTTTTGTTTATTTTTTTTTTGAAATCCACGTTTCCCCATTCGTATTCTAATCGAGTTTTCCCTACAGCAACATGATTAATTTAGTATTTGTCATACAAACATAATTTCATTTAGCACTATCTGATTAATTTAATTATTGAATTATTATTACTAGTATCGATCAGACATGTTTTTATTTAATTTTTTTTTTAAATCCACGTTTCCCCATTCGTATTCTAATCAATTTTTCCTTACAGCAACATGATTAATTTAGTATTTGTCATACAAACATAATTTCATTTAGCACTAAGTGTTTGTAATTCGATACTTGTTATGATTTTTTGAAGTTTAAACAAAACACGCTTCACTCTAAATGGTGTCAACTGTCAAGTAGGGTGTCAAACTGTCAACGGCAGCAATTTTTTCCAATTAGAGTGAACCACATGACTATATGAGAAACTGGAATGGGTTCCAGTTCTTCATTGAATTTTCTGAACTTGAAGGGTTTCCACTGGTGGGGTTTTTTTTTTTTTTTTTTTACTAGAATTGAGAATCTAGGAAGTTGAAAACTGGTAATATGGAGATGGGGTTTTGTTATTTTTTGGGACAAGACAAGAAAGATTTGCAAGTACTCTATATTTAAAAAATAATAGTAATAAAGAAGCATTAGATATATATATATATATATATAAGATTCATAATTCTTTTTTCAGATTTTCTTTTTGAAATATTCATGAACTTTTATTTGTTTTTCTAACTTATAATTAAAAAAAAAAAAACGGAATTATTTCAAATTTTACGAATAAACAAATTATTTTACTAATATATATTTGTCATTCTTTACAATTTTATTCAAGGATAATTTTATCATATAAATATTTTTTAAAAAATTTGTATTTAAATTAAATTATTTTCACGGGTGGCCATCTTCAACCGAAGTGCGTCTGGAGGATTTCGTGAAATTCCATATTTGTCTTTCTGTTCAAATCTTACACGAGCCCAATTGATTTAAAGCCAAAAACTTGACATTAGATCCATGAAGCTAAGTTATCATCTAAGTTTCACAAAATGCAAGGCCTTGAAGGTCAATATCCCTACACATGTTATATTTTGTATTGTGACATGCCAAACGCTATCAAGGAGAAGTGATCATTGGCAGTGATCGGAAACATGATAATTAATTTTTTTTTATAAATCTCGTCCAAAATTCATGCTGATATTACCATTGGTAAATGATTGTTAGCAATGTTAAGAAAAAATTAACATAAAATTTATGTAAAAATGATAGTTTAAAAATTTGTGCAGCAAATCATAAGAACGATAGACAAGTAAGAGAGCTAATCTCCTCCTTTAGTGGAGGTTAATCCTTTCCGTTCCAATGGAGAAGATCATATTTGCTCCATCAAAATGTATCTCTCCACAAGCAATGAAGCTATTTTTTTTCTTTCAAAAAGAAGGTAGTTTTGCATTTTTACTTTCCGTTAATTTTTCTTTAAAAAAAAAAGGTGTAAATAGGTTTAAGGTATTGGTATCATTAGAATCATTTATTAATTGGTAAAAGTTAATAAACTAATGAAGATTAGTTAATTAAACAACTATTTCCAACCATTTATGCTAACTGAACTAATAATTAATAAAAGAAGTAGATGAAATTACAGTTTTGTTAAGCTTAGCAAATTCAAGCAATTGGATATATATTTTTTTCTTTTTTAAAAATCTCTATTTTTATACTATTAAGTCAAGCTCTTCAATTTTCCTTTGTTTAAAACTTGAAAAACTTGAACATATTTATATGTTATTCAACGAATTATGTTTCTTGTTGATTGAATTAATTTTAAACCTCAAGATTATCTACTTGTTAGAACATCGATCGATTTATTTCTAATTTTGTATTAGTACTTTTAATTTGTTGCCTTCTATATACATGGTTGCTAAACAAAGGACTGTAATAAATTTGAATTATGCATTGAAATAGCTTCTAGATGGTCAATGAAGCATTGAAAAGACATCTAGGCAATTAGTGCTGCTTCCAAAAGGCTACTTATTAAATACTTGGTCAATTATATGTTATTAAACTTTCTCCTCCCACACTTTAATTTAACATTTTGTGTTAGGTAATTAGACACTTGAAATGATTTTTCTCCTTCTTGTGCTCCAATCGTATTGGCATTTGCTCCATTTCAACTTTCAATTAAAATTGTTTGCAATTGCCTTTCTCAGTGCTCTATTAAAAAGTAAAGGAAACCATTTACTTCAAAATAAACTCAAATTCACCTACCATGTAATCATTATTACTTGACATTTGTTACCCTAAAGAACAGCAGAGACATAAAGTTAATGCATTTGTTTCAAGTAGAGTTCCTATCAATTCCATTATTGCTTTCAAAAATCCTATTTAAATGATGATCAATGATTGCAAATTGGCCTATTAAAACTAACCTATAAAGTTGTAGCAAGGGCAAAACTATAGCATGTTAACTTTAAGTAAGTCTCAATGGTCAACTTCTTAACAACCTAGCAATTTGTATCCTTCACAAACTAAACATAAAGAACGTGAATAATCTTAACACCGGTATGATGCCGGTCAAAGACCCTTCGACGCTCAAGTCTGTAAACCGATCATAAATAGAAGGCAATAGAATGCAGTAAAGAAAATAGCGTCAACTAACGTTGGTCGGTCAGTAATGGATCGGTGTCGTTAGCTGTATGGCAACATTGATGACGATATAAGGCAGTGGTAAGACCTTATGAATGTGGCACCAAATGGCATATGAACAATGGTCCTGTGATCGTGGTACGCTAGATTGGCTATAAGCTGATGGAGAAAGAAGTGTCAAAAGTTATGATGGACGGTGGAGTAAGAGAATCTAGTCCTGAGGGTAGCCAGAGTTGAGTTCACCAGACGATCTGTATTAATTTCGGTAGAGTAATGGTATATATGTAAATTGGAATGATCTGATTTGAGAATAAAACACCCTTTTATAGATTTCCTACAATATAAAATCGAATGTAGCCTAGTTCGGATAGACTTAGAGATCAAAGTTTAGATTAGACTAGGGAAAGTTGTAATCATCCTTAGATTTTAGGAGATGAGATTGATTCTCATTCAAACCATCCCTACCCCGCTGTTGATAGAGTTTAGATTGAACCAAACTCTTTGTGAGTTGATAAAGAATAACGGATGCTAAGTCTTTGCCATGTCGACCAAACCGTTGGATCTATAATGAGTCGACTAGACCATTGGACCTTTAACATGTCGACCAGACTTTTGGGTTGGTCCAACGACGCATTTTAGGTCAGTGCCATAATACAAATTCTGAAGGAGGTAAACCAAACTACTATGTCGGTCTATTAACTACACATGTAATTTAAATTTGGCCAACTAAATCAATGGGCTCATCAAGTGGTACATGCTTAGGGCCGTGGACCTATGTTAATAGGCTCTTCGGACCAATCTATTTCATTAAGCTTTGGGCCTAATGTAAGCCCTTAAGCGTAATTTTACGGATCTCCCCGGAAGTAGTCCCTAAATAATTATTGGAGATCCTAAATGGTCAATGGAAGTGCCTGAGGGTATAAGGAACCCTTAGAGATCGATTTAAACTCGATTGGAGATTAAACGGAAGGATAAAGTGGTGAACGGAATCAAGTAATTATTTAAGGTGATAAGGGACTAAATTGAAGATAAGTTTTAATAATTGTGGTTAAAATAAAATTAAGCTAAAAGTCAATGGAGGAGACTGAAATTTTTAAGGGACGTGACCGTCATTTTTAGAGTTGTTTGGGGAGGAAATCATGAAGCCAAAAGTCAGTTGAATCACAAAAGTAGAATCAGTGACAGTCAACGCAAGAGCCGAACCAGAAAAAAGAAGAAAAGAAGAAAAGAAGAAAGAAGAAAGAAGAAAGAAGAAGAGAAGAAGAAGAATAAGAAGTTGACGCCGGCGACGAGCAGCTCCGACCAAATCGTCGACCAGCTCGACCAACCGTAAAGCTCGACCTAAGCTTGATCTGAAGTAGAGTAGAACTCATCGCGGAATCGAAGACGTCAAGTCGAGCAGAACCAGATCCGTCGTCACTCGCGAACCAGAAGACGACGCCAACAATCAGCTCAGCCGGTCGACGGAGGAACTCAACGCAACCAACCTCGTTGACCAAGACAGACCGAAGCGAACCAAAAATGGCAGGACAGAGATAGACCCCCAGATCGGAGCAGATTGAGGTAGATAGAGCTAGAGAGAGCACGAAAGAGGAAGAGAAGAGAAGGAAGAGAAGAAGACCGGCGTAACCAGCTTGAACCCGACCTCAAATCAGCTGTAAAACGTGACCAAAACTCGCAGGAACAGTGCTAAAACGAGACTGAAGCTGAATCAGAACAAAGGCAATAGATCGGAGAAGAAAAGAGAGAATCCGACCGAGGAAAAGAAGCTCACGCGGAGGAGAAGAAAGAGAGAGGAGATCCAGTCCCAAATCGAGCTGAAAGCGTAGAAGAATAGAGTGATTTTGTGGGGAAGGAATCGGGTGACAAGGGCGCTCGAGGATCGAGGCGAGAGGATTAGAGGCTCTGCACGCACCATTTTCAGTCATCAGTTTTGTGAGTGAGCTTTATTTAAAGATTTTAAGAGTATTTCAAATTATCAAGTTTGATTTGATAAATTAATTGCTTACTTGAGAGTTTATTTGAAATGCATGAATATGAGCATGAATTTAGAGTGTGAAAGGATGCTATTTTGTGTTTTTGCACTTATCAAAGATATTATAGTACTTAATGCATTCAGAAAATGAGTTTTAGTGCGTATTGCACTCAGAAATAAGATTTTAGTGCTTTATGAACCCAGAAAAGAGATTTGTGCTTTTGCACCAAAAAGTTAAAGCAGAAAAAGAAAAGTGTTTTCAAACCCATAAGTATACCCTCAGAGATTACAGATTAGTTTAGACCTGGCCGGTCTATCCTGCATCAGTTAGCACAGTCCTGGGTGGGGGTAAGTCACTAACCTGGGGGAATAAGTGTCTGAGTCTGTCAGTCGAGTCGTCATTACTGATGTGGGGTAGTGTTTCGTGTGCTATGGTTAGCGCTGGGAAATTTCGCACATAACCGCGAGATGTCTTAGAGCAGGCGAGCTATGGTTAGCGTTGGGAAATTCCACACATAGCCGCAAGAGTACAGATTTAAGGATATTATGGTAATTTTGACAGATATCAAGAAACAATTTTAAAAAGAAAAGCATAATTGAAAGAAAAGAAGCTTTAAAATTATTATTCAGGTTATTTATGATTTACAGCTATAAGTTTTGAGTTTAAAAGTAAGTCTATGTTATATATAAATTCTCTTATTTAAGTTGATATTTAAGATATTTAAGCTTGAATCGTTTTACAAACAGAGAATAGTTTTCAAACGTTTTCAGAGGAGGAAATTAAAAAATCAGATTTTCAAAGAAAAAAAATATTATCACTCACTGAGCTTCTAGCTCATTATTTTCTGGTTTTTATAAAAACCTCCTCAGGTACTCTTAGCAGTTAGCCGAGAAGCAGCATCACCTCCAGCGGGTGAGCCAGCGCGACACGACATCATTTGAGTAACCCATTTTGTTTCATCAATTATATTTTCATGTAAATATCTTTTAAAAGTGTATAAATGATTTGTAATTATTCGGTCGTATATGTTTTTAAATTACTTTTGATTAAATGCGGTTTATTAAATGTGATTTGAATTTTCTTAAGCTTATTTGAAAATCAAATGCGTGATTGAGGCCTACGGGCAACCAGAAGTTGGGTTGGTGATAAATTTTAGTCGAAGTTTTGATATTTTTATAAACAGGTTTTCTGGAACGTCAAAAATGCAGACGTTATGCTGTCGAAATTTTGTTAGAAAAATGAGTTTCGAAAATGAATTTAAAATTAAAAATAAAAATTTTTCTACGCGTTTTCAATTTTTAAAGAAAACCAACCCAACGATGTTTCAGAAAGTATCAGAGAGTTTAGGATTCGCTCCACGGGTTTCACTTAGCCCGACGAGTCGGGTCTGAGAGGGATCCGTTGGAGTGCTCGGCGTGATTTACCAGATTAGAGTTAGAGGTATCCGGGTCGGGCCGCATCACCTATAATTTTGGGCCACTACAAAAACATAAGTTACAAATGTGTTATTGGACATCTGTGTCATGTGTGACTAATGAGTAAATGAAGATGTAACAACTTGGAAGATTTTTGCACATGATAGACGTTACTTTAAGTGATTTACTTCGAATATGGATCTGGTTACACATATTTATCGCAATCCACTAGTAATATTGAAGAGCCAAGTAATATTTTCAAACTTGGATGCCTTGTTTTACAACCATCAATTATAAACATGCGTATATAAGCTATATTTCTAACTTGGATGATGGGTTTAACGACCGTCAATTATACGCATGCCTATTATCAAAATAATGAATAACATTTTCTTTCTAATATATGCTTAAAAATTTACATAATTTGATGAATTGACTATTTATCAGTAATATAATAATATTAACAGTTAATGATATAAAAAATCTCAGATGATTTGATGGTGTAGGGTGGCGATGTAGGAAGAAGCCACAAGTGGAACATTAGAGATTTGGAGTTGGATCTTCAGACAGTTGTGGAGGTTTTTATCTCTCAAAGGTATATTGAAGTTAGAGTAAAAAGTGAGAGATATACTTTCAGCATGTAAGATTGTCAGGACAGTGCCTATTACGACATGTTCATACTGACGGCAGATAGTGTTTAGTAAAGCTAATCTAGCTGTAGCAGAAAAGCCTCTACGGCCATGTAGAGTTAGTATAATCCTAATAGCACCGAGGTGTAGGTGAGAGTATCCTTGATTGAGCCATAGGCCAATCATGGACTGAGGAATCTCTAAATCTACGTATTATTCTTATAAGGTAGAAGGAATCAAACAATTGTCTAAGGCTATAGACTGTATGTATTCCTTTACAGGTGGAGATCTATAAGAAATAAGAACAAAATTTTTTTTACAAAAGATCTATCTTTTTTAAGATAGTATATGGGTTAAGGAGAGGTGCAGACGTTTATGAGATTTGTACAGACTCAGGGATGTATGTGTATTCTACAAGGTGTTGTATTTTATTTGACACTGACTTTTTTATAGACGGAGGAAGAGAGAGAAAGGATGATAACCTAGCAGGTGTTAACTCACTCTGTGTTTTCATGATTCAAAAGATTTCTTCCCTTTTTGTCTTCAGGTTTGTCTGTCCAAGTACTTCGAATCTAATAGCTATACCCAAGAAAAAAAAGTTTCTCTAGAGACTCAAGGTCTCCAACAAGACCGAATGAATGATCTACGGAACCACAAAGGTTCTGGGTTTCCTAAGAATGAGCAACAAAGACTCTGATACCTAGATGCGAAAGATACGTCCTTCTGGGTATGGAGTTATAGGCTCATCACGGTGTACTTTCCCTTTCACACGACCTCCTCGCCTTCACACAGGTACTGTTCCTGCCTCACAGATCCACAACCCACCCCTTAACTTAGACGTCTATAACTCTCTATTGGATAGTCGTTCTGTCATGCCTAACTTCCTGTTTAAAATCTTTTTTTTATGGTGACGGTACTGTACGTTGTTAGACCAAACCTATAAGATACTATTTTAACTTTTTTTGGACCAGTAGTCTACAAAGTCGGGTTTCTAGCTGATATACCAATCATTGAAAATTACAATTCTTTCTGATATGGAAGATCAGACTAAGCTGCAACCATAGAGCATAATTGGAAAGCTTTTATGTAAGTAAAGCATACAGACACAAGCTATTATCTCCTAATACTCTTTGAACAAACTTTCAAACTTATAGGGAAGAGAAGAAGTTTAGAAATTCATGGTAAAGAAAAAAGAGAGAGTTATTATTGCTTCTAGAGGGAAGCCTCTCATTCCCCCAAATAAGGGATGAGTTTTTTTTTTTTTTAAATACAACTGATCTAGTTAAAAGAACAAAATGGACCTACTACAGTGCTACAGTCCCCGACAACTTTTACAAAGCACACAGTAAAAGTAAACAGTAGCCGATAACTTTTTCTAAAGGTCAACAGGAGTCTGTCGATCAAAAGATGTACAGTACATACATAGTACAGTCAAAAGGTACACAGTACTCAAACAGAAAAAGTAAATAGTACACACTACATAATTGTAGTACAGTAAAAGTGTACAGCGCTGCTACAGGAGACGACGGTTGAAAGCGACGTCATGGTGATCCAATAAGGTTACAGGTGTCATGGTTTGGATCATCAAGGTTAGAGGCTCCACAGATTCTAAAGGGCCAACGCCAGGTGTGTCAAGAGCCATGGGGTCCTATAAGTCTTGGAAATTTGGTTCAGCATCTTGGAAGGGATGCTCTGATAGAGATGGACTTCTAGGAAAATCTGGAAGGATCCGTAACTCTGTAGACTCGTTGTTGTTACGGTCGGAGAGGTGGTTAAGTAGGGCTACCTTAAAGGTAAGATATTAGCCTGGGTAGTCAAAGGTCGTATGCCACTCGTACTGGATGTTTGTGGAGACCTAGTGTGGCTATTACAATGGTATGGTCTGGAGAGAATCCAAATACAGGTGACCTGTGAGGCTATGGTTGAGTTCAACTTCCAGAGGTTGTAGTGACCCATCAATCGGGTTAGCTCTTTTCTCCATAGCTCAAGGGGCTAGAATCATTCCAGGAATGTCCATAAGAGAGAAGACTGTAGAACAGGGTCCATGAGGTATCTGTAGAGTGCCTATAGAGGAAACCGTATGACATGTGTATGCAATACAGATATACACCAAAGATGCCATAGGATTTCTAAGACATAAGGAATGAAAAGCCAGATGTTGAAAACATCAAGGAATGGCCTATCAAACATTATCAGTTGATGAGGATGACCACTGCGGCAGAGTTTCTGCAAATAGTTCAGATACTCCTGTTTAGCAAAGGACCTGATCTCGGTTATAATAAGAGAATAATCAGGAGCCAGTGAGGTTGTAAACTGAGGAGGATAAGTCGGTTTTAGACTACAGGGAGAGTATCAATACTTTAATGAGTTGAGGAAGATGAAGCCATTAGAATAGTAGGAATGAGTCTTCCTTGTGAGGTTAGGAGGGATGAGTGTGAAGGTCGAGAGAACATATCAGCAATTATTTTGTGGTCTCCCTTCACATGTCGAACACTAAAGTTATATTGTGAAAGTCATTCTTTCAGTCTCAACAGTAGTGGGTTAGGAGGAATTTTATTTTTGAAGTCAAGAATTCTAGGAAATGATAAGTTATCCATTTCTACTATGAATGTTTTTGTCCTTACCCAGAAATTAAATTATTGGATTCCATATTTTACTATTAAGATTTCTTTGTAGACTGTGTGATAGTGTGACTGAGCATCATTGAACTTACCACTAGCGTGACTATAGTAATGCTTAGTGTTGTTAGCTTGTTCGATGAGCATAACGCCCCAGTATAGGTTGCTTGCATCTGTTTGGAAGACGAGCTATCCATCAAAGAGAATAGTTAAAGGTGGTGGATGCTTTAAAAATGCCTTTAACTTTTTGACAGCTGCAGTCTGAATGGTCCCTGCAGAGAGGCATCTTTTTTTAGCTTGACCGACAGTTTTGACATATGCCTATTGATACGTGGAAAGAAGTGTCTAACATAGTTAACTATGCCAAGGAACTGTTGTACCTGCTTTTTGGATTAGTGGGAGTCTGGAAAGTGACTCAATTATTTTGTCAAGTGAGGTCCAAGTTCATACTTTCCATGTGATATCTTCATACCAAAAAATTTAATATCATGAGTGCCAATAATACTTTTCTTTTCAGAAAGTATAATCCCATGTGCATCTGCCAGCTCATAAAAGTATGTCAGTAAGGTCATGTGATGTGACTCATCTTTTGAAAAGATGAGGATATCATCAATATAGACAAGGGCTGAGTGGAGGATAGGATGGAATATCCTAATCATGACCTTTTGAAAAAAGACGGTGCGACTTTTAAGCTAAATGATAGGATCGTCCATTGATACTGAGCATTTGGTATACAAAAGGTGGTTTTGTACCAATCCTATGGATCAATACTAATTTGCCAAAATGCTCCTTTGAGGTCTATCTTGGAAAAGATAAGAGCACCGGATAATTGGGAGAACAATGTATCTATTTTTGGGATATGGAACTTATTATTCTGTAAAAATAGGTTTAAAGGTTTGTAGTCAATGACCAACATTTTCTTCCTTCTTAACTGTTCTGACCATTTTTCAACATAGAAGGCTTGACAGGCCCAGGGTGACTCAGTGGGTTTAATTAGACCTTGGTGCAGCAGATCTGCACATTCTTGAGTAGCTGACACTAGATCTGGTGGTAACATTTCAGATTGAGTAGCCTTTGCAGGCGTGACATCTTTATTGAGCTTAAAGGGAAGCTTTATGAAGAATTCTAGATTTTTTCACAAAAGATTAGGATAGTGGAACTTATCTTGACTGTCGGCACAAAGAGTCCAAAGTTTCTGCTGGATGAACTAGAAAGGCGTTTGGACAGCCAATAGTGAGAAACTTTATGGATTGGTGTGAAAGGCTTAAAGTTGTCTTTATATTGTATCCCTTGTGAAAGTATCCTAAAAAATTCAGATTTACAGTAGATATCCCACTTAAGTAATAGGTCTTTGTCAAGGAGATGTGTACCTATGATAGGTGTCCAAATTGTAATAGAATGAAACAATTTAATACTGACTCTGTGTTTAGACACAAGGTTTATAGAGAAGGTATTACCATTAGCAACTTTGAATAGTTGTTTGGTAGGTTTCCAAAGATATGAAGGCAGGATCTTTGGATTCAGCATGATTTCATGACTTCTTATATCTAAGAAGCCTATGACTTCTATGGGCTTTCCATTTTTTTCAGGAATTATATGGGCTTAGAAATATGGCCCAGTGTGGGAAGTTTGATAGTAACGGGGTTGGATCTGATAGATCTCAGAAATAGATTCTGAGTCAGATTCAGTAGTTAGTGGAGTCTGACTGTTTTCTGATAAAGACAATATCGCTGTCCTGTTCTTCCTGTTCTGTGTAGATAGATTCAACGTCAGCATCAGAAGGCAAGCCTTAGTCTGTGGCTTGGATTTGTTGAATCAATTTTGCTGATTTGGATTTTCTGAGACAGTTGCGTACAAGGTGGCCTTTTTGTCTACATGTGAAGCACTTAGTGGATTTACGTCATCCACGTTTTTCTTTCTTTTTGTAAAAAGAATAATTCTTTTTCTTTTTGTTGGCGCGGGAAGCATGAAAAGACTTTGTCATATTCTGTTGATAATGATACTTCTTTTTAACGTTATAATCATACTATTTTTCATCTTTGCACTTAATGTGCAATTTGTCACTTTTGCACTACTTCTTGTACTTTTCTCTGTTGCGAAGCATACCTGTGAAGAACTCTTGTGTTGCACAGAACTTGTTTAGCAACTGTAGAGACATCATATGGATTTCTCCAAGAGTGATGTCTTTTAGGGCTTTGCCCGTAGCATCAATTTGCTACTGCAATTCATCTTGAATTTCTATAGGCAGAAAGTTGATGTAGACTTATCTGAAACTGTCATCGTTCTGACCTCTAAGAGAATGGTAGTGAGAGTTCATTCTCTGGTAATGAACTTTAATATCATGTTTTTGGAGTGAGTAGCATCTCATGTTAAAATATTCTTGACGAATTTGTTTGTAGAATTGTTGAGTATTTTCAAGAAATTCTTTAAATAGATGGCCTATTGCAACGGATGTAGTTGCAAACTTGACATACTATAATTGTCTGTAGTCACCAAGTCCTTGATACCAATCTTTGAGATTTCCTGTGAATCGAGAGATGAATTCAAGTAGGATATGCTCAGTTGTTTGCTCTGCTTTGGCTGTTTGCAGATCTAGCCAAACACTCATTTCAGAGAGTTTGGATCTCCATTTTTTAGGAGGTATGCCATCAAGAGTAAACCAGAGGCCATTGGTAGGTCTAGGGACAAAGGAAGAGTCCTTGAAGGAGACTTCTGAAGGTTCTTCAACTATAAGCGTTGTGCCAGCATTTGATTCTACTTGTGACTGAGTAGTTTCAGAATATGTACGATCAGATGGCCTTGAAGCCGTAAGGACTTCAACCAAAATATCAGAGTTAAAGGAACTGGTAGACTGGGTCTTAGTTTCGGTTTAGGACTCTGTAAGGGTACCTGGTATGCTAGATGTCCGAGAGGACTCTAGGGAGGATGTTTCTAAAGTAGCAGAAACTACAAACTTTTAGGTTCAAGGAAAACAGAGAGAACATGAGGCTTAGATGTTGATGGGTCATCTATTTTCTAAGTTTTGGTGGCAGTATGAGTTTTTGCTTTTAAACTGCGAGGCTTTCTAAGAGATTTTGATCTCCTTTGAGGCAATAACGTCTCAATAGGATATCTCTTAAACAATTCTCTAGTGGATCTGAGGATCAGGGGAACTTCTTTAAATAAAGTTCTTCGTAAAGGAGAATCTTCTGGAAAGTGGATAGATTCTGAATATGGATAAGCTCTGGGAATGTATGAAGGAGGAGAAGTTGATCTTTTCAGGTCATCATTCACGAACTGGAATTGTTCTTTGAGCTTTCTAATTTCTCGTTCTGGTCTATCGAACTCTAGACCAAAGTCTTCATGAGCAATGAAGCCTTTTAGAGAGGCATCAAGATGCTCTATTCTGGATTGAAGATCTATATACATGTTTCTGAAAGATTTGTCCATTTGAGACAAATGATGATCATAATGGGAAACATGTTTCTAGACATGATCTAATTTTTCATCAATCATTTTCAGAATCTTATTTTGAGATTTGGAGTTGTGAGATTGCTAGTTAAAGACTTGTTCAGCCTGGGAAGGTGGTTTGCGAGAGCCATCAGATTGGACTTCGTTTGGCTGGATGTAAGGTCGAGAGTGTATGTGATCTCTGTATGATGTTTCCAAAGGAGGAAAATCATCATTATAATTCTGAGCAATAAAACATGGTATGGGTTGAGAACAATGTGTGGGGACACTGGCTATAAAGGGTTTAGGACGTTTTACTGGTGTGTTTAAGAGTCATTCTGAGTGAAGAATGTACAAAACTCTCTCATAAACAAGGAGAGGTTTTTTCTCTAGACTGTATAAGCCTATCCAGGGTGCATCGAGGTCATCAGGCCTAGTGTATGGCTTTTGATACTTACAGGGTGTATGGTTTTCATCATAATCATCATCATGCCTCCAATCACAGTCTGGATCACACATGCTAGGGTTAATGTCCCAGATGAAGTGACCGTTGATCTTCCTATTGTATATTGGGGATCCTATCGCTCAACAGAGTGGACAAGGATCTCATCATCTATAAGTACTAGTTGGATCATGAGTGATTGGAACACAGGAGGAGTGTTAGATGCACTAGTTGCTTCAGACGGCTTAAAGATGGTCTTTACTTTTCATCTTCAGGTTTGTCTGTCCAAGTACTTCGAATCTAATAACTATACCCAAGAGAAAAAAGTTTCTCTAGAAACTCAAGGTCTCCAACGAGACCAAATATTACAATGAATTTGTAGCAATAAAAGTATAAAATAAAAGTATTGAGGCCCATGTGTAGCATACTATTTTTAAGACATTCATTTCTTATCGTCAATGTTGTTTAGCGTTCGTCTCTCAAGATACAACAATACCAAATTATGACGAACCAAATTAAGTCCGAATCCCCATCACTTTGTCAACTCATGACTAAAAATAATGTTTGAGAAATGTAAAACTAAACAACAAAATGGATTCTCAATTATCTCAAAACAACTAGATAGGATGCCATTTTAATTTAGAGTATTTTGGATTATAATATCTCAATTCATTCGTCAAAATAGTTAAGAATATTAATAACTTAAATTCCTATTATAATACTATTATTGCTATGCTTTAAGACAAATATGTTTTTGAAATGTTAGATTTAAATGACAAATTGGACCACTAATAATCGAGGTCTCACCATTCAGATAAAAAAGATAATTATACATGTTTGATCTAATAATTAATGGACAAATTACCCACACCCTACCTGCAAATTTGATATTCATAGGCATGTACAACTTTTTTATTTTTTTTGCAACGTCCTCTCTTACCTAACGAATTAATTGGTTTAACCGTCATCGGGTATGATTGACTGTGTACAAAATATTAAAAGACGAAATTACCCCTCAATAAATTTATTTTTTAATTTTCTTTTCAAATAAATTTTAAAAACTTTAAATAAATTAAAAATAAATTTAATCTTATCTCCACTGTCTATCTAAAAATGGACAATGGAGATTAATTTGAGAAAAAAATTTAAAAATAAATTAAAAATTAAAAATTTAATTAAAATATTTTTTAATTAAATTTTTATCGTCTATCTTTAGATGGATGGTGGAGATTAATTTGAGAAAAAATTTAAATTTAAAAAGTAATTTACAATAAAAACACAAAACCCATTGTTTTCCTCTCCAATCAGCGTCCCTCTCTTCTCTTTCTTTTCTTCTTCTTCCAACCGGTCACTGCTCTCTCTTCTCTCTTCTTCTTCTTTTTCTTCTTCTTCTTCTCTTCTTCTTCTTCTTCTTCTAATTAAACCCAGATTTGGGTTCAAATGATTCAAATCCAAAAAGTTTGAAGGATTCGAACCTAACCAGACTGGGTTCGAATCATTCGAACCCGGAACGAGGTTCGTTCTGAGTTCGAATGATTCAAATCCAGTTTTGGTCTAGGTTTGAATCCTTCGAACCTAACCAAAACTCGGTTCTGGGTTCAAAGGTTCTGGGTTGGGTTCGAAGGTTCTGGGTTCGAAGGAGAACTCAGATTTGAACCTAGTTGGATTGTTTTGGGGTTGATTATTGGTTGTTTTAAGGAGTTTTTTATGATTGAATATTGATTTTTGTTGATTGATTGATGAAGATAATTTTGGATTGGTGATTGATATTGATGATTTTGCTAAAGTGATGATGATTTTGGTTGAAGATGAGAGGGAGAAAAGATTGAAAATCATTTCCAGTGGAGGTTTTCTGGGATTGAAATGATATTGGTTGAAAATTATGTCAAGGGCATATTAGTAATTTTATTTGGTTGCAAAATCAACCCATAACAATTTGATAGTACTCAAACGCAATTTCATCTTTCAACACTTTTTAAACGATCAAAGTGATCATGTCATGGTGAAATCCAATCAATCTGTTAGTCATGGAAGACGTTACAAAAAAATCAACGGTTGTATGCACTTGTGAATATCAAATTTGCAAGTAAGTTGTGGGTGATTTGCCCAATAGTTAATAAATTTTGTGCATATGTATTGTTGAAACCAATATCTTTCTTTATTGGACAATTTTATATGAAATATCTTGACCTTTCCTTCCTTGGGCAACTTGATAGTATTAGAATCATTGGATCTTTCTAATAATAGTCTCTAAGGAGAGATTCCATAACTTCTAGTTTAACTAACACCTTTCGCCTTCTTTGATGTCTCATAAAATAATCTCACAGGGACAATACCACAAAGAGCACAAATTCGATACATTCGATACCAATTCATATAAAGGTAACTCATGGTTTTATGGACAAACTTTGTCAAAAAAATATGGAAATTTTGAGCTTCCACAGAAAGAAGATGATCAGGAATTAGAATCTTCATTTGCATTTGATTAGAAAGAAGTTGCAATATGATATGCAAGTGGCCTAATAATTGGAGTGACTCTTGGATACATTTTATGCATAAGGAAGTATGACTAGTTTGTGAAGATTTTTGGGATGCCACTGAAAAGAGTTAAAGGGAAGAGGGGACGACATAGAAACTAATGGTGTGTTTATTTGGGTGATTAGGGAATGGAAATGATTATTGTGTGCTCATTTGCTTTAAAATAAATTTGTAATGAGAATGAAATTATGGGTCTCACACGAATTTGGGATTATGGAATGAAATTCCCATTCCCCCCACCCTTCATGGGGTTTCCAATCCATTACCTTTTACAAATTAAAAAGTCTTTTTTACCATTATTAAAAAAATAGTAATAAGAAAATTGGAAAAAAAAAAAGTGGATAAAAACCCTATTTTGACATATACTACGATCAGTTCTTTATTCATCTTTGCTATTACTGTTGCTATTTATGGCCATCACCATTGTTGTTGCTATTATGTTTATGAACTTGTAGTTGGTTGTTTTTATGTTTATATATTTGCAATATGAAGGTCAAACTACAACAAGTTGGACTTGGATATGAGATAAAGAAATCATTTTATATCAAAAATAAATAAATAAATAAAACTCATTGTAATAATTAGTTTCCTTTGCAAGAAACAAAGTTTGGAATAAGGACCTCTTGGTAAAATCTCTCCCCTAATATGGAATTGACTCCTAAAGATACAAACATGACAGTATCCTAAAGACTTTTCAAATTCATGTAATCTACAGTAGCCCACCCAATATCAAATGATTTACCCAGAAATGTGACAAACATAAAAATTTTAAAATTTCTACAATAACAAGATAACAAAACAGAATATTGCCACATAATATTAAAATTTACATGCAATGAAACACATAAAAAAAATTAATAACAATAAAAAAAAGAACAGAATATTACCAATTAAAACACACAACATAACCAATAAAACATTCATTACCAACCAACTTCAATAGTCCAATTATCACTTCATACAGAACACAGCCAATACCACAGAGTCATCACCCAAACACCAAAACTATTATGTTTGACATCAAACATGAAAACATCATAATACACATCACAAATAAACCAGTTCATTACCTAAACATACATTAAAACAGAACAACTAACTTCAATAATACAATTATCACTTCATACAAAACACCTAGCCTATACCACAGAGTCATCACCCAAACATCAAAATTGTTATTCTTAACATCAAACATGAAAACATCATAACACACATCACATATAAACCAGTTCATCACCCAAACATATATTAAAACAGTTCATCACTAAGTAAAAACTGAAAATACATGTTTACAGACATCTAAACACCATTGTTTATGAATTGACAAACATGAAATGAGAGATGCATGTCACAAAAAGTTCATACGAAACCCAAAAACCATCATTTCAAAATTCATATACCTTTTAAAACGAAAACCACAAAGAAATATGAAAAGACAAACGTTAAAATATAGATGCATGTCATAGAAAATCCATACGATGAAGATACCCAAATTTATTAAAACCCTAACTTTTTTTCTTTTTTTTTTTTTTTGAAATAAAAACCCTAACTTTTTTATTTCATACAAAAATCATCAATAAAGTACAATATAAACACGTAACAACATCATTAGAACAAACAAAAGACATGCATGTCATTCAATGCTTACAAACCCTAATCGTCATAGCTAAAACTTATTATCAAACACATGAACAACATCATCAAATTAAACAAAGTTTAGACTCGTACCTTTCACTCATTTTCCACGCGCAGTAACCGTTTCATCTTCCTTAAGTTAGGGTTTATGTTTATGAACAAGTAACAGACGAGAAAGTGGACAAGGTTTATGTTTGATTTGAATTTGGAACGCTTTGGTCTAATTTCAAGTTAAAGGTTTAAGAAAGAATGTTAGAGAGAATGTACACAAAGACATAGAGACATAGAGACAATGAAGAGGAAGAAGAGGTGACATTGAAAGAGAATAAGGTTTCATTCGCGCCTCTTTATATGATTTTTTTTTTTATTTCTTTTCTTTTCAATTTCAAATTTTTAATTGAGAAAATTTGATTTTGCATTAATTGTGACCAAACATGTCACAATACTTCTCTACCTATCAGTTAGCTCAATCAAGTGACAAAATTATCCTTCGTCCAACTAATGTTGACTAACAGTCACTAATGACATGAGAGTTTTTCTATTACAAAAATTTAACTTCTTATCTATGTGTTTAACGCTTTACCTCGAAAGAGGGAGGGAGGGAGGGAGGGAGGGAGGGAGGGGGGGGGGGGGGGGGGGGGGGGGGCGGGGAGGGAGGGGGGAGGGGAGGAGAAGGGGTAGGGTTGAGTGTAAATGTAATTTGATGCTTGGAAAGGGAATTGGGCCCAAGTTATTTGATAGAGATGAGACCTCTATCAAATGTCTTAGCCAACTAAATGATTGTTTTATTAACATATTTCTTTCCATATGCAAATGACGATTAAAACCTTCAATAATAGGGAATCTACTATTATTATGGACAAACCTTGAATATTTTTCATTATTCCCTAAATACAAGAGAGTTTGTGCAATTTACCCTAATAAGTGAAATGGTCATGAAAACCCCACTTGTTGCCATCTTGTGTTAATTTTAAGTGGTTTAGGCCATTTGTATTAATTAAGAGCAGCTATTAGGTCTCGTTTACTATACGAGATAAGATTGAATAATTTATATGAAATTGAATTGGATTGGATTGATTGAGATGAGATGAGATTGGATTGGATGTTATCCCATGTTTGATGAAACGTAAGATAAGATTAAAAATAGTGGATATAAACTTGAATTTTAAAGTAATTTTTCATAGGCTTTTCACAAATTTTGCAAACTAAGACCAGATAAACTTACCTCTACCGCCACACCATCGCTTACCTTCTCGACCACCACCCTCCTCTATCAGTGATTTATGACGTCGAATAAGATGGGCGATAGGTGATGCTGAAGAAGTTGGGCAATCAGTGTTACCAAAGAAGATGTTGAAGAAGTTGGGCAATCAAGGATGCTGAAGAAGAAGTTGATGATACATAAGAAGATGGGCAATCAACGAGCGCAGAAGTCGTGCTAAAGATAAAATGGAAGAGGAAAGAGGTGAGAGAGAAGAAGGACCAGTATTGGCACACGAAGGGAGAGGGAAAGGGAGGGGAGGGAGGCGGAGAAGTGAGCGGAGGTGACAATGACGAAGGTGGAGGCGAGGCATCTGACTGAAGAAAAAGAAGAAGAAGGTAATCTTAGAGTATTTTAGCCCGTCTATTTGATGGGTTAGTTTTATCCAAATTTAATGGGATAGAATTAGTGATGAGTTAAATTAATGAAGGGCCAGTTGATCCACCAAACATGGGTTTGGACCAAAATGTAATCCAATTTCAATCTTAACTTGCGCAATAAACACAGCCTTACAAATTTTATTCGAAGCAATAAAGGCAGGGATATTTATGTAATTAAACCTTAATTTTCCGTTCTCAATCCGTAGACACCAATGACTGAGAGGTAGAGGTAGCGGCGTGCAGTGAAAATTTTAAAAACACGGAAAACGAGCAGCAAGCAACAGAAAACGACTAGTTTCAGCTTTTACGGTTCTGTCCGATACGAAGACTCAGAAATCTCCTCGTCTGGGACTCGGATCTTCACGCCTGGTGTTTGATTCTTCGCTTCTTCGGAGAATCATCACCGTCTGATCTTCCATCTCTTCTTTTTTTTCCCTTTGTCTAGATCCACTTCTTTCTGATTTCTCCTCATTTTGAAATTTTCAGGTACTTTATTTTCTCATTCGATCTCATGTCAATGTTGTTGTAATTTCAATTATGATTTGGATCTCTGTTTGCTGATGATCTAACGCTTCATTTTGTTGAATTTTATTAAATCAAATAGGGAAAATTTAATTTGCATTTTCTGTTTGGTACTCATTGAATTAATTAGGTCAATACATTTGTGGATAAACAAATCATGCCCAAGCTTTACATGATTTTGTTTGATTAATTTTTATCACCTGACCGTAATTATGAAATTACATGTTCAATAAAAGACAAAAAAAAAAGAAAAAAAAAACGCATTTTAATCTAATACTTTGTTGAATTGTGTGGTTCAAGGCAGTGATTGTAAATGTGATCAGCTTACGGAATCGCTTGAATCTGATATGATTTTCACTTTTAACTCATGGCTGTTTGATGCTTACTGCTTGTTTTAATGGTGCATTGACTTGACTGGACTATGACATTGGTGGGATCTACTTTTGTTGTGGATCATCAGTCATCGAAAAGTTTCTGGTTGTTAGTGTGTGACTGTCACTGGATGTTTCTCTGAATTATTCTTTTAGAGCGGAATGATAGCAACCATAAGCTTAACATAGTGAGCCTTGCTATAACACTGTCCGTCCGTGAATAAAAATCGAATGTGTTAATGTGTACAAATCCCAATTTCTTTAGGTAAATTGTGAAACTACAATTTAACTCCTTCAATCACTGACTACAAGATAAAGTAGATTCATTATTGACCATACTGGCAGTTTTCTTTCTGTATCCTTTGATTTTCTCCTTTTAATTTCTGGGAAGTTGCTCTTAGTTTATTCACTTAGTATTTAAATTTAATGGATTCAAGTGAACAGCTATGCAAACTGAGGATGTTAGGAAAGATATTGATATGAGTAATTGGCATTCGGAATTGGACTATGAGAAGTGGGTGGCACTCCCCGTTTCTGGTCCACGGCCAGCAGCCCGATACAAGGTGATTTATGTTTTCGATAATTATTCAACTTCTTGTTGCTTCAGAATTAAACAAAATCTTGCTGGTGCTTCTGTCGCAACATTTTCAAACCTTTCAGGTGTTGGACCACTTAGAAAGATGACATATACTCGAATAATCGATAAAGCCATTACTATTTAATGTATTGTCATTATTCATGAGGTAGATACTGATGATCCCATTTGAATTTTTATTTCAGCATGCTTCTGCAGTGGTTGGTGAGAAACTATACATTGTTGGAGGTAGTCGTAACGGTCGGTACCTATCTGACGTTCAGGTATCGGAGATGCCTCTTGCCATATGCTTGTTATATCTGTTTGTTTCGACTTCAAGTCATATGTGATCTACCCTTCAATGCAGGTTTTTGATCTTAATAGTTTGGCATGGTCTAATCTAAAACTCAAACCTGAAGTAAATGCTGATAAAGCTGAAGATAGCGGATCCCAGGAAATTCTTCCACCTACCTCAGATCACAGTATGGTAAGAATTGATATGCTCTACACAAAGGTGCAGAAAATGCCACTCTCACCCTCACACACGCACACTAGGACATCTATATTCTGATTTATCTGATTTCTGTCTGTTAATTGTGCGAGTCTTTGTATTCTATGTAATTAGTTGATACTTTATTAATTTTGGCAGATCAAGTGGGGAAACAAACTGTTCCTTCTGGGTGGGCACTCTAAGAAATCTTCGGACAGCATGTCAGGTTTGTTTGTTTTAGAGCTATGTTTGATTTTGATTTGAAGAGCCTGTGTTTCCTTTTGAACCTTTTGATGATGTGTTGTAGATGTTCTATAGTTGGAACTTATGCCATGTTAATTGGTTTTCTGTAGTATGGTTCATTGATACTGAAACAAACGTCTGTGGTGTCGTGGAGACCTCAGGAAAAGCTCCGGTAATTATATGATTTATTGATGGCTGAATATTACTTGTGCCACCCTGTGGCTCAAACTTTTCTGATATATTTCTCAGCTTCCTGTCTGTCTCTCTCATTTTTCTTTTTTTCTTTTTTTTTTTCAGTTATTTATTTATCAACAAGAACACAGTTCTTTTTATACTTATAGGATTTTATATGATAGTTTAATTGGTTTACGAACATGGAGTCTGTTCCAGGTAGCTCGTGGGGGGCATTCTGTGACATTGGCTGGTTCTAAATTGATCATTTTTGGTGGAGAAGATAGGAGCAGGAAATTGCTAAATGATGTTCATGTTCTTGATTTGGAGACAATGACATGGGATATAATAGAGGCTTTGTAAGTATCTCTTTTCACCTTGTTAAGGCGGCTGTGCGCATCCTTTTAGAAGTGTTATGTATCATTTTCGTGTGTTTTGATAGGCAGACTTCCCCAGCTCCCAGATATGATCACACTGCTGCAGTACATGCTGAACGGTACCTTCTAGTATTTGGGGGTTGTTCTCATTCAATCTTCTTCAATGATCTTCATGTACTGGACTTGCAGACAGTAAGTATTACAATTTCCTTTTTTTCTATGTTAAGTCATATTGAGGTCCATTATGTGAGCAAATTTTACTGTGTTTTGATTTCCTTGTTAACGGTGGGAATTGTAAGGAAGTAAAACATACATCTTGTTGCATTTAGTACATGTGGGACATTCCTGGGTGTTTAATACATGAAACATTTATCAGCAAGATGGTTGATTAATATCTTTCAGAGAACAAGTAATTAAAATCACTTGTCCACACTGGTTCTCTCAATAATACATTGGATAATTTGTTATCTGTAATTGATAAAATAAGCTATCTTAAATTTGCCTTTGATTAGAGGTTTCATGTGGGCTTTCTGTTGGAAGCCCATTCAAATTTCAGAACAAAGTTAAGAATCAATATTCTTGGCAAACCTTGAATCTATGCAGGTAATTTTTAGAGCCTTATACCCATTTCCTCAAGTTGTAAGAACTCATAAAAGTACCATTTTAAGAATTTCAAATTATTAAATTTTCTACTTATATGAAAAATATCAAGATAACTTTAGGTAACCTCAGTTTTAATATCTAGAAGTATTATTCTGGCCAGCACCTCCCACTGAATTAGATAACAAAGTTTAGATATATTTTTATGGGTTTGTTTCCCCTAGTTTGCCTAGACGTCTACTTGTTGAAGAGGAAATTGTGTTGGATGGACTCTGTACACTCAGAAACTTAGATTTTTATGTAAGTGAAGTATTTAAATTTTGTAGTATTAACTACTCAGTCCAGTATAAATCTTCAATGATTATTGTTTTTCACTTCTCAAATAAATAAATAAAATCTACTTGGTCTGGCATAAAATTTCTCTTCTACATTGTGCAGGCATATTTTATCATAATTATATAAAACTTGTTGTCACTCACGCTTTAGCCTCATAGTTTTATTAACTTTGGTTGTTGAATTCATCATGCTGGTGCGAGGGTTGATGCCATTAATTATAATTGGCCTGTCTAGGACTGGATCGGTTATTTTTTGTCCATAAATTGTAAACTATGGGTTTAGTTTTAGATGGTATGTAATTTATAATTTCATTGCTTTATCACAACTCACAAGATACTGGAAAAAGAGTTCTTTTGGTTAATCAGGTATGACACTAAGGAACATGGAAAAATATTCTTTTGAAGTTTGAGCTAAAGCTTGTGAAAATACAACATTAAGTTCTTTGAAGTGTTAGATTTCTTTGCACTCTCTCTCTCCTCCTTACCATGCACCATGACAAGGTATCCCTGTTTGCAGAATGAGTGGTCTCAACCTCAAATACAGGGTGATTTGGTGTCTGCTAGGGCAGGTCATGCCGGTGTCGCAATGGATGGGAATTGGTATATCGTTGGTGGTGGAGATAACAAAAATGGTATGTGGAAACTTCACTTCATCTAAAATTATCTTGGCATTTGACATGTTTATGTGATCTTCTGTATTATGGTACTCTATAGGCTGTGTGACTTGACTTGTGCTTACAGGTTGCTCTGAAACCATTGTTTTACACATGTCTAAGCTTGTTTGGTCAGTCTTGACAAGTGTAAAGGAAAGGACTCCGCTTGCTAGTGAGGTTAGTATTTTGTGTCCTCATTAGACCTTATTTATTGGTAACTTCTAGTTATAATTCTGAATTTTTAAAAAGAATTCTAGAACTATTAATGGACCAAAGTTTTCAAGTTGTCTTGTGATGATGCTTCTGGTCTTTGTGACATTGTGATCAAGAACTGATCTTTCAAGGCTTAGACCAATGGTTTATATAACTTACAAGTGTATTTGGAGCTCAGACAATTTGTGACCCAAGGAAAATACTCTAGTTTAGTGATTTTGCTTTTGTTCTTGCTCTTCTATCACATAAATGAAAAATTCATATTTATTCCTGGATTGTTCCAGTTGCCATTTAAGCATCTATGCACTATTTTTCTGTTAATGAAGATCAATGGTTTCAGTTGAAGTGTTGAAATTTGCTACTATCTTTAATATGTCACTATGATTTTCAGACAAGTGTTATAAGATGTTAGTATATAGATGCCATAAGAGCCCTGAGGAGCCTTTTTACCAGATATATATATATATGTTACTTGAAAGTTGTTATAGTGGAGTTTTTGTTGTAATTAAATTAAATTTCTAAATCTTTGTCGATGTCTAAACATATCCATCGAAAGCAGGGGCTCAGTGTTTGCTCAGTATCAATTGATGGGGAAAAGTATTTGGTTGCCTTCGGTGGCTATAATGGGAAGTATAATAATGAGGTATGTTGATAACTAGTCCATAAGTTTTAAACAATCTGTTGCCAATTTCAATACTGTTATAACCAGCCATCTTTTAGTTTTGTGGCTTGTAGGCTCTTTGTCTGTTTTTTGGTTTTTCATAAATGCTATGATTTGCATGCATGACCTTTACTTCTAGGTTTTTGTTATGCGACTCAAACCAAGAGACATATTACGCCCCAAGATTTTCCAGTCACCAGCAGCAGCTGCTGCCGCAGCTTCTGTCACTGCTGCATATGCTCTAGCCAAATCAGAGAAGTTGGATTTTCCCCAAAATTTTAATCTAAACTCGACTGCAATTGCAAACAATCATGCTGAAGAAGATGTCACAATTAAAACTGATGCGCTGAAAGAAGAGAAAAGAGTGCTTGCAATTGTCACTTGCGGAAGCCACAGCAGAAAATTCTAGGCTTAGAGAAAAGATTGATGAAATTAACAGCACTCATGCTGAATTGTCCAAGGTCAGCATTGGAGGAGAAAATTGCTTTTTTCCTTGCTAAGTCTGTGGCAGTTACTTTGAAATTTAAAATGTTATTGTATTTGTTTAGCATCCAATAAAATGTTTCTTTCTATTTCAAAAAATAAAATAAAATGTTTCTTTCTGCTGTCGGCTTGCAGGAACTCCATTCTGTCCAAGGTCAACTGGTAGCCGAGAGATCAAGATGCTTTAAACTCGAGGTTTTTCTTTCTCATATCTTCTTTTTATTTAAGCCTACCTCTTTTTCCCCTATGTTCAATTGGTGATTTGGTGTTAAACTACTTTCAAGTTCTGGACTAAGTATTCATATCGGTGAACTAATCTTATATGATAAATTAATGATAATTTCTTCGTTTTTGGTTATGGTGATTTTTTCAGGCACAAATTGCAGAGCTACATAAGATGTTGGAATCATTGCAAACCATCGAAAATGAAGTGCAAATACTCCGGAGACAGAAATCAGCATTGGAACAGGAAATGGAGCATGCTACATCTGTTCAGAAGCAAGGTTCCGGTGGTGTATGGGGATGGATTGCTGGTGGCCAGTAGAAGTTGCAATATGAAGACCTCAAATTGAAGTGTCAAACTGCCATCTCTCTCCCAAGCTACATAAAGAGATGATCTTGAGCTTGGGCAATAGCGAAAACTATCTATTTTGCATTGCATGTCTAGTCAATTTGCATTAGATCACCGTTCTTGTTTAAGTTTCATAAATTTCGGGCACAGTAGGAATTTCTTGAGAAGGTAAAATCTTAATCCGGCAGAAATTTGATAAATTTGGTCAGAAACTCCGAAAAATCTGCGTGCTGCATCTATAATTTATTTATTTTTTCATACCTATTTATTCCTGTGTAACAATAATAGTTTTCTCCTGTAACCTTTGTTGCTTTTGCATCGAATTAATCTAAAATTCTCCAGCTCGATGAGGACTGTTCATAAATTCAAATAGCAGTGCTTGAACAATACAGTTCAGATGAAGTTGGACCAATTCTTGATCGGGATCTTTTTGTATCTTGTATAGCATATGCCGTATCTATTAACTTGCTTTTTCTTTTCTTTAAATGTTCAATTAACATTATTATAGTGGCCATTAGTTAGTTTAGCTAGTATGACTTTTTA
Organism: Nephelium lappaceum; assembly: GCA_021234005.1. Classification (NCBI taxonomy): domain Eukaryota; kingdom Viridiplantae; phylum Streptophyta; class Magnoliopsida; order Sapindales; family Sapindaceae; genus Nephelium; species Nephelium lappaceum. The sequence goes on from CM037999.1 coordinate 15,722,299, forward strand.
TCAAGCAAGAGATTTTGGATTTGGTTCCTACTCACATAATCACATTAGAGTTTCAGAGTTTGGTTTACATTTTTCAACTCCATGTATTTTCTTCAATATTCGTTGAAGTATTCAATAATATATTTAGACAGGGTTTTGGATGGATTCTATAATTATTCACTGTATTTAGTTCAAAACACATTAGAGAATAATGGATTAGGATCCTTGGGTGTGTTCATCCTTTGTTGTTTTCATCCTCTACTTTTCCGACACTAAATGCTAGCATTAAGCAAGTTTATTTATTAAACATCACCATCTACCCTATTAAACATCTCCATCTATCCTTCAGGACAATTTAAAGAGCAAAGCCTAGAGCTTGGAGATAACTTTCTGTTGGCTTAGGGAGGCCAGGTCCTTCCTCAATATTTTGCCCGCAGCTGATCTTGGTATGGCACTGATAAAACCCACTCTTCTTATTTTCTTGTAAGGAGCTACCTGAAACGTCCATACAAATATGAGAAGGTTCTCTTGATTAATGGGAAAATTTTTTCTCGCATAAAATCATATGTGCATTTTTATACATATGGTAAGATCTTGTTGAATATGTGTAAATATGTCTAATTTATGATAAGACTCTTTTAGTTCTAAAGAAATGAGAACAACTTAGCAAACAGACCTGGCCGGCGACGAATTGAATGACTTGGTCTTCAGTGAGTTGAGAACCGTCTGCTCTCACAACGTATGCCATTGGTATCTGTCCTGCTTCTTCATCTTCAAGCCTGCACAATTATCTATTAATGAGCTTGAGAGACAAACATGAGTAAAAATAAAGAAAAGCAAAGATGTTGAGGCCAACGCACGGTATGACAGCAGCATCCAGGATGTCTTGATGACTTAGTAGTATAGCTTCCAATTCTGCTGGAGCCACCTGCATCAACATCATTTAATTTATTAAATTAATCCCTTTCATGTGTGGAGTCCGCACCACTTTTGCTTTTTGAAAAACTCTTTTATGAGATGCTTAATTGCGTATCATACTAATATTGATATGACATTCTAATAATAACGTAACATATAATATTTTTCTTTCACAAAAAATTAATATTTGTGTATTTTTTTATTTATGAAAAAAATTTCATTTAAAAAGTAATGTTACATATTATGTTGTTATTGAAAAATTATAATATTAATTTTTTTATTAAAGAGAAATGTTACGTATCATATTGTTATCGAAAAGTCTCATCAATATCCGCGTAACACGCCAATTTAGCATTCTTTGTCTGGACAGATCACTTGATTTATGGTCTTGATTGCACTTTTATTAAAAAAAAGGGTTTGAATCGTCCTCACTTCCAAAAACAAAAATCTTTCTTAAACACATTTACACATAGCAGTTAAGAATATATATATATATATATATATATATATGTATATATATATACACACGCACACACACAGAGACTTTCAACAAACATACATTTCTCTTTAAAACAGCCCTTTATTGTACATGCATGTTGTTTTCTCTATAGAAAGAAAAAGTGGAAAAAAAAAAAAAAACTGTTTTTGGAAAAGATATCTACTTAACCATAATTAATCAAGCGAAATTATGCTTCCAAAAAGAATTAAAAAAACAAACAGACGTTGTATATACTAATTAATGATCAGCTGTAAATGGGAAGTGATGTAAAAGACAAGAAGAATGTACCTGATACCCATTATGTTTGATGAGCTCTTTTATCCGATCAACAATGTAAATAAACCCATCTTCATCAAAATAACAAAGGTCACCTGTCTTCAACCACCCATCTCGATCGAACGTCGCATTAGTAGCCTCCTCATTTCCCAAGTAGCCTTTCATGATTGCAGGACTCTTCATCCACAACTCTCCTTCTTTATAAGGTGGCAAAGCCCTTCCTGTCTCCACATCCACCACCTTCGCACTAAAACTCGGCACCAACCTCCCACAAGACCCCGCGCGCGCCTTTGCCTCTTCGTCACTCACAAAATACGTGGCTGCACCGCAGCTCTCCGTTAGCCCATATCCTTGCCGGAGCTCCACCCACGGAAACCGCTCCCTGAACCCATCAGTCACTTCCTTGCTCAAGGGGGCAGCCCCCGACCCAATTCTCCTAAGCGAACGCAAATCACCTGTAAAATATACTAGTTAGCTCAGCTTGTAAGCAACAACTTCTCATTATAAGTGTCAGTTATCTGCAGACAGGACAGCTTAAACCGATAAAAAATATTTACAGTATTTAAGATTTGAGATTAGTATAGATATGACAGGAGATGTTTACCTGCATCTTTGCCATATTTGACTAACCCTAATATGACTGGAGGCACAGCAGGGATGTTATTGACTTGATGAGTCTTTATAGCGTCAAGCATGGCTTGGAAATCAAATTTCTGCATGAGGACAGTGGTAACCCCGGAACAGAACAATCCCAACCCGAAAAACGCTAACCCGTATATGTGAAACATCGGGATAAAGCACAAAAACACGTCGTTTTGGGATTGTGTTATGTGAACTGTCCATTTTAATAGTGTCATGATTGTTAAAAAGTTTGCATGGGTCAGTATCACTCCTTTGCTCGTCCCGGTAGTGCCCGAAGAGTAAAGCACCGCTGCCGTATCCGACTGAGTCAACTGGGGTTCTGGACACTCGAGCGGGTCACAGCATTCGATCAACTCTTCCACAGAGACCCAGTTGTGGTTTGATTGTTCTCGACGAGTGACGAGTACCGGAATGTCGAGTTTGGCAAACTTGTGTAGCTCCTCAGGAGCTGAGATGATGAGTTTTGCACCCGAGTCACGGACTTGCTTGAGGATTTCTGACTCAGTGTTGACTGGGTTGGCTGATGAGAGTACAGCACCCAGCGAGAATATCGCTAGACACATCGTTGGGTACAGGACCGAGTTTGGCGATAGAAGGAACACAACATCACCTTTTCGGACACCGAGCCCGTGGTAGAGCCCTGAAGCGAGTGCACGAATCGATGTTTTGAGTTGCGCGTAGGTGACCCGCTTGTTGGTGGCCGAGTCAATGAGTGCAACTCGTGAGTCGGCAACGTCCGGGTGGGGGAACTGCGAGAGCACAAAGGTGGCAGTGTCAAGGTCATCTCTGGTGGGAATTCTGTGATTTTCACCAAGTTGGAGGAGAGAATGGTAAATTCCCGTTCGCGGCTCGAAACCACTGTTTTGGAACCGAGTCCCTTCTGCCCACAGCTCTTGCATGGACATTTTCGCTCCTGCGATGAATATAATGTTACTGTTAACGTTAATGTGTGAGTATATAAGTTGGGTTATAAGAAGCTTTGTTACTTGGGATTATTGAATGTCTTTAAGTGGAGATTAGCATAGTTAACTACGTTGATTAAGGATATAAATAATTTAGCTTTTGTGCTCAGTGGCCGGCTGCGGTGAAAATTTGTACCAACATGATCCGTGTATTTGAGAGTTACTAAATTAGAAGATTCGCGTTTGATGCTGTTATGTTTTGTAATTAATGTTGACAACATAAAATACATATGGCCAATCACTTTCCAATTTATGCTAAAAATGATTTGTATTCTTTGTCACATATGGCTGCCGTCTTGTTCTAATGAATACACACATCCAAGACATGCTAACCCAAAAGTTGTTACTAAGAATGATTAGATTTTGGAGTTTGCTCCATCAAGATCTAATGTTCAAACCCTCATGGATATTATAGGGTTCAGCGGGAGTTCCAGTTTCGAATTTAAATTCATTAAGTGGTTTTGGGAGAATTTTGGATTATCCAAAAATAAAATACATGCTAATTTCAATTAGGGTCAAATTTCGTAAAAGACCTCAAATAATTGGTCATTTTAAAATTTGCGATTTGTATTTTTTTTTTCTCTTTTTAGCCAATGTAAATACTTTTGAATTTGAATACCTTTAGTAGTAACTCTCGCTAGTCACCACTTCTAAAGCACCTATACAGTAAAAAATAGGGAGAAAATCATAGTCAATTAGAAAATGCAACCATCAATTGCATTTAGAGAGAGAAAAACATTGAAGCTAGTAAGAGAAGTACATGAAACCATAGAAATTAAGGGAAACAATTAAGTGTTAGGAAAGAAACCTTCCAAAACACCAAATTAATGAAGCGATAAAATAATATAGAAATAATAACAAAATATAAAATATATAAAAAAAAAACAACATACAAAATTTACATGATTCATCCAAAGTAGGCTATATCCACAGAACTGTTACAGTTATTCACTATAAGAAGAAAAATAATAAATGTTTACAAACACTTAAATTCGCACAACTCAGATCTCAATTACACCCGAAAGAATAACAATTCTTTGAGAAAATCTCAATTTTCACTTAAAGAGTTACATCACTCTTTTTCTCTCAATTTTGAGATAATTAAAACAATGAGAGGCCTTTATATAAGCACTTCTAGACTTCCCCTCATTAATTACTATTAATCGTGCATAAATTTCCATTTTAATCATGCATTAATTACCATATATGCGCCCTCAAATTTCTCCACAGTCAAAACTAGGTTTTCTTATTTCTTAATTTCCAAAATAGAGAATCAATAAATTTCCTTATTTCTCTATTACCAAAACAAAAATTATTAAATTTCCTTATTCTAGGATTCATTCCTTTTAGGAATCCAACATTAACAGAGAGGGGGACAAAAACTAATGTATCTTAGTGCATTAACATCATCAATCATCAATACCACCCAAAAAAAACTCATAAACCAATCATCAATCATCAACCACCAAACACCAAACCCACCCATCAATCATCAACCACCAAATAGCAAACCACTAGGTTCATCGTTGAACTAATAACACCACAACCATTATCATTGGCCAAAGAAGAAATCGACTGGAGATAGAGACAGATGAAAGGGAAAAAGGGGAGAAGAGAGAGAGAGAGGTAGGTGAGAGACCGAGAGAGAAAGAGAGAGATCATAAGTTTTGATGGTGAATGATGTAGATTCAGGTCTCCACCGTGGGTGGGTGTCCAATAGTGGAGACCATAACGTCCACTATACTATCACCACTGTAGAGATCTTTGTTACCATCATCATCAAACGAAGAAAGAGAAAGAGAGAGAAGGGTACCAATAGAGAGAGAGAGAGAAAGAGAGCCGTAAGGAAAAAAATTATATATATAATTTTTAAATAGGTAAAAATCATTTTGGTTGCTAAGTTTTGAGAAATAATCAAATTTTTAACTATGTTTCAAAAAAAAAACCAAATCATCCCTAACATTTCGTAGAAATGTCAAATTAATCTCTCCCATCAGTCAATTTTTAGTCAAACCAAATGGATAGTGTGGTGGACACAGGTAAAATTGTCATTTTCCATCACACTCTAAGATGGTGACATGTGTATCAACTAGATAAATTGAGGGGAAAAAATAAAAGGAAAGGAAATTAAATGTAAATTAAATTAAAAATAATAAAATTAAAAAAATTAAACAATTAAAAAGCTTGGAAAAAAAAATCTAAAGTCCAGATTAATTAAAAAAACATAAAAAAAAAAAAAACAAAAACAAAAACCAAAAATTTATAGATCTAGAATCCAAATACTTAGAACAATGAATACAATTAAGAAAATTAAAAAACTGAACACCATATTAAATAAAAAAAAAAACTCATTCATCAAAAAAAAAAAAAAAAAATCTTCACCATAAACACCAAGTCTCCACCACCAAAAATCAAACCGATCATCAATCATCCCTCACCAACCTCATCCTCTACCGCCAACTACCACTGCCTCATCATCTTCCACTGTCGTTGACGCAGCAGCAGTATCCGCCTATCTCTGCCATCATAGCAAAGCAGGTGGATCGTCACACCTGGATCATCAAACCCACCTAGGTTCGTTTGATGACGAACCCAAGAGGGTTTGTTCAACGACCCACCTAGATTTATTTGATGATGAACCCAGGAGGGTTCGTTCGACCACAAACCCACCTGGGTTGGTTTCGTACCACGTCAAACAGGCCCCCTTGGGTTCGTCCAGTGATGATATAAATATATTTTTTGGATTTTTGGGTTTGCTTCATGATTGATGTTGTTGGGTTTCCGGGTTTGATGGTTTTATTAGAGATTGATAATATTGAGTTTGATTTATGATGTTTAGCTTTGGATTGATGATATTGGGAGATTGATTGATGATGTTGGGTGTATTTTTTGGATTTCCAGATTGGGTTTTTAATCGTTTGGAAACCCAAATTTAGGTGGATGAACTGATCAATAAATGAACTGATGAACTGTTTTTTAATTTTTATTTAATTTATTTAATTTTTTTCAAATTAATCTCCATCATCCATCTTAAGTGGAGGTTAATTTGAAATAAATTTTTTTATTTAAATTTTAAATTTTTATTGAATTTTTTTATTTTTTTAATTTAATTTCTTAATTTTAATTTAATTATTTAATTTATTTCAAATTTAATTATTTAATTATTATAATATTTAACTATGGATAGGGGTATAAAGGTCTTTTTGTCCGTTTTAAAAGAGTCCAATAGTAAATTAATCTTTTCATATTTTTTATTAAGTTTAACCGTCAGTTAACTGACAGGAGAGACAAATTTGACATTTTTTTTTTCGAAATGTTAGAGATGATTTGGTCATTTTTTTAAACATTGTTAAAAATTTAACCTTTTCCGGAAACTTAGGAACGAAAATGATTTTTACCATTTTTAAATTAAAATATTTTATTTTTTATGATTTTATATGTAATATTATTTATTTTGATTTTTTATATTTTACTTAATAATATTTTAATTTATTTTTCATTACTTTTCCCTTTTTACCCCCAAAATCAAACGATCAACCATATCAATCTAACAGAATCTGTGACTGTCAGAGACATTATTATAATTTCATACGTATTTAGAGGGTATTTTGACTACTTTTATTAATGTCAAGTGGTATTTTAAATAACTATGAAACCATGAGTGGTAAAATCTATATATTTCCATACATCAAGGGCTTTTTTGGGATTTTTCCTTTTAAAAATTCATATTCTATAAATACATCATATGTATTATCAAATATATCCATTCATTTATTTACTTTTTCAATATTATAGGTAAATAATTATAAAATATAATTAAATTAATTAAATTAAAGCATAAAAAGTCAAATTTTCCTTGACTATTATATTTATAACTTGTCTATTATATTTTCTCCAATTTTCACTCAAAAATCTTGTATTTCACCAAAATATTTTAAGTAAACGATCAAATAAAAGTAAAAACCTTTATTTTCACTTAAGCTAACCCACACGCCCCCACCCCCTCGCCCCCCCCTTTCCCCAACACCCCCACGCTCCGCACCCCCCGCAAAGAAAACAAAACACACACACACAATCTTCATACCTAGAGCTCCATTTTCACAATTATAAAACCTCTAAAAACACAACAAAAAAATTCTCATTTTTTACTAACCTTTATCAAAACAAACCAAGTTTCTTATTGCGATTTGAAATTGGAGTGTTCAAATTTAATTATAATAATAACAATATCATCTTTAGATAAAATTGTTAATAATTTAATTTAATTATAATATTGGAATAGTAAAAATGTCAACTTTAGGGGTGTACATATGATTTTAGAATGGTGGAAATATCGATACTCTTTCAAATGATAGATAATTTGAGGCCCAAAACCAAAAATTTCCACCCATAATAATAATGACTATTTTTCTTCTTTTTAATTGAACAAATATCTCATCTACTATAAATTTACGTATTTATAAATTTCTAGTAAATAAGCAAGTGTATATTATATTTTGGTGGGGGAGGGAGATTAAATTTAGAGAACATTATCTATACCTTATATTTTAGGATATGGATAAGATTGAATCCTTGATCTCTTAAAATTAAGAAAATTGTTTAATATTTCCTATATTAAATGATAGCGTGGAATCACATGCATGTGTGTATATATATAAATAAAATAAAATAAAAAGGGGAAACAAAGCATGTGGTATGGAAGTTGGCAAAACAAGAGGTATAGAAGTTGAAATGGTGGTTGAGGTGGGGAATGGGATGTGACAATTGATCATGCAATAAACATAAAATGTCAAATGGGTTGCCAGCTTGGGGCGCAATTCAATTGCCTTGCCTCCATTCGTTTATGCCTTCAAATGATAGCGATCCTCTTGGCCTTTTGCAGTTGTGTCTTTCCATACTAACTTTTCATAATATTCTCACTAAAGCAGCAAAACCCCACTTTGGATACCGACAGCCTGCTGTATATACTGGTCTTGGCGATTGCCACCTTGATATATAGTTTTTGTTTTCAACTATAAAAGTTTTTTAATCGGTTTTCAAAGGGATTTGGGAGTGTATTACATTCTCTTTAAATCAGCCTTGCAAGTTGTTGTCTATAATTAGTCATTTGTGGCTGAGACAGCAACATCTATTTTCATTCAAACATAAGTCATGTCATTTGTGGCTGAGACAGAAACATCTATTTTCATTCAAATATAAGTTATGCAAATAGTTATGTTGAACCTTTCAAAAATAAAAATAGTCATGTTGAAACTGTGAAACTAATTATTGAAATCATGAATTATATTTGTTAGAATGGCAAATTGCAGCATAATTTTCTAAACTATGATAATATATTTTAATATTCAAAATTTGATGTTTACTACATAAAAGTATGTGACCATTAGTCAACAACCATTGCAATTAATTTGATGGTTGATCAAATTTTTTTTGGATTAGGCATGGTCCGGTTTGGTTCGGTTTAAATTAAAACTAGACCAAACAAAAAATTTTGATCTTGTAGAAAATAGGACCAATATGGGCCAATTTATTTTTCAGACCAAACCAGACCAAATTGATTCAGTGTGGTTCTATTTGATTTGGTCTAACGTTTCTTGACTTTAAAATGGAAATATCACCATCTTTTCAAATAAAATAACTAAAGAATGAAAGCTAAATAAGGGAAGACTATAAAATATAAGTTGTTAGAGTCTTTGGTAGATATTATCCACCCTTGTTAAAGCATAAAATTGGTGTCTTGATAGACGTAGGGCAGCAATCAAATAAAAGTTTATAACCAAAAAAACTAAAAATTTCTGAGTCTAATTATTGTAATTTATAAAGATAAAAACAATGATAACTGATAAATCATAAATAAACATGTCCTCCACTGCTCCACATGACATCTCCATGTCGACGTTTAAAATTCAAATCTATAAAAGAAACAAATTCAACAATTAATTAACTAAAATTATGGTAAATAAATATATAAATAAATTACTAATTATTTCATTACATATCAATCAACCAAAACTTGGTCTTTCCTTATGGATTTCCACGTTACAAGAATATGGCCTCTAGTCTTCGTGGCTAGAAGTGAAGAAAATAGAAATAATGAAATAATAAATTAGGGTTATGGTTTTAACTTTTAACCATTTATCTTTTAAATTTTAATAAAATTTTCAAAAAGTACTTTTAAAACTTAGCCCCAAAAATATTTTAATTCTTGCATAAGGTTCTATGCCTCTCAAGTTTTGGGATTGAAGCATTTCTTACTTCTTGCTCATCTTATTAATGGATTGCCAACCTTAATACTCCAAGGAAAAGGTTTGTTTTCATACTTGTTTGCAATTGAACCAGACTATGACATCTTGAGGGTGTTTGGTTGCCTAGTCTATCCATGTCTAGGTCATTACAATAGGCATAAACTTCAATAAAGAAGTTTCCCTTACACTTTCATTGGCTACAATTCCAAACACAAGGGATATAAATGCTTCAACTCAGTAGGAAAAGTCCACGTTGTAAGACATGTTTTCTTTCTTTTTTTTAGGATCTTGTCGTAAGACATGTTACGTTTAAAGAATATTCATTTCCTTTCGCAACATCAAAACAGCAACTGTCTATTTTAACTCCTAGTAGCAGGTCTACTATTAATCTTTTTCCTTTGACAATGTATAGGTTCTTTTCTACTGGTATAATTTTTAGAGCAAATTACACAGAACCCACCTGAGATAAGGCTTTAAAGACACGGAAATGAAGTTTGGATTTTATAACATTATAGTCCCACTTTAACAGTCAAGGGCAGTCACCGTTAATAGGGTGAAGGATATTTTGGTTCATTCATAGGGAAAATAAAAAATATATATATATATTTAAGAAAAGCAAACAAATATTCAAAAAAATAAATATAAAAATCATTAATCTCTATCATCCATTTTTATGATGGACGGTAAGGATTAAATTCAAAATTTAAAAAAAAAAAAGTGAAAAAAACAAAAGATTTTTTTTCTCTCTTTCCTTCTCCCACCAGACTCTCTCTCTCTCTCTCTCTCTCTCTCTCTCTCTCTCTATTTTTCATGTTGATGATAGTGGTGGTACAGTCTCCGATCTCTCTCTTTTCATGTTGATGATGATGGTGGTACAGTCTTCGATCTCTCTCTTTCTCTCATCTAGGTTCAAAACCCAGATGAACATAATCAACCATCGTTATCATTTGGGTCTGTCTAGGTTCGTCATCATCATCAATCACTGTCGTCTTCTTCTTCATTATTATCAGTTGTTGGGTTCATCGAACAAAATCTTCATTTGGTTCGATGAACCCAGACGAACATTTTCATCTGGGTTCGTTTAAACCAAATAGTTGATTTGGGGTTGCTGATTTTGTAGTTTTGATTCTAGTTTATGTTTATATTTTGCTGTTCGTTCAAAGATGACAACAACTCTCATTGATGATGATGATTATGTGTTGATTTTTATGGTTGATTTGTATGATTTTTATGGTTTGATGTTTGGGTGGTTATTAACCTAGGTTTGGGTGGTTGATTTTACCGATTATTCTTGTTGATAATGTTGATTTTGGGTTGATAATTATGGGTTGCTGATGATCATCCATTTTTTCATTTTCATTTTTTATTTTTTATATATTTTTATGGTTTGATGCTTGGATGGTTGAAGATCTAGAACAATTTGAAGATTTGGTTCTAGATCTTCAACTCTTCATTTTTTTTTTTACTTTTTTTTTTTTTTTAACATGAAGATTTGGAACAACCTTGAAGAAAAACAGATGGTGGGTGGGTAATGAACTGGTGAACAGATGGTGAAGTACTGAGTGGGTGAGTGAACAGATAATGAGCTGAAATTTTTTTTTTAACCAATTTTATTTTTGTTTGTATTTTTTTCCTTATTTTACCTCTACTGTCCATCTCACTATATTTTAAATTATTATTTTATTAAATTAATTTTCATTATTTTAAATTTTAAAAGAAAATTAATTTAAAATCTAAAGGCATTTTTGTCTTTGCCCTTTAAACCAAAGTTAACTGTCAAACTTAACATTTTTTGGCCATTAAAGTGGGGGTATTGTGTTAATTTGCTTTAATTTCTAAGGTCTTTATTAATGCTCTAACAAGTTCTACTCAATATGTCACTCCAACGGCTAATGATGGTCGACATAATGTTGAGCACACCCATTAGATATCAGTTTTCCAAAACTCAATCAAGTAGGTCAAATTCTCATCTATTAATCAATGACTAGCATCATGCTAGTTCGATTAGCCCCAAATTGAGGGAGTACTCGATCTAATTGGCCAAGTACTTAGGCTAAATCCACCTAACTTGGCCAACTCGGCCTATTCAATCTACTTGACCTTTTAAAAAAAAAATTGCAACATCAAAATGGTATTGTCTTGGTGTGTACAAAAATGGCATCATTTTGTGCCCACCAAAATGACATCATTTTGGTGTGCAAAGGTCAAAATAAAAAGGAAGTGGGCAAAGAGGGTTGTCTCCATTATCGATTCTTCTTCTTTCTTCAAACCCTTCTTAATCTTTCTCTCAACTTTTTTTGCCTCCTACTTATCGGTCTGCCTCTGTCCGTCACTATAACCATCGTCGTCACCATCACCATGAGTTTGTTGTTACATTATTTTTATTTTTTATTTTTTGCTTTTAACACTTTTTTTTGTTCTTGCTTTTGTTTGGTTTTTCTGCTCGTTGCTTCTCCTGCTCACATCTCTTGCTTCTCTCACTAGACTTGCTTTTTCTCACTTTGCCAACAAGATTTGTAAGTTCATTTTACTGTTTTTTTTGCATTTCTATATCTACTTTAGTAGGTATATAAGAGAAATTTTGTCAATTGGAATTAAAGATGAAGTAGATTTTAATGTGTTATTGGTTTTGTGGTTTTTAGAACGTGAAAACACTAATCTTTGTCCAGCAACGCAACGAATAGCGAGTAGCTAGCAAGTTTTAGAACCTTGGTCCTACTAGTTCGCATGAACAAGAACATGATTACTTAGATCCTCTAGCATCAGCTCTTTACTCTACTAAACCAGCTACTTTACCAGAGCACCATCTATCAAATACAACACCAAAAAACATTCATCCTTTGATTACTAGATCCAAGGTAGGAATCTTTACACCAAAACGTTGGATTGCTTACTATGATGATGTTGAACCAACTAATGTTGAACAGGCCCTTGTATATTTTAAACAGTTGGTAGCCATGAAAGAAGAATACAATTCTTTAATCAAGAATAATACTTGGTCACTTGTCTCTCCTTTTATTGGCAAAAAAAGCATAAGTTGTAAATGAGTGTTTAAAATTAAAAGAAATCCTTATGAATCTCTTATCAAATACAAGGCAAGGCTAGTGGCTAAGGGTTTCCATCAAATTAAACAAATTAAAGGGTTTGACTTTAATGAAATCTTCAACCCTATAGTGAAACCAGCTACTGTAGAGGTCATTTTACCCATTATAGTCAGAAAGAGATGGCAATTAAGGCAGTTAGATCATGTCAACAATGCCTTCCTCAATGACATAATTGAGGAAAATGTCTTTATGACTCAACCTCCTAGTCTTTGAAGTCCTTCGTTGATTTACAAGCTGCATAAGGCGCTCAATGACCTGAAACAAACACCTAGGGCTTGGTATGGCAGGGGTTTAGGCATGCTTAAACTCAACATGGTTTTTGTTTTCCAAGGTTTATCATTCTTTGTTTTGCAAATTCACAAACCATCATATCATTTACATCCTTGTATATGTTGATGACATTGTAATAACAGGTGATAATAATCAAGAACTATAAAACTTAAGTTTTCCAGTTGCATCATTCATTTGCATTGAAGAACTTAGATCATTGTTGGGGTTTGTAATTTGTAACCATTACTTGGTCGGATATAGCAAATGCCATGAATCATGTATGTCAATTTATGTAGGCTCCTTTAGATGAACATTGAAAATTAGTAAAACGTATTCTTCGATATCTAAAAGGCTCTTCTACTAAAGGACTTAAGTTTGTTAAGTCTTCACAAACATCATTTGTTTTAAATTTAATTAGGGTTTTTATTACTATTATTATTATTATTATTATTATTTTATGTTGATTAGGCATCAAATCTTGACAATCACAAGTCCATAATTGGTTGATGTGTTTTTCTTGGTCTAAACTTGATAACTGGTTGCTATTTTTTTTCTTGACATGATAATCAGTAGGAGTGAGCAAAATAATCGGGACCAACCAGGCTCGACTTGACCTGACCTAAAAATATCGATTTTCAATTTGACTTTTAGTTGAGTCAGTTTTAAAGGAAAAAAAACCGATTATTTTCGTTTTCAGGTCGATTTTGGGTTCTGGTTTAAAAAATTAAAAAAAAGAAAAGAAAAGAAACTATACATAGCTAACTTTCACCACACAAACCCCAACTGTCATCCTTATGTTTTCTCTCTCTCAACTTCACTAGTTCTCTCTAACTTCACCTTGTCGTGCTCCCCCTCTTCTTTTTCTCCTTCCTTTTTCCTCCTCTTCCTCCACGAATTTGCCTCTTCATCTTTTTCGATTCTCTCAATTTCTCTTTCTAGATCTGCATCTCAAGTTAGGGTGTAAGGAGTTGGGGGATTTTGTACCCGTATTTGACTATATTCTCACATTGATTTCATGTTGTTATGTAAATAGGTATGATTTTGAAGTTTTCCTCATATCAATGAATATCAAATTTTGTAGGTAGTTGTTAGCTTACATGATATGTCTTTTTTTGCATTTCATAGATACCGATTAAGGTTTGATTTGATTTGAATTTTTTTTTTTTTTTTTTTTTGTGGGTCACAAAGTTGGGCTCAAAGAATAAAGAATCTATATGGGCATCAATTTGACTGTGTTTGTGTTTTTTTTTTTTTTTTTCTAATTTATTTATATATATATATTTTTTCATTTGTATACAACCTATTCACTAATAGAAGTTGCATTAGTTGGGTTTTTTTTTGTGGTTTTTTTTTTTAGTAGTTTTAATGATGATTCATGTTTGTTTATTTATACATTTATGTTTATTTATCACTGATAAAACTAAAATTTTGGTTTTGGTGATGAACTGATAACTGATCTTTCAATTTTGATTTCAATTTATTTTTGGTGATGAACTGGTGAAGTTGGTGTGTGAAACCAAAGGAAACAGACCGGACTGAACCAACCTGACACTAGCCGGTCCAGATTAGTTTTTCTCCCTGAATTGGGTTCGAGTTAATTTTCGATTTAAAAAATTGAAAATAGTCAGTTTTGGATCGATTTTATCCCAAATCAATTCGTCCCAACCCACCTCGACCCACCCATCCCTAATAATTAGAGTACGATTGTTATGTCTAGCAAGTAAAAAGTTCCCCACTAAGTTTAAGGTTGGATGTTAGAAATACTTAATTCTTTATTGCTAGTTAACGACCATCTGATTAATAAGATCTGAATCAACAAACTCATAGTCATCAAACACCACATGATCAAGGGCTACACACATATAAGACAAGTGAGGATCACGATTGATCTCAGCCAAGATGGAGGTCGAGAATATCAATAATAGTTAGTTATATAAATTGTTAGGTTTCTTAACTGATTACGGCTAACCAATAAGGTTTTAACATGTTAGAGTTAATTATAGGCAAACTCTAGCAGATTATATAAAGCCCCTCATGTATAATTATTCAACTTTACATCAATAATTCAAAATATATAGCCCTTTTAGAATTCTCTAGAATTATTTGATATATTTTTTTGTTCAGTTTCAATCTCATTTTCTCAGGAAAGTGACGAAGTTTAGATAATTTAAATTAACCAACATTATCTAGTTATATGTTTTTGAATCCATAATCTAGAAATTATTCTTAAAATATAATAATTTGCGCAAGCAATCAAACAAAAGCAATGTTATAACTAGAGAATAAACATGTATGTGACCATCTTGTTGACTTATCAACTAACATATTAAATAATGAAATGGTTCATTTGGTGGATGAATAAGTTCATATATGTCTCTTTTAGTTATTTATAAAAGAGATGGAGACTCAAAACTAATTTTTGAAATTGATGGTCTAACCACCATTTTTTTTTTTAAGAAGTCTAAGCACCAATTTTACTTGTGAACAAATTGTGCATATATATTCATTGGATGATGGAAACTTTAGGGTTTTTAATAGGTGTCCATGAGAATTTTCAATCATTTTAAATTTAATTCTCAACACTATAAATATGTGTCATTTCTTTTACATTAAGTATCGGAGCTTATTTTGCTTTATTTATCTTTGAAAGAGTTCTTTTTTGAGAATTTTCTTTATTCTTAAGTTTAGACTTTTGTGTGAGTGCTTCTATTGCATCAAGGCTTACAAAATGTGATACGATCAAATACATTACTTGTTAGCATTATCCTAAAAATCATCAATTAACAGTGATTTTCATCAGTTAATTAGTGACTGGCACAGTGTTAGTCCGATAACCCCTAGATCGAGGGTTCTACTCTAGCATGACGAGTATTCGACAGAGTGGCCGAGTTATCAAGTTAACACTGCCCAACTCAAATTAAAAAAAAAAATTAACAGATTAAAGGGAAAAAAAAAACCAGAAAAATGAAACTCATTAGCGACAAGAGACTTGTTGATAGTGAGAAGTGCGTGGCTTAGTGCCTTGACTCATTCGCTGGCCAGCTTAGCTTCCTTTGCAAGATTCATGATGATTGAAATAGTGACTCGCTCATCTTTAGCTCCTCAATCGATGGCGATGCTATTCAAGGTCTCCCGAGAGAGAGAGAAACAAATAAAAAAGAAGAAAAAGAAACACTGGGTTACCTATTGAAACCATTTGTCAAGGTTTCAGAAAGAGAGAGAGAGAGGATGAAAGTGGCGTTGTGTTTAAGAGAGAGAGAAAGGGGCTGAGAGGTGGAAGCGGTGTTGTAAGAGCCTGATAGTGTGAGAGGGAGAAACTTGATTAGGTTTCTATGGTGAAGTAAAAATATATAGTTTGGTAAATTGCATAACCTTCCTCTGAAGTTTGATAAAATTATACTAATATCTGAGTTTTGGCCCCTAATATTTTCTTTTAAAAAAAAATCAGCTTATACACTCAAATTTTAACAAAATAATAATTCCCCCTCCCATTTCCTCCCCTCCTCTCCCCTCCCCCCTTCCCCCACAAACCCCAAACAGTACCCACCAAATAACCAATAAATTGATAACCGCTGCCTCACTGGTCGATTAGCGAGTAACGATTTTTGGAACCATGCTTGTTAATACATATATCATATGTATACGCAAAAACTTTCATTAGCTGTTCAATCAACTTGAGGCCTTGCTTTTTAGCGTGAAGAAGTGAAGACGATTTGTCAAGCTTATGTGTCTGGATCAAGAAGGCAAGTTCAAGGCAACATAGTGGATTTAGAAGACAAAAGTAGTTATCATTTTAAGTTCATGAAGAACAAGATTGTAGACTTTTATTAGGTAAAGAAGGATTGGATTTCTAGGCAAAGGGTGTTATGAAAGAAACCTATAATTCATCTAATAATAATAGGGTTTCGTTTGAAAGTGGCTAGGGAGTGGCTCTAATCTCGTGGATTTTTACCTTATTAGGTTTTCCATGTAAAATTCCTTAGGCATGTCATGTGTTCTTTTATCTCTTCTCTTACTTTTTTTATTTTGGTTTGATTTTTTCATAAATAAGGTAAAAGAATTTTAAATTAACCTATTCACACGCTCCCTCGCCCCCTCCCCTCCCCCTCCCCGCTCCCGCTCCTCTCTCAAGTTAGTTATTGTGTTCATTATGAACTTTCAGTTTCACTTATTGGATAATTAAACTCAAATGAATCAAATTACCCAACATGATTCCACCACCCTCTCCAAATTAAAATCGTTATCACTATAACTGCTATGCTACTCCTCATTTAGTTAGACAATAATGTCTATATAGATGGTTTCACATATAAAGTCTAGTTCAGTATATTTGTCATACACTAATATTTTAACTCCCAAGACTCCCACTCAAATGATGTAGATATCGTATTTTATTAATTTGGAAGTTACAAGTATTACAACTCACTTTGCAGATTACCCAAATCGACAAATGATTGGAACTAATAATTTGTTTATCACAAAGAGTTTTTGTTTCATGTATATTTGCCCAAACACATATGATATCTTTTCTAATAAATCGGACCGATGCTCATTTAACATATAATGCTTAGGGCCGGCTCAAGGCGTTTTGGATTGGATTACGCCTATTACATAAGATTTATTTCTAAAATAAAAATAATTAATCTAATTTTATATTATAATTTTTTAATATGTAGTATAATTTGTCTCCTGTTTATATTTTTCTAAGGGATTTTTACTATAAATACTCAAGGCAAACAATAACATAATTTTCTTAAGAACTAAAGCAAGTAAGCTTTTTGTTTTGGATTGGATTGAATGAAATTTGGTGGATGAATGTTGTAATTACAAATTAAGCTAAAGTTTTAAGTTGGTTTACACTATTTTTTTTTTTAAGTCATTTTGTTATAGATACACTCAAAACATAATACAAACTATGAAAATTTAATTTTTTGTCTATCGTATAATCATTCCCTTTCTCTTTGTGTGTGTATAATTTAAAAATGTTTGTTTAAAGAGTTCGATTTTAAATTGAAAAATATTAGAATTTTGATTGATAATAAATATTATACTTAATTTATTTTGTTTTAGTTAGTACTTACCTATTTTTTGCAATTAAAATTCTTTTAATCTAGGTAATGTTTAATTACAATTTTGTGAAAAGTAGAAAAGTTGTTCAATTAGGAGCTAAATGAAAATATCCAATAATTTGGAAAGTTATTCAATTGAAGAATAAAAGAAAATGTTTGATTATTAGGAAACCTAGTTCAATTGGAAAATAAATGAGAGAATGAGGATTTAAAAATAGTTTTTAAATATAAAACATAATATTTTCTTTTCTAAAGAAAGACACCTTACGACTAATATCAATATTCCCTAGGAGTGATTAAACCTCCAACCTTATATGAGAAGGGGAAGCACTTAACCAATTGCATTATTAGATGGTGTGACCTAGGTATATCTTATATATATATATAGACATCTATGTTCACTAGGAGTGATTAAACCCCAATCTTATATGAGAAAGGGAAGCACTCAATCGACTACACTATTAGATGGTGTGACCTACTCATATCTTATATATATATATATATATATATATATAGAGTAATTTTATCGTCAATATTTTCTAACTTTAAAAAGTTAGGATGAATAAATCAAATTCATCCATTATATTTAAATTAAATATAATAAATAATTTATTTGAGAAGAGAATATGTAATTGATAAATTTGATTGGTTTGTTATAACCTTTTAAAGTTAAGAGATATTAATAGTAGAAGCATTATATATATAATTAAATTTTTAAAGAATTTGAGACCTAACGTTTTTGGTGGGCCTTAGGCAAATCAGTTAAGCCCTCCCTCGGGGCCTATACACTGATGGATAATAATAAATAAATATCAATTTATTTTTAAAGTATAATAACTAATAAATATTTATTAAATATGTTTTTTCTATGGCATATTGCTAAAATAACATTCATTAAAATCTGAATTCAAAATGCTAGATTCATTCTATAGCTGAGAAGGATTCTTCTTTTCTTAAAAAAGTAGCAACTTCTCTCTTTAAAATGAAAAGAATAACTTTTTATAAGATTTTGGTATAATTAAAATAATATCAAATCTAACTCTACAACCATGATTTTTAAAGATGTTGCCTATGAAATGGGCGGCTCCATTGCCACCCAAAACCTTTCTTGCTACACCCATATTTTATTACGAATATATCCTAATATAAAATTACTTAAAACATATAACTGTATGATTAAAAATATAAATTTACTTTATGCATCCAAATTTGTACACCCAATTTATAAATTCTAATAATATGAAAAAAAAAAATTAGCATCACTATAAGAAAATATAATTTTCACATATATTCAAAGAATAGATGAATAAAGAGTTGATTCCATGAGTTTTAAATATATGTGTGTATATATTTTAACTTTTGTTATTGTTTTTTGATTGAAAATAAAAATAAAGGAAACATAAATATGATTTTTCAAAGTAATTTTCATCCAAAAGTCTCCAACTTATCTAATAATTATGCAGGAGTTCATATTTCACAAATATTTTAATGTATTGGGTATAAAAGAATAGGCAGGAATGCAATAGCAGTACCTGACCATTCCAAAATAAGCCAATTATTTTTATCAATCATTTTTCTTAATAATATTTTACTATTTAGAGCTGTTTTTTCATTGAAACATTTCATCCAATACATATCCAACATCAAGAAAATGCTTGCTTTTAACAGATCTAAAAATTAAACATGTAGTCTCACAGTCATTTTGCTTTTGTTTTTTATTATTATTATTTTTTGATAATTTATCTTATCTTTCCGATCATCATTACAACAAACCATGAAAAGAAATTAATGACATAAGAATTAAAATAATAATAATAATAAGGTTGAATAAGAGACCGGGAAGATGAAGAAAATCTAATGAGAGATAGGTGAGAAGATTTTTAGAAGTATAAAGAAAATTCTAGATAAAATTCATAGGAATCTTATCACAAACACTCATAAATAAAATTGAATAAAAACACCTAGCATTATATTATAAGTGGGTGCGATGAGAAAAAATTATTAAAGTTATAAACAACATGTCATGATAGTTTTGAAATTTTGAAGAGCGTAAGAAGTAAAATCTTTAAATTTAATTTTTGAACATAAGTGTGGCAAGTAAATGAGCATTGCACAAAAAAGTTAAATAAATAAATGGGTGGTAATAGAGCCACCCCTTTGAAATTTCAGTACGGTATAATGCTAGAATTGTAAACTTTATACTTTTTCTTCTTTAAATGTTGTTGTTACTGAGACCTGCATTTTACTGTTAAAACTTTACTGCTAAAATTAATAAATTTATAAAATTTGAATTCCACATTACTCTTTCTTGGATGTCAAATTCAAACTCAAGGCACATTAGATTCGAGAAGCGATGGACAGACGAGTAAGTGTAACAAAACTTCTTCGATCGAGTCAAGAAACACAATGACAAGGACCAACCGGTTACAAAGGTCTTCTTTTGAACTGCCGGTGGTCTGGAGACCAACATAACTTCTCTAACATAATTTCTTTTTAGAGTTTCTTTTGCGGGTCATTGACGTTACGTTGATTGTTTTGTTTCCAATTCTGTTGTCTCCTAGAAACCGATATTAAATCTTCTTTTTGTTATTCATCTCTTCAACCAACATCAACAATTTCTTGGTGTCATCAAAATATTTGGCAACTGTTGTTATATTCTAAATTAATAAATATAACTTTATATTATTTTAAATTAGTTTTTATTCTTTTTAATTTTCTTATATTTAATAATTTTAGTTTGATATGCATCCAATCAATAAATTCTAAAATTTCACATTTAATTTACTATATTTAATCAATAAAGCCTAAAATCTTTTTTTTTTTTTTTTTTTTTTTTTTTTTTATATTTAATAGTTTTAGTTGTACTTAATTGAATGTGGAATACATGATTGAATGGTAGCTTGCTTAATTATGAGGAGACATAAATTTTCAATAAAATTGATAAAAAGATTATAATAATTTAAAACAAGAATTATACCAATATATAATTTACACTGTTTTTTTTTTTCTTAATATCTCGGTTGGAATTGTTTGAGTGTTAGACTATTTAAATCATGTAAATTAAGTGTATTATTTGCTTTATTTTATCTGAATTTTTGTACAATTATCAAATTTTTATTTTTATAAAAATCATACTGGTAATGTTTTTAATTTATTATTATTATTATTATTTTGTCTAGGAGCTAATTCTCGTAAGAATTTCTGATCCACCATCAGGTCATATATATAATGCATGTGGTTCCATAATCAAATAACATAATTAAAGCATGTTGACTCTTATATGACTAGATAGATATTTTTCGTTTCACTTGTTTGGTGGAGGTTCGTATCTTATAAATAAAATCACAAAATTAAGGTTTTATGTAAACAGTATTTTTATGGTTGATCAAATTTGACTAAACTTATTTTAAATTTCAATAAAGAATTATTTTGTATACATTGATGAATAGAATGGTAACAGTAACCGGAAGGAATTATTCTTTTAAAATTTTAAATTTTGGGAAAATTACGCAACCCTCCTAAGGTTTAATAAAATTATACATTTGTTAAAATTATACAAAAATGCTATGTTTGGCTATAATATACAAACCTCTCTTGAGATTTAAAAAGCTCAACACAAAAATCTCTTATCTTTAGAGTGTCATTAATGAACACAAACGATCAAAGTCATATTGAGAAGAACTACTAAAATACCTTTCTACAATTTTTTTTTTTTTTTTATATAAATATATGATTTCTTTATTTGTCCTAACAGTTTATACCTGTTTTTGGGCAAAGTGATGGCCATCATATTAAAAAATGTGCCTTGCATTAGGATGATGCTTTGTAACCTGCACTATAATATAAAGCCAAACAATATATATATATATATATACACACTAATTATTTTTTTTCTTCTTATTAAAAATAATGGTATTTTTTTAAAGAAAAAATAATGGTATTATTAAAAGCAAAGTTTTAGTTGCACAATATTACACAACTACCTTTGTTTTTTTTTTTTTTTTCAAAGGTGATGTACAATTAAATGGAAAGTATCCGTTGAATAAAAAAAAATTATCAAAATTTATCGGAATGAATCATTATTAATGCGGTAGAACGAGTGGAGGACACAGTACAAAACTTGTAACACATAATCATATTTGATGCCGATTATTTATTTTTATATGAGAGCTATTTTCAAGATCGTGTTCTAAAATTGTATTTCGTTTAGTTTCGATTGACTTTGGATTTGTACCAACCATAAAAACAATATTAAAAAAAAAGAAGTGAGATTCTTTTTTTTTTTTTTTAAATCGACGAGTTGAGAATTTTTTTTATTTTCTTTTAAACAAACGAGTCGAGAAATTTTAACAGCAGAAAGTAGCAAGTGAAAAAGAATGAAAAGCATATCAGCAAGTCAGAGAGATAGAGAGAGAATATGGATGACATTGTCTTTACAAGTGTCATGTGCATGGCCTTATACTGATATTTCTAATCAATCCTCTAACTCCTCTTCTAACTCTCCCTCCAAACTCTCTCATTGCCATGGCGGTGGTGGCAGACCTTTCATCTGCTTCTTACGCCAACCACACTCGTCTTCACTCTTCCCAGCTCTCAATCTCTTCCACCCATCTCTCCTATCTCCGTCGCCGAGCCTTTCGACCCAGACATGCCACTGTTACTTGTTCTGTTAACTCTAAGTAAGCACTTTTTTTTTTTTTTTAATATATTCATGTCTCTCTTAATCCTGCTATTACTAGTGCTACTGCTACTTTTTCTTGAATGATCTGAAGTGGGGTTTGCTTGTTTTTGCTATTCAGCCAAGTTGAAGCCCCGATCGCTGTTCAAGCAGAAGCTCCCAAGACCAAAAACGATTGCTATGGTGTTTTCTGCCTCACTTATGATCTCAAGGCTGTATGTTCTTCTAACGCTTTGTTTTTCATATTATGTTTGCATGTATGTGTGTCTATGATGGTTGATTCCAGGGCTGCTACAGCTTACATAGGATTGCATGGTTGTTGTTTGTTGCTTTTCAGTTTTTTTTTTTTTTTTTTTTTTTTAAATTATTTTTTTAATTGTTCTTGTTACCGGTGTTGTGAATAATCAAGGAATAGTAAATCATTTCTTCATTGATTTTGCATTAAATTCTTTGAATATGATTGTTGTATTAGAGAGAGGAATGTTGAAATTGTTGGATCCTGAATCTTACGACTGTGTTAAACTAATCAATATGTAATAGACAAGATAAATTCACTTAAAATAAACTCAGAATTTTGTGTTAGTTGTCTTGTCTTTAAGTCTAAAATAATATTTACTTGTGCAAAGTATTTGCTCCATGGCCATAGGCGTCTTATCTTTGCTGTTTGATTATTCAATTTATGCTTAGATGTCTAAACAATCTTTGTCAAATCACCTTCATAGGAAGAGGACACAAAATCCTGGAAGAAAACGATTAATATTGCAGTTTCAGGTGCAGCTGGAATGATATCTAACCATTTACTTTTCAAGGTGAGGATTTCTAATTATCACATTCCAGTTTAGGTATACGCATTGTTAAGTTACCATTGGATTTTTTATTTGCCCTGGTATGACATTAATTTTATATGAAGATAATTTTTGTATTGGTGAAGTCAAGCATCACATGTAAACCAAGTTTGCCACTAAAATTCAGTGTCATTTTGAATAATTTGGGTTTCTGTTCAGTTGTAATTGATGTTAGAATTTCTATATGCTCTAAAATCCTCTACTATAGTTCTGCTTAAAAAAATAAAAGTATAAATCCCGGAAGAGAAAAATCCTCTAAAATGGGGCGGATGGAACCTAAAAACGAATAATGGTACAGTATTATTCTTAGGATGCCATTATGTAACATTATGCAGATTTTTATGTAATGGTTGTGGCTTCTGCTATAACTTCTCTGGGAGCTACAGAGTCGCTAATTATCCTGACTTGTTTTGTTTTCCAGCTTGCATCTGGGGAGGTTTTTGGGCCAGATCAACCGATTGCATTGAAACTGCTGGGCTCTGAAAGGTCATTTCAAGCTCTTGAAGGTGAGATTTTTTAATATCCTTCTGTACAGTAAAATAATTACTCAAACTGTAGAGTGGTCTGTTATTGTAATCGTAACATTAATTTTTTGCCTTTTTGTTTTTTTGTGTGCAAGTCTGAGATCCTGTTACATTTCCAAATAAACAAAGGTCAAGTACACTTGTTGACTTATCCTTTAACTCAAATGGAAGAAACTGACTGCAAGTTGAGATTAATTTGTTTTGAAAAAATGAGAATAATGGCATGGGTCAGCATCGTCTGAGTTCTCTTAAATGTTGTGAAGGCATTATCACTTTAGCTTGTATCCTTATACCGTCTAAGCATACACGTGATTACAAGTTAGTAGGAAATTGTATGAATTTGATATGCACAATATGGTAATATATAAAAAACAGATCACTTGGACAGTTTGCATTGCCACTGAGTTTCTGTTTTCTTTTTCCAGCTACAATGTTTTACCGTCTAGCCCTGTTGTGCAATTTACATCAATGTATATTAATCCAATATTCAATATCCATGGCAGAAAATTGACAACATACAGTTTCAGAGTAGTTATGTTGATTCTTGAACTCAAGTGCCCCAATTTTTAGTCTTTAACAATGTTGTCAACAACTCTGGAATGTATAATTTATCTTGAAAAGAGGGAAAAAAATGGAAAAAAAAAAAATTCTAATACTTAATCATAGAAATCTCTACTCTCATCTAATGATGCCTTCATGTGCACAGGAGTGGCAATGGAACTAGAGGATTCTTTGTTTCCTCTGTTGAGGGAGGTGAAGATTGGAATAGATCCATATGAGTTGTTCCAAGATGCAAATTGGGCTCTTCTGATTGGAGCAAAACCTCGTGGACCAGGGATGGAACGAGCTGGCTTGTTAGACATCAATGGGCAGATATTTGCAGAACAGGTTTCGTTTGTATTTGCATATATTGTCTCTACTTCTGAGTTTTATTAAAAGCAATTATCAATGGTGATCCTGTGTGAAATATATTAGGGAAAAGCTCTTAATGCTGTCGCATCCCCTAATGTGAAAGTGATAGTTGTCGGCAACCCCTGTAACACTAAGTAAGGAGAATTGCCATTACGGTGATTAATAATATTCTTATAATTGTTATTGATTTCAT
Source organism: Nephelium lappaceum (assembly GCA_021234005.1). Classification (NCBI taxonomy): domain Eukaryota; kingdom Viridiplantae; phylum Streptophyta; class Magnoliopsida; order Sapindales; family Sapindaceae; genus Nephelium; species Nephelium lappaceum. Next base: position 15,747,415 of record CM037999.1, read on the forward strand.
GTGTTACTACCATTGGTAATTATATATATTTTTGTTGCAGTGCATTAATTTGTTTGAAAAACGCTCCCAAGATACCTGCAAAGAATTTTCATGCTTTGACTAGATTAGATGAAAATAGAGCAAAATGCCAGGTATATGTAGCTCCTAGAGATTACCCTTCTTAATAGTAAGTAGTTAGTCTTTTGTTGACTGTAAGTTGATTGTTGCTATATACATTGGGAGTGGTTTGTGCAGCTTGCACTTAAAGCAGGTGTCTTCTATGACAAAGTGTCAAACATGACCATCTGGGGAAACCACTCAACTACACAGGTCATTGAGAAGATATTGTGATTAGACTAGCACTTGCAACTTGTTTCCCCCTAACTTTCTTCCTTATGAATCCCTTTTCCTTTTTTTTTCTTTTTTTTTTTTTAAATTTGATTCAGGTTCCAGACTTCCTAAATGCTAGGATCAATGGCTTACCTGTCACAGAGGTTATCAAGGATCGGAAATGGTTGGAAGAGGAGTTCACTGAAATGGTTCAGAAGGTAATATTGTAAATATCTGAAGTTTTACTTCAGTCTTAATGATTACATAGTCTTTTGTCATGCTGTGTTGGAGTTTAGTGATCATGTATACATTTCATTTTCAGAGAGGTGGTGTCCTGATTGAGAAATGGGGAAGATCTTCTGCTGCATCCACAGCCGTTTCAATTGCTGATGCCATGAAGTCTCTAGTCACTCCCACCCCTGATGGTGATTGGTTTTCGTCTGGAGTAAGTTTATGTCCACTTAATGTATCATGTCGAAATCATGCTATTTACTCTCAACTAAAGTAGAAGATTCATCATGTCTACCCCTGCCGATACCAAACCGGCAAACCCAACAAACCCTAAGACTTGGAGTAATGCTTGAGCTTGAACCCTTGTCCTCTTCTATGCTTTCTAGTCATACGAGGATGCCAATTTCCATAAGGATGAAAAGGAATCTCCCCTCATCTAATGGTGAAAACTAACGATAACATTAAAAATTGGTAGATGTAGTTTTTCAATTAATTTTAATTTCCAGAGTTTTGTATTTTCTCGCACATTTAACATTGCAAATTTAGGTTCATACGACTGGAAATCCATATGGCATAGCAGAGGATTTGGTATTCAGCATGCCCTGCAGATCAAAAGTAAGTTTTAAGTGAAATATGGTCTCTTTTCCTATCTTTGTTTGCTCTACACCATACAGAGATGGTAAACTTGTATTGAAAGCTGTTCCTAAGAAACTTAAACCCGTCCTTCAGGGAGATGGTGATTATGAACTTGTCAAGGATGTGATATTTGATGACTATCTTCTTAAGCGGATTACCAAGGTATGTCACCATATTCTTTTGTTTTAAGTATGTTCTGATTAGTGAACAACGTACAAAAATGTTAACGGAAAAGGGAAAATCCATTTTAAGGAACTATTTATGACATTGTAATAACATTTTCATGTGTACAAGTGAGAGAGTCATGTCACGTCATGTCGTGAGATGGCATTAATTTCTTGATATACTAGGATGTAATGTTAAGGTGTAGTGAAACTGTGGTGTAAACCCTAGTCTAATTTAGCAGAATAATAAACTCCATTCCTGCATGATGTCACAATTTTACCATTTTCAGTTCATCTTATCTTTGTATTCTTTCCTTGCAGACAGAGGCAGAGTTGCTAGCTGAGAAACGATGTGTTGCACACCTCACTGGAGAGGTAAATAAACAACCATCACAGCGGTTGCTTTTCATTTTCAAATACCCTGGATTAGTATCTTATACAATTCTTTCTTTTTCAGGGTGTGGCTTTTTGTGATCTTCCGGAAGACACGATGCTTCCAGGAGAGATGTAAATGTAATTAGGAAACTTGAGAAATGAGTTGCTGGATCATAAAGGAGAATATATAATGACCGTTGACAAATGAGTTGCTGAATCATAAAGGACTATATATATATATATATATATATATATATTTATATATATACACACACACTTCCCACGCATTAATTAGTATACAAAAAGGGAGGTTCTAGTCCTTTGTATAATCATACCCTCTACTTCGATAATTTCTTATTAGACTTTTGATTTTTATGATTATTTTCAACATTCATCTGTTCAACTGGTTGTTGCAGTCTCTTTTTCAGAAAGCGAAAATGCAATTGATTTTTTTTGTATGAACACATTTAAGTGGTTGCAAAAATGACTACAGATTCTTCTGCAAGGAGGATTCACAAATGACGAATCTAAGTTCAGTTTCTGACATAGCTTAGAGTGTTTTTTTTTTTTTTTTTTTTTTTTTTTTTAAAAAAAAAAAACCAGACTATTGGCAATCACTAATACCTGCAAAAAAGAAACATCAAATATTCCATAAATTGCAACAGCAGATCAAATGCAAGCAAAATATCCTCCTAAAAGACAGAAAACAAAAATCTTTAAAAAGAAAAGGAAAGATTTAATCTGTGTATGACATGTATGTTAAGATTACAATGAAATATTGTAGGGACGTAGGGTATAAGACACCAATTCAGTTTGGCAATCAACACAACTTACATAAAAACTACATATAAAAGCAAATCAAGCTGTTCAAGTCAACCTATAACGAATTACACTACCAATTGCTCCTAGTAACTTTAATTTGCAATTCAGTTTATGGGTGTGCCATAGCCAAACCGTGCTCATGAGTGGTGGGTGACTAGTTTATTTGGTATAGATATAGCTACCAATTTTAAAACTCACTGAAAGTATAAGCACCCAGAAGAACATCAACAAGAACAAGCTCCTCGAAACCACAGACCCTGACCCTGTCTTGCCAGAGAGGGAACTAGACACTGGCACAAAATTAGCTGGACTTGCATCAGTTTGTGCAATGTCAAAAGATAAAATTATGTTGACATCTCCATTCTTGCCAAATGACCAGTCCATTCCAGTGCCAGTCAGAGTCACATTCCTTATTCTGATCATACCAGCTGTAACATGAACTGAACTGGAACCTTGTGCCATTGAATTGAGCCGCAGAGCTGCATCCTTTGTAGGGAATTCGGAGGCAAATGCTGGAGGAGCATGAATCCCACCCAACATTTGACTGGCCTTGTTGAGGAAGGGATGCTTGACATCTGTGACAACAAGAACGAAGGTAAATAAAGGAGAGAAGTAAAACTATAAAACTATGATTTAACAGATGAAGAACTAAGATTTACATATTTACAACTGCATAATTTTACCTGATTCGAATTTTGAGGTCTCTGGCTTTTGGTTTGAACAGGATGCATCATCATTAGCTTGTGCCTCGGGCAGATGTTGGCTTGGCATGAACTCTTGCTCAGAACCACCGTTGACCTGATTTATGAAATACAAACATAGTTGAATATGGCTATTCAAAATTTAAGAAAATAATGATGGCTGCCAGACAGTAAGTTTGTAATGAACTTCTACCTCTGGGGTAAGCAGTGCTTGATTAGGTATATTACTCTCACTCCCCAAAATTTCAGAAGCATCAAAAGTAAGGTTGTCATCATTAGCATCAAAGAAGTTGAGGTACTCATCAACCATGTCAAAACCTGCAGAATCCGGCTCAATAGTGTTTGAAAGATCATTAGCTTCCAGGTATAATCCATCACTAAATGGAGGATTGGCTGCAGCATCCATGAAAGGCTCTTCAAGCAAATAATTAAGTTCACCAGGATCAACATTGTTGCTTGATTCAACAACATCTTCATTCTTTACTGATCTAGAATCCATCTCATATTGCTCAAGTAAATCAGAGAACTGCTGCCCAACTTGCAACTCCGGTCCACGTGTCTCACGAGTGCCTATGATGGGCTTTTGTTCATTTTCGCTAAAGTCCCTTGAATGCTCAACAAAGTTGCTTGAAACTCCATAAAAGAAGCTCGGGGGAGGAGCATCTTCAGATTGAATGGCAATGTCAACATTCTGGACAAGGATCGAAATTTTCAGAATGACTTGATCTAAAACCCAAAAAAAATAAAAAACAGAGAGAGAGAGAGAGAGAGAGAGACAGACAGACAGAGAGAGAGAGAGAAGAAAGACAACATTAAAGGCAGAAGTCGAACGAATGGAAAAATGTCCATTACCAGAAAACCAACAGATAGAAGACATCTTTACCCCAATTATCCAAAATCTTACTGATCTGGTAACTGTCAGTCAAACACAATTGTACAACCACATATCACTGAAAAACAAAGAATACTTTTCTCTTCCTCTCATGACTTAGATGATGTTCTAACACTACAAATCCATCAAATGGCTTCTCTAATAATTGAGCTTTTTTGTTAATTAAAAATTGTTTGCCAGCCTTCAACAATCTGTTTCACTGTCAAGGTTTTTAACACATTGTTGAGATAATTTTACAAATTAGTCTCTAAATGCCTGGCCCTTCTATTGGTACATAGAAGGATAAGCATTTTGAACACATCATCATAGAAATGGATAGTAAATGAACTGGATTGAAAATTAAATTAAATGAAATACATTAAAAAAGAAATGTATTTATAGGTTACCAAAAAATTTTGCTAAAATTATATGACATGTGAGTTGTCAATACCATATCATCTAATACTTTACATAATGTTGATAACTCATAGCCCACATTGTTTTGCGAAGTGTTTGGGCAATTCATTAAAAATAAAAATGATCTAGTCAAACCAAAAACCTCCTTGGTCTACAATTGTTACCCAAGATGGGTCAAATTACTATTGCCATTTATATCATATGGTTAATGCCATGAAGAGGCAACTATGGCCACTTATCCCTAACCAAATAACCCTTGAGAACAGAACAAGGTACAGACAGGGAAGTGTAGTTTTTTTTTTTTCCAACTTACAAACTTGAACTTCAAATCCAAGAGCTTATGCAAAAGTATTCCATACTAGTTCATTATTTCTTACAATGTGCTGACAGAATATTCTTACTCACCAATAAGCATGAATAATTTTGTCCGTGTTACACATTTTCGAGGAAAATTAATGTAATTATTAAGTCCCCAAAACAAAATTAGACCAGAATTCATGTATATGTAAACCTAGAGGAATGGTCTCTGTTTTCAAAAGTTTTTGAATACACTTATATTTGCCATTACCCTGAAATTTAAAAAACTAGTATAAATCAAGTTGCATCTGTGGTGTCGAGTGAATAGATTACCAGCCAAGAAACTACTAAACAAAAACTTTTTCACTCATTTCTAAAACCATTCATGCAGAACTGCGCATCCATTTTCCCTTTCATTACAAATGTTACCACAATATTCAATATAAAGCACGATTTTTGCTTTATTTGATGGCTTCTATTGATCTTCTAATACACCTAAATCATTACCACTATTTCACCCGATTAAATCCATAACTACAATTAAAACATGCCATTTAACTCATTCACTATCTAAACTAAATGAAATATAAATTCAAAACCACATCAAGACAAAAAGCAAACCTGTTCAAGGTCATTTGTGTCAACATAATCACCAACTGCTACTTCATCAGCAACCATCCCTTGACCTGGTAAAATTGCTTCCTCGATCACCTCGTCATCCTCCCACTCCTCCTCAATAAACGGTGCCCCATACTGCTCCCCATTCTTCGGCCCCGATCCACTCTTTTGGAATATCCTGCATAGAACAAAAGAATCCTTCCCCACCAAAACCAACAACAACCAATCAGTTTCCAATATCAACAAAAAAACCCCACAAATCCAAGCATGTACATACACAACCCGATTACCTGCAAGATTCCAGCTTTCTCCAATTCCTCATCAACAAGGCGATACTCGTGCATAACCCAATTAGTGCGCTCACCACGTGGAGCCCTGCCGAGATGGTAAACAAGGGTTTTCTTCATCCCAACGGTTAGGGAATTGTGAAGAATCGGGCGGTCCTTCCCGGTCGTCTTCCAGTACCCTTTCTCTGTCGCACGATTCGTTCTTGACCCATTCCCATACTTCTTATCCAACATACTAAAAAAATACCACTCCAAGTCCCTACTTTTCAACCTCGACTTATCTAACCAAAACCAATCAACAGAAATAAATAACAATATAAATTGACGGGTTTTGCTACATATTTATCAATCAATCACATCGGAACCCGAAAAGACAGAAAACACGTCCACTTAATCGAAACAAAACCATTTCAAATCAATCACATAAACAAATAATCAATCAATCACATTGGAACCCCAAAAAACAGAAGAGTCGAAACATAACCGTTTCAAATCCAAATGAAAACACATGAAAGATACGTACCGGGGAGGTCCCAGGGCTCGGATCTATAGATGTCGATGACGGAAATCGCATCAAAACGAAAGGGTTTGTTGCAGACTTTCCGTTTGAGATAGTAGCGCACCAGCTCCTCATCAGTGGGGTGGAATCGGAATCCAGGAGCAAGCGACTTGGACGACGACTCACGGCTCATTGAAACCACTACAACAAACCGAGTTAAAAGAATCGAGATTTGTAGAGGATTTTGTAGATCGTTTCGAAACTTAGGGTTTGGCTAATGAGAGTGTTTTTTTGTGTGAAGAAAGTGAAAAAGAGCCATTGGGTTGGTCGAAAATATCGAAATGTTTGAGAGAGAGAGAGAGAGAGAGGTGTTTATTATGTGAAAGTCATTGGGAGGTAGAAATGTTAGAGGTACCTGCCGAGGACACTCTGTCTGTAATTTGAGTCGACGTGGCACCAGATGGGTGCGGGTAGAATGGAAGCCTCGTTGGTGCTTCTTCGATGTGGCAATTTGATGATGTGACACGTATGATAATTCCGAGCCAATGGCAAGTGGTTGCTTGGTGACTTAGTGTTAGTGACGTAATTGCGCTCGTCTCATGGGGCATGACTTAGTGAGGTCTTTGAGGGTGATGAAATGACGGTTATGTCCTCCTCGAAATTGCACGAGCTATAAGGTGGACTGTATATTATATATATAATTAGTATAAGCATATACTCAAGATTGACCATATTGATAAAGCAAAAATGTATACATCACTATCTAACGTCCTGATTCATCGGGAATGATTTACCAATTTTTTTTTTTAATCTACTGACACTAGACTAAAGCATTATCAGAATCAATTAAGATAAGACTTTTAAGTACAGTTTAGATTCCTACTCTTAAAACGAAAGAGAACTAATTATATAAAATAAAAAAATTATTCATATTTTATGGGAGATACAGATCAAATCCTTAACTTGAGTAAAGGTTGGGTGACTTAAGCCACAACAGTAACCCCACTTGTCACAATGATTGTTACAATGTAGGTGGCATAAAAAATAAAAAATTGAACATTTAAAAAAAAAAAAATAAATTTCTTATGTATCAAAGATAACAGAACTCGTACATTAAAGATTGCTTATCCAATCTAATAATCTCTTATGTTCAAATTGTTTTCATCAAATATATTAAGGCTAGACAACACTATGTTCTGTTCGATTTCCATGAAAACCGAACCAAAACCAAGAAAAAGTCGGTTTTCATATGTTAAAACGAACATATGTTTTTTAAGTGCTGTAACTGACGATTCAGTTGTTTGGGTCGGTTTCAATCGGGCTGGAACTATTTGGGCCTAAGGCCCAATAGATTTTTTGGGCCTAATTCTTTTCATTTTTCTTTTGAAACCAAGTTTAACTATACTAGGGCCAAATTAATTCTTCAACCAATTTTTGGCGTTTAGGCCCATACTGTTTCAATTCAAGCCCAGTTTGCTTTTATGCTTATGATTAGGTCATTCACTTCACTTGCATAATAATATTAATAACAACAATATTTCCGTGCAAAAAATATATATATATATATATTTTATCATGCTTAACGATAACTAATAAGTAAATATTCAATTACCTAATTCCTAAATATGTTATGCATAATAATAATTAATAAATTTATAATAGTCCAAGTATCCAATTAAATAACAGTCCAAAGTCCCAACAAAAATGATAATCAGTGAGTGAATCACAAAACCACAGCAAACAAAAACACACCATGTTACCATCCTTCTTGCACTTGCTTTGAAGGAACCCACATAAATGCAAAACAACAAAATCCAATGAGGATGGTGTTTCCACAAAACATAGCCAAAGCTTAAAACAAAAACACAACATGACTTGCACTTGGGATGTCAAAGCGGCTGGGCCAAGCAGGTCTGAATTTTTCAAACCCACTGCACTTCTGATTTGGGTTTGGGCTAGTTACTGAATGAATCGGATCGGTCTGCACTTGATTATCCCACCTGCTTGTAAAGCCCAATTCATGAGATCCAATCTTAAAGGACTGAGCCAGACAAAATTGGGTCCAATCAGATTTGGATCCTTTATGAAACAATTTCAAGAAAATTGGATGAAGTGGGTGTAAAGCCCAATTCATAAGACCAAATCTTATAGGACTAGGGCAGACTGAACTGGGCCCACTCATATTTGGATCCTTCTAAGAAGGATTTTAAAAAAATTGGATAAGGTATCACCACACCAAGTTGCTTTCATGGCAGTGCTGTCAATGAACTCTTAATTGTTTCAATTACTTTTATTTCTAACTAATTCTAATTTTTAGATTATTTAGTATATATATGTTAATTAATATTATTGTGTGGGTCGGATTTTTCAATTTCGGACTTGGTCCACGTAATTCATTAGAACTTAATCTGTATTCAGACTTTTTAACATAGGGTTCAGACTGAATTCAGTCCCCTACAAGAATGGATTAGGCCAAGCTAGATGCAGACTGGAGTTGGACCCGGCTGGACAAGCCCAACCCACTCGCACCTCTCTTTGCACATAAACGCAGCTCCTTCAAACACACGACACATTAAACAAATAACGCATAACAAAAATCACAAAATTGCATCAGTCCATAGCTCCTTCACCACCACCCGTATCACATTGACCCTTTTTCCAGTTGTATCATTTACATCCTTCTAGCCCTTAGATTGAAAACAAATTAATTAGTAAACAAGCTATAAGTGAATATTCAAATAAAAAATAATATAAAGTAAAAGATTTTACCACTACATAATAAAACTTAATGCTTGGTACATCATATTATTATCTATGTTGTGTATAAAAAGCTTCAGTTGCACGTTAAATATGTAACAGTAATTGAAAAACAACATTTATGCCAGTAGTTTACACCATTCACTATTACATTTATAACTATATATATTCATTAACCTTCATTTTTAATGTGCTGCCTTTCATAAAGTTATAGGCTGATAAATCATGTTTTATGCATATTTTCTACCCTTATTATCTATTATTTATGCTCTTTTTTAAAAAAAAAAAAAAAAAAAGTTAGTACTTTATGTCGTTTTTAGTGTGTTAGATAGGTTACTTGGCCTAGTAAGGATATTAGGTTTGAAAGATGATTTTTAGGTTAAGTATGAAGTAATACCAACAAGGAAGGGTCAGATTTCAAGGGCTCTCTAAGCAGCATAAACTGATTTGTATGGCCTATTACATGCCAAATCAAAGTCTTGGATGTCTTGTTTTTGTAGCCACAAACGATTCACAAAATGGACTATTTTAGATGAAGTTATGACAAAAGAGTGACTGTTGTTTAGTGCTGAAAATGTTAGGGTAATAATATACAAGTTTCCAATTTAATTTTCAAGTTGGTGCAACTCTCCCAAGGGCTTTTTGTTCTTTTCATGAGGTTCCTTAGGTATGGTTTGATGTAGCAAACAAGTGAAGAAAAGATCAATCTTAGCTAGGGTTGATGTGGGAAGTGAAGAAGGTGAATTGAAATGTAAGAGTTAAGTAGAATCTAGGTTTGGTTTTGAAAATTTTTTCTTGGATATTTTCTGGTTTCCTTTTACCTATGGTGATTGTAACGACGTTTTTGAAAAGGAAGATGCTTTGAGAAATATTCTTTGAAACCATGAAAGTATAAGATTTGAAATACCGGTTTCAAAAAATTATTAGGACCTTTAAAAGTTTCCAGAGTTTTGATTGAGGATGTCGTTGGTATTGGAGCTTTAGAACAATGATTTATATTAGTAGTTACAGGGGCATACTTCATATTTAATTTATATTTGCTTATCTTTTTGCTAATTCTCTTGTTTATGATTAATTTGCTAATTCTCTTGATTATGATTGAGTTTATTTTGAATGAGTATTCATGGAGCTTTAGTTAACTCTGAGATAAAAGAACCTGGTTTTTTAGATAATATAAAGAAAAAATATATAGAGCAACTAGAAATATTTCTAGACAGGAGTAAAAGTTTTTATAAAGAATTTGATTTTATTATTAAAGAACAAAGTATAGTTGAAGGAAGCTCTGAATATTTAGAAGTTTTAAGACAATATATAAAACAACTAGAAGACTATAGAACTAAATTAGAAAACAAGATAAAAAAAAACTGATGATATTTTATAAGAAATCTATGGTAAATACAAGATTAGAAATAACAAATAATATTATTAGAGAACCAAGCTTAGAAAAATATTGTCCATAAATAAAAGAACTCCATACTACAGAAAGAACAGAAATTTTAGAAAGAATTGATAGATCATTAGACAACAATAAAGTAAAAGAAAAATGAAGCATAAGAAAATATTTAGTTGTAAGAAGAACGAAAATAATCCGTCAAAACGTAATAGAAAAAAGATTTAAGAAATAAACAATACTATTTTATATATGAATTTCAAAAAATTAGAATATTTAAATTTAGAGATAGCAGAATATAAAAAGGTAAAAATAAACTTGCAAAATAAATTTAAAATTTATTGTAATATAGACTATCTTAATAATCAAAATCAGCATATTCCACATACTAGTGATAGCCAACAAAACTTTATGGTAGACTTGATAATAAATTTAGGACAAAATCTAGAAGAGAATATAGAAAGAATTAATAAAAATCTAGAAAGTTCAGAACAAGTCTTTGAAAATAATAAGATTAGTGTACTAAAAAGAAATTTAGATTATTTAAAAGAAACTCTTAGTGAATTTAGTAATCAAGTTAAAAATTTTCCTAATAAGAAAGAAATCATAGAATTAATATATCTAATAGACACTAGAACCCCCTAAACTTGTAGAAGAACTACATCTAGAAGTAGAAATTATAAAAGAAATACGAAAAGAATTACAAAACCAATTAGATACAGTTAGAAAAATAGTTAGTGAATGATTGACCCTTTAAAAAATTCTTTAGAAGAATTAGCTCAAGAAATACCTAATAAAGAACCTATAGGCATAAGTAGTTTTCAATTTAGTGCTGATAGTAATAATATACTTCAAGGACAAATAATACTATAATTAAGTTATTAGTAAAAAAATTTAATAAGCTTGAAGAATTAAAGAAGAAATTAAATAAAATTATTGAAGATAAAGAAGGTAAATTAATAAACATAGAACAAAGTTCTAACAAACGAGTAAAAGTAGAAGATATATTAGGACCAAAAGTAATAATAAATGGAACTAGGAAGAAGATCCAGTGTAGAACAATCTACTGCAAAGAGAGTCCGAAATATACTAAATTTTACTAATATAAGAAGTAAAGAAAAGAAATTATTGAAAAAACTAAAGACATTATAGATGAAATAGATACTAATAAACTCTTACAAGTAGGATTTTAGCAAGTTATAAAGAAGAATTTATATAACGAAAGAATTTTAGATACTTTTAAAAAGTAGTTTATATATATATATATATAAATGAATTTAAATTAGCAGTAGTAAATGAAAAAAAAAAAAGAAGAAATAAGATTAATTAGTAACCAAAGAGCGATGTTTTTAAAGAATAATAATTTTTCTAATATTCATTTAGGAGTAATTATAATTGTTGTAATGAGTCAAACTAGAGAAGGCCTAAATACTAAAGCTCATTTATATTTATATGATGGAAGATTTAATAATCATGAACAAGCTCAAATAGCTAGTGCAAAAGTAGATCTTAGAAATAAATTAGCAATAGTAGGATGTTTACCAAATATTGATATAGATATTAAAGAATTTTATGAAAAAGTTAAACTTAGTGTACAAACTAAAGGTTTTAATATGAATGCAGAATATAAAAACCTTAGGATAAAAATATTTTTTTTAGGAAAATGTTATAATAAATACCATAAAAAATTTAGATTAATTAGTAAAAGTATAGTAGAACATTTGTCTAGTCAATATGTAAAAATACAAGTACCCCCAAAATTAACTAAAAGTCAATTTAATGGCGTAGAATGAAATTTATCTAGCCTAGAAGAAGAAAAAATTATAGAAATTCTTGAAACTAGTAGAATTTATATAAAAAGAAATAATCAAGCAACAAAATATTTGGAAATTATAAAAAACAAGGAATAATTGAAGAAGATAAAGAAGAATATGAAGGTGAAATAAATATGTTAAATATAGAAAATTCTTTTGAAAATATTGATAAAAAGAAGACAATTATTAATAATAAAGATAATACAATAAATATAATATTTGAAAAACCTATAGAGTATTTAAAGGAAGAAATATTTGAAGAACTTTGTAATAATTTAGAATTAGCAAAAGAAGAAGTAGAAGATATATTAATAAAAAATTAAACTTTGAAAAAAATAAAAGATAATTTAGAAGAAACACATTATGTAGAAAATGAAGTAATGATGAATGAAGATAAAAAGTCATTATTAGAACCAGAAGAAACTAGTAACCAAATAGACGATAATATAGAAAGTCCTAGAAGATATGTGATAGAACAATATTCAGAAAAAGGAGGAGTTCTTGAAAATAATGAACAATATAAAGAAGTAGAAAGAATATTTAAAGCTAAAACTAAATTTAGAAAAAATAGGAGTGTCTGAAAATAATGAACAATACAAAGAAGTAGAAAGAATATTTAAAGCTAAAACTAAATTAGAAAAATGGAAAAAGACTCCAGAAGCTAAAGATATATTGATATTAAGCCTACAAGGACATAAACATAGTGAATTGAAGTATATATTTAATAAATGGGAAGGAAATTTAATAAGACATTTTATGAAAACTTTATTAGTAATAACAGACCTAAATCATAAATTAATATACTTAGAAAGTACTGACAGGACTCAATTCGAATCTTACAGTACTTACATCCAGAAGTTCCTGCCTGGCACTTCAACGGAATCCTCCTAAACCCTACGGAGTGGCTAAAAAAAATCCGTGGAGTGAACCCTTAAAATCTTTCCTTTGTAAAACTAGAATGAGTTGGATTTTTTTTTTTTTTTTCAAATGAAAAATTCGACAACATAACAACTATGTTTTTTATGTTCCCAAAATACCTGCAAGATAAAATACACTCTCATATATTTTCATTTATCCAACCCAACTTCTTCCACAACCAAATATTGAAATCACAAATCCATTTCGTAAAACAAATCAAAAGCATGAAATCATAATCAATTTAGTTGCAATTTCATACAATACTTTGAAAACTTAAATTTTCATATATTAATTGAATTTGGACCACTCATTTAATATTAAACATATATTTACATATGATTTTTTTCACGTACAAAATATGAAAAATGTATTTATGCAAAAGCATTGTCGTGTCAATGCCCAATTTACTTTTCTGGAAGAGCCTTTTGATCTTGGTCACCCACTTCAATACCTGAGGAGGTTTTTAAATATAAAAACGAAAACTGCGAGTTTTTGGAGCTCAGTGAGTGCTTAATTTTTTTTTAACTTAAAATATTTTTTTTCTTAAAATTACCTCCTAAACACTTTTCAAAATACGTTTTCGTTTCTTAAAACATCTTATAAGTTTCAAAACTTCTCTCATTGTAATGTGTGAGTGCGCAATCCATAAAGTGCATATGTGCATAAAATCCCACATAAAGCTTATAAAACCATAAAACCCGTAAGAGCATCAAATGCATATAAAACTTATATATACACAAAACTCCATATAACTTAAAATTTTTAAAGCATAAATTTGATTTAAATCACAAAGCATACATACGAAAATTATAAACGCATAAGTACATAAAAATTCATATGAAACTTATAAATCGAATATCAACTTGAACTTATACATGCTTAATACTTCATACACATATAAAAACTTCATTTAACTTGGAACTTAACTTAAAAAAATTACAAATCTTATTTAAATTGCAAAACGTACATATGAAAACTACAACTCATATATGCGTAAAATACATATAAAGCTTATAACTTTGAATAGTATTTAAACTTATTCATACATAAAACTTCATATAGGACTTATATTTGAATAAATATATAAAATGGTAAAATAAAATTCATATAAAACATATGTATGTATATCAATGCAAAATATGCATACAAATTCATAAAACTTCATAATTGTATAAATTCGTATAAAACACACAAATTACAAAGCTTACAAGATATCAAACACTTAAAATCACTTATAGTAAAATCTAAAGGTACTTTTCTTTACTTTCAATATTTCAATTTCTTATTTTGCTTTTTAAAAGCACTATTCGTATCCCATAATACTTACAACCACGCGATAGTTATGATAATGCTAACCGACGTGAAGTTACGTGACGTTTTTCACAAACACCAATCGTGATACTTACTTATTTAAAAAGACATCCGGTGGTTATGTGCGGAATGTTACATCGCTAACCATAACACAAGATAATATCTCACACAAGTAAAGGCGACACGACAAACTCAGTTTTCCCCAAAGTTAGTAACGCATCACCCTACCCCAACCCCTCCCCCGAACTTTGCCATATTAATGTGGGATATATCAACCGGGTCTAAACTTACTTATAAATGTGGGTATACTTATGACCTTTAAAAATTTATTTTATTTTCCTTATTTAGTGCAAAAACACAAAAATCACTTATTGAAGTGCAATAAGCACAAAATAGATTTATTTAGTGTAAAAGCACAAAATAACTTATATTAAATCATGCCAAAGTATTCAAACTAATAAATACATAATTTATTTTTTCACATAAACCATATATAAATTGTTTTTGGCATCCAACTTTTGAATTTACAAGCCTTACTTAATACTTATAAATTATAGCCTCATCGACTAACAATACTTAAAACCAGAACTTCTAATTTCATTTCTAAATAAAAATCATACTTATGAATTCATAAATACTTAACTTTTTCATACAAAACATAATAAAAATTAAAATGCTTATCTCACATTTTAAAATGGCAGACATACCTTATAAAATGTTTAAACACTTAAAACAATCATAAACTTATATACGAAATCACTTAAATGTTCACAATAGAAATCGTTCTTAAAACTCTTAAATCTCATTTTTCTTTAAACAACCATAAAACAAAATTTTCAATTGCCAAATAAAGCTTAAACCTTAAACTTCATTTAAAATAGAGCTCAAGCTTATAAAATCATAAAAGCAACACCTTTTCATACAAATCATGATATCAATAACAATACCCATATCCATTTCAAAAATGGGAAACAAACTTATAGAATGTTAAAACATTGAAAACAACCATAACCTTTGAAAAATTATTTTAGCACTCACCTTAATTTAAGCTTGGCATGAATGGCTTCAGTAGCCTTTGCTCACTCCGCTAGCTTGCCCTTCACCTACACATCACATATTCGCTTTAGAATACACTAATTTAACCTCACAAAACTTATCATATAGCTTATAACCCAATTAATTCATTTAAACACTATTTTTCCTACAAACTTCTCTACTCGGTTTCAACTTAACCGAAACTTTAAAATTCTATTTTCTTTACGTGAACCCTACTTATTCTTACCTGGGAACACCCCCATACCCTTGAAATCATTGTTTGAAGCTCGAAACGAAAAGTAACAAAATCACACCCCCCTTGGCCGAATATGATGCAGCTCCCTACCTAGGGCTGCTTTTCACTTCTTTCTTACTCCACACATCTTCTTAACTCACATTTAGATCACTCGTAAAATGGTTCTGAAAAATTCCAACGAACAGGTGATGAAACCTAGGAAAAACCTCACATTTTCACTACTTTTTCAATGTAATTTTCAGATTTTACATTCTAAAATCTTAATTCTCTTTTCCTTAATACCATACATACTTAAACATATTCATTTAATGCATGAAAACACATAAATGGAGTGATATTACACAATGCTCATCAATGCTCTTCACTTGAGGCCATAAAAGTTAAGTTGTCTTAATTGATTTCTAACATTCCCATAAGCTTATCTTGGGTTTTCTTAGCATGAATTCAACATGGAATCATGGTTAAAACATTAGAATTCCATTGGATTCCATCATCCCTTACTATGGCCTTTTATGCCATAACATACACCAAATTCAGTTCATTCAAATCTTTCATTTTATTTCATTTAGACATTTCATCAAACACTTAGTAGACAACTTATTTCATTCATACAATCTCAATTCAAACTTTATGGTTTCTCTCACCAAAACCCTAACATAACAAACCTAATGATTTCCATGTGATTTACACTTAGTTTATGTCCCTTAAAACTCAACTTAAATCACATATAAAAACCCATATCAAAAACCCATAAAATCATAATCACAAATATCAACACCATATCATTCAAGAAAGCTCAAAATTGTGAAAACTAACATCTTTTAGCTTGAATCTTGTGCTAGGCTTGTTTTTCTAACTTAGATTAGCTTCGAAATTTGATTTGGAGGCTTGAAATGGCATGAGAGCAGTTGTTCTTCTTCTCCCTCAACTTGGCCAAACTTCACATCCCTTTGTCTCTCTTTGTGCTTCATTTTTGGCGTGAGAAATGGTAAGTGTTTGTATATATATCTTGATCTTTTTCAAAATGACAATTGTGTCCTAAGAAAATTTGGTTTTCATCGCTTAATTTCTCTTAATTCCATTGTGACCTCAAGTAGGAAATCTCATTTCAATTTAATCCCTTATCACCTTAACAATTCACTTATGGTCATTTACAATTCAATCCCTTATATTTACTTATTTAATCTTCATTTGGGTTTAATCGACTTCAAAAAATTTCCTGCATTCATGGACACTTCCATTAATAATTTAGGATATCAAAATATCCCTTAGAGACTATCATTAGAGAAACCATAAAATAGAATCGAAGGCTTATAAGCACTTTAGAACATAATGAAAAATAAATTTATTTAGGATGGATTTGATACAAACATAACTGTTTTAAGTTTTATAGATTTTATAAAAAAAGGTTATATTAGGAATAACTATAGTAGAAAAAAAAAGATATACAAAGAATTACTAGAGCCATAAGAAGTTTAGAACAATTAAAAATATGTGATATGCAATATTTTGACCATTATGCAGATTTATTTTATAAGTATTGGAGTCCAATAGGACAACACTATGATCAAAATTTACTAATGAAATTTGCAAATAAATTGCTAGGAAAGATAAGAGAAAGATTAACAAAAGATCTTACAGATTGGCTTATTGAAAAATAAGATGAAGTTATATGTTATCAAATAACTCTAGTCCCTTTTATAGAATTTGTTAGAAAAAGAATTAAAGAAATTTGTGATGAAGAAAAGCTTAGAATTCAAACTAAAAAGGAATTTAGTAAATATTGTTTAGATTATTATAAAGTACCTATATGTGGTTGTAATAAAAAGTATAAAAAGAAATATAAAAATAAAAGACAGAAAAATTTTAAAGATTATAGAACTTAAAAAATTTATAAAATAAAACAATTTTTTAAATATGGAGAAAATAAATCTAAAGTTAAAAAAGCTTTTAAAAAAGGTAAAAATTTATAAAGAAGATCATAGAAAATTTAAATGACAAAACCCAATCCAAATCATACTATACTAATATCCGGAGGGCCCTACCTGGTACCCCAACGGATCCTTCTTTCGCCCTACAAGGCGGGTTAAGAGAAATTCGTGGAGAGAACCCTTAAAACTTTTGCTTTCAAACTAACTTCATCAACTTTCTTTTATAACTAGTTAGGTTGATTTCGTTTTCACACTAAAATTTCATTTCAACTTTTTAAAAACCAAATCATTTTATAAAATAAAAATCTGGCAGCATAATAGCTGCATTATTAACTTAGCCAAAATAACCTGAAAAAGAAAGTTTGTACTTCCAACTATTTCTCAAATTCAACCTAACTTCTTTTGTCCACAAACATATATTTCAATAGCACAAATCACAATTTTTAGTTTGTCAGAAGTAAAAACATAAAATTATAAATCAACTTATTTGCAAACTTATGCAATGGTTTAAAAACTAAAACTTTTATATCATAAGTAAATATCGACCACTCATTTACAACTTAAAAGAATATATTTATAAACAATTTCTTTAAGCTACAAAATATGCAACATATATCTATACAAAAGTATTGTCGTGTCATTGCCCATCTACTTTTCCGGAGGAGCTCTTCGTCTTCGTCACTCACTTTAATACCTGAGAAGGTTTTTAAGATAAAAATAGAAAACTATGAGCTATGGAAGCTTAATGAGTACTTGTATATCCTTTTTATTAAACTTTAGTTTCTAAAATACCTCCTTAAAAACTTTTCAAAATGCATTTCTGTTTCTTAAAACTTCACAAATTTCAAATCTTATTCAATTGCAAAGCGTGAGTGGAAAATCTATAAAATGCATAGGTGTATAAAACTTCACATAAAGCTTATAAAACTATAAAGCTCATAAGCGCATCAGAATGCATATAAAGCTTATAAGTTGAAAAGCATTTTGAACTTATATATATGCATAAAGCTTTATATAGAACTTGTAATTTATAAAGCATATAAAATGGTTAAACAAATTCATCACTTGAAATGAAAATCTAAAAATGTCTTTCTTTGCTTTTAATATCTCAAATGCTTACTTTACTTTCTACAAGCACCATTCGTATCTCATAATACTTACAACCACACAATAGTTAAGCTAACGCTAATCGACGTAGAGTCATGTGGTAATTTTGAACTGACACCAACTGTGACACTTACAAAGATGTCTCACAACTATGTGCGGAATTCTACATATAAGCCCTCGATTTATATATTTATAGTTTTTCCAATAATAGTCCCCAGACAATGATTTGAGACTCTAAATGATTAATGAAAGTATCTAAGGTTGTAGAGAACCTTTAGAGATTTATTCAAACCTAATTGAAGAATAAATGGAAGGGTAAAATGGTATATAACATTAAGTAATTATTAAGTGTGATTAGGGACTAAATTAAAAATAAGTTTTAATATTTGGGGTCAAGTCAGAATTTAGCTAAAAGCTGAGGGTGAAAACAGACTTTTTCAAAACAAGATCGTCATTTTTGAAGTTGTTGGTGGAAAAAGTGTGAAAAACTTCCACCATTTACGCAAACTAGCCTAAAATCGTGGCAAAACAAAGACAAACACAGAAATGAGAGGAGAGGCTGAGAGAGGGAGTGAGTGAGCGAGATAGAGGAAGATAGATTCGACCAATGCTTGAGGGAGAAAAAGATCAAGGAATCCAAGCCATTCTCAACCTTCAAACTTAAGCCATTTCATTCAAAACAAGAGCAGAACCATGACCAAACCAGAAGCAAAACGCAAAAGTCGTGACCAACCAAAAACAAGGTCGAAAGAGAGTGAGAGAGTGAGATAGTGTTCGGCCAAGTGGGAGAAGAAGAAGATCAAGTGGGTTTTATCAATTCTTAAGCCTCCAAGCCATCTCAAACAAGAAGATGAAGCTTGAGTCACAAACAAGGAGCAAAAATGTGAAACTAAGGTGAGAAAGAGGTGTATTCGACCAAGCTTGGTGAAAAGAAGGATCTAGTTGTTTCAAGCCATTTTCGAGCTTCCAACCTAGTCTTCAAGCTCACCTAAGTTAGAGGAAGAAACCAAAGTGAAAAGAAATAAGTGGTTCAATTTTGAAATTGTTGAATGATGTTTATGTTGATGTGTGTGTTGGTGATTTTGTTGAGTTTTGATATGGATTTTTATAGATGGTGTGAGTTAACTAATTAATGACCAAAAAACAAGAGTATATCATGTGAAATCTTTAAGGTTTGAGATATTAGGGTTGTGTTGGAAAAACTCTCTAAGTTTTGTTTGTGTTTGAGTTGATTGAAAAGTGTTGTAGATAAAGTGTCTGATTAAATATTTGAGAGAATTTGACATGAAAAGTTGAATGAATTGAGTTTGGTTTGTGTTGGACCATTAAAGGCCATAGGGAGGGGTATGTAATGCCAATTAAATTTTAAGGTTTTAAGCATGATTCCATGTGGAATCCATGCTAGAAAAACTTATAATAAGCTTATAAAAATGTGAGAAAACCATATAGATAACTTTTCAAAGTTTGGTATAAATGAAGGACATTTTCGATTTTCATGAAATGTCACTCTTTATATGCATCTAATGGCATAGATGAGTGTTATTAAGCATATTTGAGTTAGTGGTGAAGAGAATTAAGTTTAGAAATCAAAAGTGTAAAAATTACCTTGAAAAAGTGGTGAAAAAAGTGAGGTTTTTCCTAGGTTTCGCCACCCTATAGTTGGAATTTTTCAGAATCGTTTTATTGGTGACCTAAATCGACTTACGGATATGAATGGAGCAAAAAAGAAGTGAAGAGCAGCCCTAGGTTGGGCTGTGAATAGTGTTCGGCCAAAGGGGGTGCCAAAAATGTGACTTTTCGTTTTAGTCTCCATAAAACTATTTCAGGCATATAGGGATGTTCTTAGGTGTATATAAATAAGGTTCATGGAAAGAAATCGAAATTTTGGAGCTTTAGTGAAGTAGAAATCAAGTAGGGAAGCTTTTTAGTGAAAAGTTCCCTTTTATGGGTTACTCGAGTTAGAACTTGTTTAACAAGTTTTGTGAAGTTAAATATTGTATATTTTAAGCGAGAATGTGATATATAAGGAGGAAGCAAGTAGGGTGCGACAAGGTCATTGAAGCTTTGTATACTAAGCTTGAGTCCAGGTGAGTGCTTAAATAAAATTTTCTTCAAGTTTATGCCTCTCTGAAATGTTTAAGCATTTTGAAAGTTTACATGAGATTTTAGAACTTGAGATTAATCACCTTGAGTTTCTTGAACTTTACAAAACAATTTTGTGCTTGTTACTCAAAAGAAATGAGATTTGATGCTTGATGTTTCCAGAAATAAGATTTGGTGCTTAATGCGCCTATAAAAGAGATTTGTGCTTTTTGCACTTAGAAGTTAAAGCAAAAGAGATTTTCAAAGGCCATTAGTATACCCTCAGATTCCATTTTTAAGTTTTAAACCGATCGGTATATTCCACATTAGTATGACAAAGTCCTGGGGGGGATGCGTCACTAACTTGGGGGGAAATCGAGCTTGTCGTGTCGCCTCTACTTATATGGGATATTATCTTGCACTATGGTTAGCGATGCAGAATTCCGCACATAGTAGTGAAATGTCTCAGATTGTGTCACGGTTGGTGTCAGTTCAAAATCGACACGTGACATTACCACTACGAGTGGCGTAATTAGTCGTCGTATGGTCAAATTACTTTAGGGGTACGAATGGTGCTTTTAGAAAAGAAAAGTGATGCTTGAGATTCAGAAAGTAAGGAGAAGCATTTTAGAACTTTATTTAAAGTGATAAATTGTTTAGCATTATGTATGTTTTTCAATTAACAAGTTTTATATGAATTTTTATGAATATATGAGTTTATAGTTGCTATATTTATGCTTTACATTTAAATGAGCTTTAAATTTGAGAATGATTATGAAATTGAAATTTATACCTTCAAAAGTTTTAGAGGAGGTATTTTTATAAACAAAAGTTTTAGTTAAAAAGTACTATAAGCACTCACTGAGCTTTTATAGCTCATAGTTTTCCTATTTTATTTTAAAAACCTCCTCAGGTGTTGGCGTGGGTGACCAAGAAGGGATAGCTCCTCCAGAAGTATAGGTGGGCATGACATGACAATGCTTCCATATAATTTATATTTTGCATATTTTGTAGTTTAAAGAAAAAAGGATTGTAAATCTATTTTTTTGAGTTGTAACTGAGTGGTTCATGAAGTTAAAGTTTAGGTTTTAAACCATTGTGGAAGTTTGTGAATGAATTGCTTTCTAAATTCATGCTTTTGTTTTTGATGAAATTGATTTGAGATTGGAAATGTGATTTAATATGCCTGTTTAGGTTAAGAAGTTGGGTGGTGATTGAGAAATATTTTAGAAGTGTGAATTTCCCTTTTACAGGTTTCGAAAATGTCAAAACTATAGTCGTATGCTGCTGGATTTTAATTTGAAAAAATGAGATTTGGATTTTAAAATGGAAATGAAATTTTAGTTTTAAAACGAAACCAACCCAACTAGTTTTGAAAAGAAAGTCAACAAATTAGTTTGTAAAGAGAAAGTTTAAGGGTTTGTTCCGCGAATTTCTCTTAGCCCTCCTAGTAGGGTTTAGGAGGGATCCGTTAGAGTGTCCGACAAGACCTTTCCGAATAAAAGTTTAGAGAGATCTGGATTGGGTCCCGTCACTATATTGCTAACCATAGCGCAAGATA
The DNA here is from genome assembly GCA_021234005.1 of Nephelium lappaceum. Lineage (NCBI taxonomy): Eukaryota > Viridiplantae > Streptophyta > Magnoliopsida > Sapindales > Sapindaceae > Nephelium > Nephelium lappaceum. The sequence continues at coordinate 15,769,804 of CM037999.1, forward strand.
ATATCCCTTACAAGTAGAGGCGACACGACAAACTCAATTTCCCTCCAAGTTAGTGACGCATGCCCCCCACCCTTCCTTCCCCCTACAGGACTTTGTCATACTAATATGGGATATACCGGCCGAATCTAAAAATTAATCTTATAATCTGAGGGTATACTTATGACTTTTGAAAACTTCTTTTTGCTTTAACTTACTAAGTGCAATAAGCACAAATCTCGTTTCTAAGTGCATAAAGCACAAAATCTTTTTTCAAGTGCAATAAACACAAGTTTCTTTTCTTTCTAGGTGCATTAAGCACAAAAGCTTATTTCTAAGTGAGATAAGCACAAAACATTTTTGCTAAGTGCCAAAAGCACAAAATGTCTTTACTAAGAGTAAAAAGCCCAAACTAACTTATCTTTTAAACATTATAAATTAAGGCTTTTAAGCCCAAAGCTCATAAAAGCTTTTCTTAAAACTTTTCAAAATCTCAACTAACATAATAAAAATTCTTATATTACTTTTTAAATAATCAATTAACTTTACAATTTAAACTACAAACACTTTCAAAATAAAGTGTAACACTCACCTAATTCAAACTTTGTATAAGGAGCTTTAATGGCTTTGCCGTGCTTCGCTTGCTTCCTCTTCACCTACACATCACATTCTCGCTTAAAATATGTTAATTTTAACTTTACAAAACTCATTGCACGTGTTCTAACTCAACTAACCCATTTAAAACTATTTCACCTATAAACTTCCCTTTTAAGTTTCAACTTAACCGAACTTTAAAATTCTGTTTTCCTTTCATGAATCTTACTTATTCTCGCCTAGAAACACCCTTATATCCACGAAATAATTTTTTGAAGCTCGAAAAGAAAATTGATGTTTTTATAACCCCTTTGGCAAAACCTTAACTAGGGAGCAATCCCTAGGTTTTCTTTCCTCCATTCTTGCTTCATTCATCTCTCTAACTCGCACTTAGATCGGTTCAAAAGTCAATTCGAAAAGAAACGGTCATCGGGTGAAGGTTTCTAGCTAAGACACATTTTTTTCGCCAGTAATTTATGAGCAACTTTGCCATTTTTCATTTCTAATCTCAATTCTCTTTTCCTTAGTGTTATTCACACTCAAGTATACTCATTCAATGCATTTAAACACATAGGTGAAGTGATATTACATGAAAACCACTAATGCCCTTCATATAAGCTTATATAATGCATGTTCTCTAATTTGTTTTCTAACATGCTCATAGGTTTATCGAGCATATAAACAACATAGAATCATGCTTAAAAGACTTAGATTACAGTGATATTATACACACCTCACTATGGCCTTATAAGCATTAACACACACCAAGTTCATTTCATTCAAATTTTTCATACTTAATCACTTAGACATTTCATCAAACACCTAATCTACAATATTTTTTTATTCAAAACAAACTCAACTCAAACTTAGGGTTTTTTCCATATAAACCCTAGCTTATCAAACTTTAATTGATCCATGTAATCTATAACATACATGAAAACGCCCATCAATTTACAACTAAATTATCAACAACAACCATCAACACAACATCATTCAAACAAGTTCAAAGTTGATGGACTAACCTCTTTTTGCTTTATTTTTGACTTTACACTTGATTCTCTAGCTTGGATTAACTCAAACTCTTGGATTGGAGGTTGAAAATGACTTGAAATCACTTAATCCTGTGTTCTCCATGCTTGGCCGAAACATACCCCCTTGTCTCACATTTTGTATCTCACGGAAATTGCTAAGTGTTTGTGACACTTCTATATATATACTTTGGACTTTTTCAAAATGACAATCTTGTACTTGAAAATTTGATTTTTGTCCCTCAACTTTATTTAATTCTAACTTGATCCTAAATAGAAAAACTTACTTCAAATTGGTCCCTTGTCATACTTAATAATCACTTAAGTTTTTATTCATTGATTTCCTTTCATTTAATTTTATACATTAATTAGTTTAATATTAATTTAAATTCCAAAATCCCTTTCATTTATTTTAATTGTTTTTAGTTTAGGATTTAAATAAACTTAAAATTAAAGTAAGTTGAAACTCTTCGTGAAATCGCTTCCTTGTCACTATACTTAGTGAAATAATTTGTGCACTTGCAAAGTTTTAATAAATTGGTTTATTAAAAAATTAACCAACATGGTGGATGGTCGTTGGTTGGTAAATAAGGTGTAGGTTGACAGTAGGTTAATGGGGTGTGGGTTGTTAAATAAGGTATATTGTCTGGTGCCTTTTGTGTGTGGTCAAGATACACACGTGTTAAACGAACAAATTTTGCTTTGTTTTTATTTTTTTTTCTCATTTATCTACACCGTACATATGTCACCATCCTGCATCATGATTAGAAATGACAATTTTACCCCTCCCACTATGCTGTCAATTAAATTTGATTGTCAATTAATTGATGAGAGAGACTGATTTGACTATTTTTTAAAAAGTTAGGGTTCATTTGATATCTTTCCTAAACATAGTTAAAAATTTGATTATTTTCTAAGACTTAAGGAGTAAAATGATTTTTACCTCAAAAAACAAAAAAAAAAAACAAAAAAACAAAAACCAGATCGTTTGATTGATTTGGGTACTTTGGCATTAGAAATCAAATCATTCAGAACGATCTAGTTACTTCGATGTCCTCATCGTCTGCCCTATCCTTACCGTCACTTACTCCTGCTCCCATCTTTTCGAGCTCATCTCCTTATCTAGACAGTTCACCTCAATCATGACTACATTTGTAAACCCTTGAATTATATTTATGATTTCCCCAGTAATAGTCTCTAAGTAATGAATTGAGATCCTAAATGATCAATTAAAGTTCCTAAGATAGTAATGAATTTTTAGAGATTGGTTAAACCCAATTGGAGAATAAATGGGATGCCCCGATCCGGACCGCCACTAGGCTCCTATTCGGAGGGTACGCCCGGGCACCCCAACGAATCCCTCTAAGCCCATCTTGATGGGGAAGAAAGCGTTCGAGAAGCGAACCCTTTTAACTTGAAACTTAACTTGAGCAGAAGCTCAATTTTTTAAACCTTAAAGTTAAAATGGTTTAGGTTGGTTTGATACTATTCATTTGGTCATTTTTAAGGTTCAAAACTGGCAGCATAACGACTGCAATTTGGATAAACGAAAAACCTAAAAAGCAATTTGGACACTTCGAACTATAATCACAATCCAACCCAACTTCTTGCAATAAAGTTTATCAACATAAACAAAAAAATTTAAAATCTTTAAGGACAAGATATAAACATGCACTTTTATCTAACAAACTTGATTTTTCAAGCACGAAAAGATGCACTTTTACACAACTAAAAAAAAATAGAACTCTTTTTATACAAAATGTACAAACAAATGCATTATATAAAAGACACAAAATATGCATATTGCATTCTTCTGAAAAAAACAAATGCCAACACTTGCGCCCACTTGAATACAGATGAGGAAGTCTTTACTAGTATTCACCCACACAAGTATCTGAGAAGGTTTTAAAAAAACAATTTGAAGAGTGAGCTATAAAGCTCAGTGAGTGCAACCGTTTATAAACTTATCTTTACTTTCTGAAAACTTCCTCCCTAGAAAACTTTAATAAAAGTTTCTATTTCTTAAAAGACATTTAAAGCATAAATCTCATTCAATTGCTTAACATTAATATAAACAATTTATAATAAACTTGTAAAGCATAAATCTGAACATGTTTAAAGATAACTGAACTTTATAAAAGCACCATTCGTAATTCGAATCTCTTGACCACACGACAACATAGCTAAGGCCGTAGGTGTGGTAGGTCACAAGGCGATGTATCTAACATCTACCGCAACCAACTCTTTGAGACCTCTCAGCAAGTACGTGCGGAATTCTACATCGCTAACCGTAGTACGAGACCATATCCAACAAAGTAGGGGTGACACACTCACTCAAAACTCTAATCACACAGTTAGTGACTCGTTTCCCCCAACCCTTGTCTTACAAAGTGGGATATACCGTACGGGTCTGAACTCGATAAATTGGTGGATACTTATGGCCTTTAAAAACTTGTTTTTCTCTGATGTTATGCCTTACAAATCTTTATACTTAGTGCACAAGCACAAAAGCTTTAACTTGAAAGCTTTGAACTTGAGTCCTTAGACTCATTTACTTTACAAATACAAGATATGCATTTAAATACAAGAACTTATACATGCAAAAACATAAAATATAGATTATAAATGCAAAAACATAAAACCACTTAGAAAACTCTTGGAAAGTGCACTCACATTAAGCTTGGACTTAACTCGGATGAGCTTCACAAGCCCTCTCGTGATCTAGTCAGATGCTTCTCACCTACACATGATAAGCACACTTAGGATGTGCTCAATTAGACAATGCAAAAATGCATTAAGATGCACCTAACTATACTAACTCTATAAAATTCTCTCTACACTAGTAGCTTCTTCTTTCAATTTCTCTTTGATCTATGCTCCAAATTTTCAATTTCTTTATATGAATCCTTCTTATATACACCAAGGAGTGTCCCTACATGCTTCCCATCATAATTTGAAGCTTAGAACTCAAAATGGTCATTTTAGACCTCTCAATCCCGAATTGAATGCACAGCTCAAACCGTGCATGCTTTTGCTCCAATTCTTTCTCCCATACTCTTCTTATCTCTCAATGTGGTCACACGTAAAATTTCGTCGAATTCTGATATTGTTTTATAGGTGTTTTGGGCCAAAAATACCACTTTACGATCATCTTTTAATGGGCTTTTTCACCACATTAGTTATCTAACTTCCATTCTTATTTCTTAAGGCTCTTCTAACTCTTATATACTCATTTATGGTCAACCATAATGAAATAAAGTTGAAGAAAAATAGCATTGCTTATAGACTTTCAATGCCCTTCACTGAGGACATAAAAGACAAGTTGCCTAAATGACTTTGTAACTTTTCCATTAACTTATCCTAGGTTTTTCATCATAATTCTAACATGAAACCATGCTTAATAACACCTCATTTCCATTGGATTCCTAGACTTCTCTATATGGCCTCACATGTTACAACACATACTAGATTCATTTCCTTCAAGTTTTGCATGATGGTTCTTTTAGACATATTATCAAACACCTTGCCTACAATTCATTCTAATAATTTTCAATCCAAAATCAACTCAATCTCCCTCTTTAGCCAACCCTAGCTCATCAATTTTAGTAGGTTTCCATGCTACCTACACATACTTTTAAGTCTCAAATAAATCCTATCTTAACATAAATAAAAACCTCCCATCAAAACCAGCTTAATCATCACCAAAATAACCAACACAAACATCACAACAATAAACTCAAAAATGAATAAGTTAACCTTGATTAGCTTTGGTTCTTGCTTCAAGTTTGATTTCTTATCTCAGGAAAGCTTGATTGATTGATTTGGATATGAAAACTAGCTTGAAACCAACTTGATCACTCTTCCCTTGCCTTGGCCTAATGCTTCTCCTTCTCTCCATAACTTTTCTCTTTTCTTTTCTCTTTTCTTTTCTCTTGTTTCTTTGTGAATGGCGTGAGTTCTCTTCAATAATTGATCAAGTGTTGTATTTATACTTATGACAATCCAATAATGATCATCTTGTCCCTTAAATAATTGCTTCTTGGTTGCTAACTATTTCTTATTCCATTTTGGCTCTTGATTGAGGATTGTCAGGCATAAACGATGGGTTGACTTGTGATAGCTCGTGTAGAGTCATTTGTTTGAGTTACATGAGCTAAAACCTATCAAATTGAAGCTACAGATGTCTAGTTTCCGTAGAAACTAACAGTGCATGAATCGAAGGTCCGTAGAAAAAGTTATGACCATTTTAGTGACCAAAGGTCAGTGTTGGTGCTGACCTGCGCGCCTTCGCGCCACCCAGCGGGCGTGCCAACGCTCCTGAACTCCTCCAGTGCGCCTACTTGTGCACTTAGCAGCCTCTAGGCACCCAAGGGAGCACCACCTAATGCCCCAAGCGTGCTCCCTTACGTGCTTCCTCCCTACCAAGCGGTCGGGTGAGCGAAAATGCTGAAAAAAAAAATGCAATTTTGAATAGTCTAACCCACGTTTCATGCCCTAACTCTCCAACCTATAATTACATCAATCCTTACCATTTAGAAAAATTTTGAGGGGCTAAGAATCGAACTTTTTAAAACATCTCTGAGTATTATAACTAGGGATACCATAAATAAAATTGAGGGCTAACAATAAATGGAAGGGTAAAATGGTAAATGATATTAAGTAATTATTAAAGGTGACAAGTGACCAAATTGAAGTAAAGATATCCATCTAGGGGTCAAGTTAGAATTAAGTCAAAGTTACACTCAGAAATCAGATTTTGGTACTTTATGCACCCAGAAGAGAGATTTCGTGCTTATTGCACTATAAAGTTAAAACTAAAAGAGTTTTCAAAGGCCATGAGTATACCCTTAGAGTTTATTTTAAGTTTATACCCGGTCGGTATATCCCATATTAGTATGGAAAGTCTTAGGGGGGATGCATTACTAACTTAGGGGTAAATCAAGTCTGTCGTGTCACCTCTACTTGTGTGGGATATTATCTTGCGCTCTATGGCTAGCGATGCAACATTTCACACATAGTTGTAAGATGTCTTAGATAGCGTCACGGGTGGTGTCAGTTCAAAATTGCCACGTGACATTGCCACAATAAGCGATGTTAGTTAGTCGTTGTGTGGTTGGATTATTTAGGGGTACAAATGGTGCTTTTAGAAAGTACACCAACTGTTTGAGATATTGAGAGTAAATAAAAGCATTTTTGAGCTTTACTACAAGTAATAAAAGTATTTAGCATTTTGAATGCTTTAAAATTTATAAGCTTTATATGCATTTTGATGCAAATATAAGTTTATAGCTTATATATTTGTGCTTTACATTTAAATAAGCTTTAAATTTGAGAATTTTTATGAAATAGAATTTACTTCCAAAAAGTTTTAAGGAGGTATTTTCAGAAAGTAATATTTTAATGAGAAAAGAATTACAAGCACTTACTAAGCTTCCAAAGCTCACAGGTTTTCTATTTTTATGTTAAAAACTTCCTTAGGTATAAACGTGGGTGACCGAGAAGAAAGAGCTCCTCCGGAAGTATAGGTGGACTTGACACGACGATACTTCTACATGGCTTACATGTTGCATGTTTTGCAATATTAAAGAAGTTGTTTGTAAATATATTTTTGAGTTGTAACTGAGTAGTAAATGACTTTTACGAGATGAAAGTGTTATGATTTTCTTTAAGCAATTGGATAATTTTGCAAATGCTTTCATGCTTTTACTTGAGAGGAAATGAAACTGTGATTGAAATAAATGTTTGTGGATAAGGAAGTTGGGTGGTATTTGAAAAAATAGTTAGAAGTGTAAATATCTATTACAGGTTTTGGAAAATGTCAAAAATGCAGCCGTTATGCCGTCAGATTTTAAATTGAAAAGGAATTTTTGTTTTAAAACGAAGCCAACCTAACTAGTTTTCAAAAGAAAGTCAAGCAAGTTAGTTTCTAAAGAGAAAGTTTTAAGAATTCGCTCTGCAAATTTTTTTTAGCCCGCCTAATAGGGTTTAGGAGAGATTTGTTGGGGTGCCAGGCGAGACCCTTCAGGGTAAGAGTTTAGAGAGTTCCGGATTGAGTCCCGTTACCGCCACTAACACCTTCATGATTAGAAAACTCTCTTAAGAAGGTGTCGAATTCTGATTAACGATTTGGGTTTAAAGGTGTTCTCAAAACAATAAAGAAAAAACCCTTTAAAATCCAAATCTTCTCTCTATCAATTAATTGCCTTTAGTCGTCAGATAATTGTAGGTTAGTCTCTCCATTTCATTTCTGGATTTCCAATTTCTTTCAATTATAAGGTCGATTCATATTCAAAGATCTAATTTTGATTTCAGGTTTTTGTTTTTTGGCCCCAAATTTGATGACCCAATAGACAAGAAAATCAAGGCCTGTATGATAATGCCAATGAGTATTCGATGCACACTTTTTGTTGCTTTTCATTTTTATAATTTGGTTTTGAATATGCATTTGTGTTTGTTGGATGATGGTTGCAGACGTATATGGGGATTTAAACATTTAGGTTTTACTTCAAATATAATTTGGTTTCCTTTGTTTGTTCAAACCTAAATGATTATCTGGGTTCGAATGTGATTGAATGGTGGTGAGGATAGTCTTTGGTCGACAATGGAGTCATCGGCCATGGAGATTCATAGACTCCCTCAGATGGAGATTCAATACCTTTGATGGATCCATCAATGATCTAAATCTCCATGGTAATACAATTTATATATATGGTGGTGACATTCTTTGGCTAGCACTTGAGGTCATTGGCCATGGAGATTCATGGACTCCATTAGGTGGAGATCTAGCACCGTTGATGGATCCATCAACAATTTGGATCTCCACCATGATAGAGTTTATATATATATATATATATGCATATATTATAATGTAAAAATTAAATTTTAATGAAGGATAAACAAGTTTTTTTAATTATATATTTAAATTGTTTAATAAATAGTGATGGGTAATTTTTCATTCGGGGAAAAAGAGACACTTTAAGCCCCACTATCTAATGTTAGGGACAAAGACGTCTTTTTACTGTTTCTATTAGGTTTAACTAACGAGAGCCTAACATCAGGAACTAATCAGATGCCTTTTACAAACATTAAGGATTCAATGGACAGTTGTCAATACATAGTTAAAACTTGGACGCTTTTCCAAAACATGTGGGATGAAAATGAAATTCGTCCTTTAATTTGTTTATAGAAAAACTTCAATTTTAGTCCCTAAGTTTTGGTGTAATATCTACTTTTTAAGCGTGTTTGCTTCAATGCCTTCTGTGACCCTAAATTATCAGAAAATTCATCAATTTAGTCCATAACGTTAGTCAAGCTTAATGTTTTTGGAGTAATTTTGTCATTCAAAAAATTAAGAAATTAAAAATATATAATTCTTTTATTTTTAATTAGGATTGAGATATCTAATTATAAAAATTTAATCATAATAAAATAAATTATAAAAAATAATTATAAAAAAAAAACTTTAGATGTCCACCATCCATCAAATTATGATGGGTGGTGGAGATTAAATTAAGAAAATATTAAATAAAAAATAAAGTAAAATTTGAAAAACGAAATTTACAAAGAGAAAATAAAAAAATTAAAGAAAAAAAAATTCAAAAGGTAGAGATCCATATTAGATCTCCTTCAACTTAGACCTTCAACCACTATCGCAAAAATCTTTCTCGTCCATTGTAACAACCACCATCGCCAGAGCCTCTCTCCTCCATAAAAAAATCCCTTTCTTTCCTCCCCCACAAAACCTCACAAATCATCATCCTCACAAATCAACCATAACAGTGACCCCTTCGCAAACTTGGTGGTTTTCATCTCATCCTTTCTTTGAGTAGGCTTTGAAGTGTTACATTAGGCAGGCCTTGCTTTCTCACTACTGACATAAGCATCTTTTTATTGCTAATGTTTGCCAGTATCATCAATTTCATTCATCATTAGAGAAATACGTCCTGTATTAGTATTTACTTCACTTAACTACACCTTGACTTCTTGTCCAACAGAAACAAAACCTCTAAGTTCCTTAACAAAACTATCTGAGACGCCCCTTCCTAGACTGCCACTAGGCTCCTATCCAAGAGGTACGCTCGGACCCTCCATCGATCTCCTCTAGCCCATCTCGATGAACTAAAAGACAATCAAGGAGCGAACCCTCTAACTTTGTCTTTAAACTTTCTTTGAAAAGTCGCTAGAAATTTCGCGCGCAACTAACTTTTATAAACTTTAAACTTTAAATATGGTTTTGGGTTGGTTTTAATTTAAAAATTTGGTCATTTAGAAAACTAAATTTCGGCAATGTAACGGCTGCAAAATGGACAATACCAAAACTTGCAGTTTCAAAATAAAACACTTCGACTAAATCCCTTGCAATCGCCAACCCAAACTTCTCCTAATAAGTTCAATAAAAATGTAATTATTTTCCACAAAATACAAGTTCTGTGAACTCATGACAATTCAAAATAAACTATTTTTTATCACAACTCAAACTACACTTTATTTGCAAATGTACAAATATGCACATGTTATATGCAAAATCTTCAAAAAGCAAGAAGCATAGCCGACTTGATGCCCACCTACCACGATGGAAGAGATCGTTGATCACCCACAAAAGTACCTGAGGAGGTTAGGGAAAAATAAAGGGTGAGCTAGATAGCTCAGTGAGTGCATTTAATCTTTAGAAAACTAAACTTTACTTTGAACTAAACTTTTCTTAAAAATGTTTACAATAAATTTCTATTTCTTAAAGCATAAATCATAAGTCTCATTCATTCTTTGCATAACAGTATAAAAACACTTTGTAAACATATATAAAACATTCATTTGCCAGAGCAATATGATATTACAAACTTTAGAAAAGCATCATTTCATAACCCTAACCTCTAGTCACATGCGACTTCGCTCGCTAATGCTGCAATGTGAAGATTACATGGCGTTGTATACTGACAACAATCGTGACCCAAATTTGGGACCTCTCAACACTACATGTGGAATCTCTACATCGCATAAATGCAGTGTGATACCATATCCCATAAAGAAGGACACTCACTCGCTAGACACTCTAATCCCATACACACACTGTTAATGACTTGTCCCATAAACTTGCCCTACTAAATTGGATATACCGTACGGGTTGAAACTTGATAACTGGAGGGTACTAATGGCCTTTGAAAATTTGGTTTTCTCAAATGCTTTGTCTTAAAATTTCTTTCTTGGTGCACAAGACATTAATTTAAAATTGTGTAAGCTTTAAACTTAGAGTCCTTAGACTCTTTTCTTAGCTTAATTGAAACAAGAGCTCCTAATTGATCAATGAAAGTATCTAAGATTGAAGAGAAGTTTTCAGAGATTGATTGAACCCGAATTGGAGAATAACTAGAAGGTTAAAATGGTAAATGGCCTTAAGTGATTATTAAGTATAATAAATGACCAAATTGAAGCAAAGATATCCATCTAGGGGTCAAAATAGAATTAAGTAAAGAAGAGGGTCGAAAACCAAATTTTTAAGGACATGCTTGTCATTTTGAAAATTGTTGGAGTATAAAAAGTTGAAATTTTTGCACTCTTAACACAAAATCAACACAGAAACTGTGACAAACAAAGAGAAAACGAGAGAGAGTTGAGAGAGGGAGATTTGGTTTTGCCATGCACTAAAGAAGGGAGATTAAGTGATTTCTATCAATTTTCAAATTCGAAATTAGGGGTGGGCACGGTTTGGTTCGGTTTGGTTCTTCCCAAAACCGAACCGAATCGAAATTTTTGGTTTTTTATTTTTTTGAACCGAACCGAACCGAATAAATCACATGAACCGAACTGAACCGAACCGATTTCATTCGGTTCAGTTCGGTTCAGTTCATTCGATTTTGGGCTTGTAATTTTAGGCCTCCATTTGGTTTTAGGCCCAGTATGTTATATAAATTGCAATTCAAACAATTCAAAAGTAACAACTCTCAATTCAAAAGTAACAGTCCTGAACATAAAAAACAATTGACAAAACTAAAAACAATTCAAAACAACACCTATAACATTTTCAAAACAATACCTAATTGAAACATAGAATAGAATAGGCCAAAAGGGAGTCTAAAACATTTTCAAAACAATACCTAAAACATTCTTTCAACTTCAAGTTAAAACAAAAATAAAACAAAAACTATTAATTCATAATCAAGAAATGTATTATTGATTTTTTTTTTTTTTTGTTTTTGGTTCGTTTTCGGGTCGGTTCGGTTTTTTTGAGTCAAAACCGAACCGAACCAAAAATTTTTAGTTTTTTTTTTTAAATTACAACCGAACTGAACCGAAAAACCGAAAAAAAAAATCGATTTTTCGATTCGGTTTGGTTCGGTCCGGACCGATTTGGTTCAGTCCGATTTTTTTGCCCACCCCTATTCGAAATCAAGTCTTCAAGCCAACCCAAGCTAGAGAACTAAGTTAGAGCAAGAAACCAAGAAGGAAAGAGGTTAGTTCATCAACTTTTGAGCTTGTTCATATGATATTGTGTTGATGATTTAGTTGGATTTTGATGTGGGTTTTTATGTATGTTGTAAAGTGAACCTTAAGAGTTCTAAAGCAAGAGTAGATCATGTGAAATCATTCAGGGTTGAGATGTTAGGGTTATGTTAGAGAAACCCTAAGTTTGATTTGAGTTTGGTTTTAAATGAAATAAGTTGATTGTTAAGTGTTTGATGAAATGCCTAAGTGATTTATCATGAAAAATTTGAATAAAATGAGCTTGGTGTGTGTTAGGCCATGCAAGGCCATAATGAGGGATGTGTAATGCCAATGAGATCTAAGGGTTTTAAGTATGATTCCATGTTAATTTCATGGTAGAAAAACTTATGATAAACTCATGAAAGTGTTAGAAAGTTAGTTAGGCAACATTCACTTAGTAGCCCAAATGAAGGGCATTGATGGGTATTATGTAATACCACTTCCCCTATAAGTTTAAATGAGTACATAAAACCTTAAGGAAAAGAGAATTGAGATTAGAAGTGAAAAATGTGAAAGTTGCTCTTAAATTAGTGTCGAAAAAAGAGCGTTTTAGCTAAAAACCTTTACCCGATGGTCGTTTCTTTTAGATTTGACTTTTGGACCAATCTAAGTGCGAGTTAGGGAGATAAATGAAGCAAGAATTGATAAAAGAAAATCAAAGAGGAAGTGGCTGCACTAGGTTCGACCAGTGGGGGTCTAAAATGATGACTTTTCGTTTTGAGCTTTAGAAAATTATTTCGGGTATATGAGGGTGTTTCTAGGTGAGAATAAGTAGAAATTATGAAAAGAAACCAGAATTAGAAAGCCTCGATTAAGTAGAAACCAAGTAGAGAAGTTTTTAGTGAAAATACCCTTTAATGGGTTAATTGAGTTAAGAGCAATGTGTTAAGTTTTGTGAAGGTAAATTTAGCTTATTCTAAGATAGAATGTGATGTGTAGGTGAGTGCTACATTTGTTTTTAAAGTGTTTGTAATTAGATTTGTAAAGCATTGATTAATTGAAAAGCTTTAAGAAAAGTTTTTATGAGATTCGAGCTTAAAAGCTTTAGTTTATAACTTTTAAAAGTTGAGATATTTTGGGCTTTTAGCCCTTAGCAAAGGTATTTTAGTGCTTATTGTACTTAGAAATGAGTTTTATTGTTTATTACACTAAGAAATCGGATTTTGGTGCTTTATGCACCCAGAAAAGAGATTTTGTGCTTATTGCACAAGAAAGTTGAAGCTAAAAAAGTTTTCCAAGACCATGAGTATACCCTCAGATTACATTTTAAGTTTTAAACTCGGCCGGTATATCTCACATTAGTATGGCAAAGTCCTGCGGGGATGCATCACTAACTTGGGGGGAAATCGAGTCTGTCATGTCGCCTCTACTTGTGTGGGATATTATCTTGTGCTATGGTTAGCGATGCAGAATTCCGCACATAGTCATGAGATGTCTCAAATAGCGTCACGGTTGATGTCAGTTCAAAATCGCCACGTAACATTGCCATAACAAGCGGCATTAGTTAGTTGTCGTGTGGTCAGATTGTTTAGGGGTACGAATGGTGCTTTTAGAAAGTACAACAAGTATTTGAGATATTGAAAGTAAACAAAAGCATTTTAGAGTTTTATTATAAGTAATGAAATTGTTTAGCATTTTGTATGCTTTTAAATTTATAAGCTTTATATGCAGTTTGATGCACATATGAGTTTACAGCTTATATATTTATGCTTTGCATTTAAATGAGTTTTAAATTTGAGATTGTTTATGAAATAGAATTTACTTCCAAAGAGTTTTTAAGGAGTTATTTTCATAAAGTAAATATTTTAATGAGAAAAGAATTACAAGCACTTACTGAGCTTTCAGCTCACAGTTTTTCTGCTTTTATTATAAAAATCTCTTCAGGTATCGACATGGGTGATCGAGAAGAAAGAGCTCCCCTCGAAGAATAGGTGGGCATGACACGACGATACTTCTGCATGGCTTACATTTGCATGTTTTGTAGTTTAAAAAAATCATTTGTAAATATAATCTTTTGAGTTGTAAATGAGTGGTGAATATTTCTTATGCGATGAAAGCTTAGTTTTTAAACAAGTTGTGAAATTTACAAATTGTTGATTCATGATTTCATGCTTTTGGTTTGATGAAATGAAATTGTGTTTTGAAATGCATGTTTGTGGATATAAGAAATTGGGTTGTGTTTGAGAAAATAGTTAGAAGTGTAAATTTCCTTTTACAGGTTTTGGTAATGTCAAAAAAATGCAGCCCTTATGCTGCTAGATTTAAGTTTTATAAAATGTTTTGCATTAAAAATTTGAAATGGAAATTCAGTTTTTAAACGAAACTGACTTGATTATTTTATAAAAGAAAGTTGATTAAAAGAGTTTGAAAGCGAAAGTCTAACGGTTCGCTCCGCGAATTTCTTTTAACTCGCCTAATAGGGTTTAAGAGGGATCCGTTGAGATGTCAGATGAGACCTATCGGATAAGAGTTTAGAGATATTCGGATTGAGTCTCGTCACGTCCTTTTCCGAGGCGAGAAAGTCAAATGAAGATTTGGTTTTCTCGAACCTAGTTCTTCATCCGAGGATCTGGAGATCTAGGTTGCTCGAACCTAGTTCTTCATCTAAGGATCTAGCGATCTAGGTTGCTTCTTCATAAAAATGAAGAAGCAAAATTATTATTATTTTTTTCAATTTTAAAGTGTTTTTCACAATTTTTTTTTTCAATTTTTAATATTATATTATCATTTAATTTTTTAAAATTTTTAAAATTTTATATTATCTTATCATTTAATGTTTTGTTTTTTAATAATTACATATTTTTAACTTTTAATTTTATTTTGATTAAATCATTATTTTTTATTTTTATTTTTTTCAATTATCCATCAATAGTGAAGTTATGTTAGTTTTTTTTTTCTTTTTTATTTCTATTTAATTTTTTTATTATTTAGATTTGTAATTTATTTAGATTCAGTGTAAATAAACATGTATATATATATTTGAGTAAATAATTGAAAAATGAGAAGGTAAAATGATACGTTTAGCTTGTTTATAAACTGTCATGGGCAATAAAGACAATTTGTAATTTTCGTCATGGTCATGCATTAAAAAAATTTTGTTAGAGCAACCAAATTGATGAGTTTTTGACAATTTAGGGCCATAGGAGACGTTTAAAGAAATACGCCTAAAAGGTAAATATTATATCAAAACTTAAGGACTGATTGAAGTTTTGTTTTTATTTATTAGTGTCCCATTCATCAACTTAAATTTTTTCTAACACGAACAAGTTAGAAGTCATATGAGATTTATCAAAATTAATTATTGCTTCGTAACCTAGATAATTTATTATCTAGAAACAACTTTTACCACGATGAAAGGAAAAAGCTTCCTATATTAATAGAATTTATTAAGCTTAAAGTTGAAAATCTAGTAATGAAGGGACGGTTAATCCAACCAAAACTTGGAAGTTAAGAACATGAGACTGTAAAGATCAGGCATAGGCAAGCTCCAAAAGGCCTAGAAAATGATGCTAAGGATTTCTCAAGTCAATTGACAGTTTTTTGGCTGGACTCTGAATAAAAACCAATAACAGACTAGTCCATCACGATACCTGACCTGAAACGAACATTTGATAATCTTACAACCACTAAACAACAAACACTCTCTGATCAGATGATCCGAGAGACGAGGTCCATAATAGGCCGATGGTTTCATGCACTAATTTAGATTACATGGATATCAACTTGAACTAGGCATTTCCAGCCTTCTTCAAATCCTCGTTTTCCTTGCTCAGGGAATCAATTCGCGACTGGAGGATGTTAATCATGGCTTGAGCACTCTTCATTTCGACCTTCAACGCCTCTCTCTCAGCAGTAACTTTGTCCACCTGTTTCTTCAGATCATCGATCAGTTTGACATACTTAGGGGACACTGACGAATCACTATGGTCAGCTTGAAATGTAACCCCGAAAAGTCGAACGCTTTCCTTGGGCAGAATAGGCTCTGACAGAGGGAACTCCAACGATCCAGTCGTTGTTGCTGATGTTGACATTGTTTTTGCTGCAGAGGAAGGATCCTGACCAGTCCCACTTGAGTTTCCTGAAACGTAGGACTGAATGTACCCTGAGTCGTTTTGCCTCCTTCTCTTGTATTGGAGAAGAGGAAGAGGTGCCTGAGCATCTGTTGGAAGTTCATTAATGTTCAGAATTTCCTTATTCTTTGGTTCAGAAGTCTGCAATGGAGGATCCTTGTTCATGGATTCAGAATGCTGCAACAATCCACCAATATTGGATAAAATTAAATTTCAGGCAGCAAGAAATTTCGAGGATAAAAAACAATTTAAGAGTAAGGAACACAGTCAATGATAAGTGAAACAACGTGAAGAAATGGCTAACCTAAGTGACATTTTATGAAGAAAACTACAAAAAAATGTACTTATATCAGCCATGGTGATCATCAAATCTAGAAATATTAATTGATAAATAAAATTAACCCATTTAACGCCAAAGTGCTTTATACCATTAATATTCCTGGACTTTGACAAAAGCTTACATTTTTAGCCCATAAAACTCTAAGATCACTTGAAAACCAACAAAAACCAAACAATGTCAACCAGGAACACAAACACAGTTCTGGTTTTCAGTTGTGGCACATAATAAGTCAGTGGAGAGGCTTACTACAAAAACTAACCTCATTTTGATGAGTAGCTATAAGTTGGTATAATTTACTTTGCTTGTTTTGACTTAGTCTTTATGGTTTACCTTGCATGCTTGAATAGTCACAAGACAGATATTTACAAAGGGTACATCATTATTTCTAAGTTTGACATATATTTTAAACAGCTGCATGCACAAGATCTCTGGTTCAAGTGTTTCTCATTAAATAAATAATGATGCAGCATGATCAGCTTTTAAGAAAAACAATGACATTAATATAGCTATATCGTACATTGTCGATATTTATGCTATAGGATACTATAAAATTTGGAAGTTTTAACTTACAATTGTCTTGTTTTCGCTATGACATCTAAATTATGTTCACTTATAATGTTCAAAGTTTTTGTCAAAGCCGCAAGAGGGACTTAACAACCTGCTTTATCATGTGTAAAAATATCAACCTTAAGCCACATATTCTTAAAGTCAACCATTAACCTATAGCTTTCGCGACTCCCTTTCCTTTCACAAATTTGAAATTTTTATCAGAATTTGCTTTGCAATATAAAACTTTAAAACAGAAGGGAAATTCAAAAAACAAACCTTCTGATCATCATTCACGGTTTCAACAGCGTTCATTTCAACGTTTGCATCATCACTAGCAACTAGATCATCTCTGGCATCTTCTCCTGGAAAAGTTGCATTGTCGTCATTCCATTCCTCTTCGTTAAATGGAGCATATAGTGCACTTCTATTGTTCTTGTGAAATACTCTGCATAGTGTATATGTATCCTTGTCCACAAAAAAGGGGAAAAAAAAGAAAGAAAAACAAATAGAAAAAACAAAACAATAATTTCAAATTTTTATTCTGAATTGTAATCCAGTTTAATTTCAAAGGAAATGCAAGAAAAGAAAATATAATTAAACTTCTATACTTGAGATTTCATACTAATTAAAAGGAGTCTAATAAATGAGATCTTGCCAGCCCAAGGAAAAAAGTTTTGGATACATTTGGATATATTTTTAAAATGACATATTCAAAAACGAAAAATATGTTTTGAAAATGATGTTTTTTAAAAACGATAATGATTTGGTAGTATTTTTTAAAATACATTTCGAAAACGAAAAATGATAAAAAGTAATTTGGTACCATTTTTAAAAATAAGTAAAAACTGAAAATGTGTTTTGATAAAAACTGTTTTTAAAAATGACGATACGATTGTTAGAAATGAGTGTTTTTACTTTTTGGAGTTTCACTATATAAAAGAAAATAGATTTTGAAAATGAAAGAAAATAAAAAAAAAATTATTTTTATTTTTATCTTAAGTTTTATTGTACAATTTTAAAACATGTTTTTTATTTTTGAAAATATGCTTTTGAAAACAATTGACAAATACATTTTCGACCGTTTTTTATTTTTAAAAATAAAAAATAGTTTTTAAAAACGGTGCCAAACATCACTTTAATTTCTCAAGATCAGTGACACAAGGACAACTATTGACCTCAAATGCAATCACTTATCCATCTATCTTTAAAATCAAAATAGTATAACCACATCCAAACTAATATTTTCATAATTAGCCTTAAATTCTTTTAGAAATCAAATAGTAGCTAACTACATAATTTTGTTTTTCTTTTTCATTTGTATGCCTAGAAAACCCTAAACTTCTGTTTGTTTAGTAAACTCTAAATTTAGAATCAATACTAGACTTTACAAACCTAGATAGTTAGGAACCTTTAACATGTTAAATTCTAGATAGATGTAGAGATGTTAATAGGAGCAAATACGAGTGGTTTCCCCATCCATATCCCTATCCCTCCAACCTTCCCCCATTCCCACCCAAATCTTCATTTAAAGGAAATGGAGATTGGGCTTTTTGGAGGTAAGTTTCCCCATCCCCATCCCTATTCCCCATTTCCCTCGTTTCTCCCATTCCCATTTTCCCTTGTTTGACCAAAAATTAAAAAAAAAAAATATAATTAAAAATATAATTCATAAATCAATTTCATAGAATATCAACATATTAAATTCATAACATTTCAACATATGAAATGCACAATATTGGAAAATAATTACAATCATTATACATAAGTTATAACACACGATAAAATTTCAAACAATATATAACGATTACATATGATAAAGTCATATGTAAGAGAAATGAGAGGAATTATTAAAATAAATTTGATTATTAAATATTAATATTTTTATATTCATATAATATAAATGGGAGAAATGGGGATTGGGTGGCTTCCCCATCCCCATTTGCATTTGGGGATTGATTTTCATCCCACCCCTATCACCACCTTACCATCTCCCTCCAAAATGGGGATGAGGATTTACAGGACCCTGACACTTTAAACTCATAATTATCGACTAAAAACGTTACATTTTACATCAAATAAAACAAGCCTGATGTTATCATACAAAAGTTTATATAGTAATAAGAACAATCTAGGGATTCGGAAAAAGAAAATAAAAGGTTTGGAAAATTGAAAATTTCGATACTTAAATTTATCCCTATTAAAACTACCCATTAATAATACAAGTTATGTATAGGCAAAATCAATGCTCTCACTACATTAGTGGTGAGACCGTTAAACTGCACTGAGTTATGTAATATAACTCATAAAATTTCATAGTCTAATCTCACTTTCCCATGTAAATTGTGCTACGTGATTCAATGTAGTCAGACAATCTCATCGCTACCATTGTGTGAGCTACCTATATAAGATTCTCCTCGTGTAGTAGCTAAACCCATAAAATGATAAATGTAGTTTGTCGAGTTACTCATAACACTTAAAACTAGCTACTTATTAATAGTACAATTTCCCTTAGAACTACCCAAATGATATTGAAAAAATGATGCCTCTCATAACTACTTATTAATAAGATAATTCATGTATAGGCAAACATCAATGCTCTCACTACATCAACAATGAGAACATTCAATTACATCATTAGTAAAATTTCAAAATCTATTTTTTCTCAAAGTAAATTATGATACATGACACAACATAATCAAACAATTTCACTACTCTTGTGGGGAAATCATCCCATATAAGATTTTTCCCCTTGTATAGTAGCTAAACCCATAAGACAATAAATGCAGCTTGTCGAATTGCTCATAACATTTAAATTAAACTACCCATTAATGAGACTATTCTTGTAAATCTACAAAACAATAAATTTAATTTGTCGAGTTGTTCAAAACATTAAATCAAACTACTAACTAATAACGCATTTCCTTATCATAACTAAAACCCACAAAACGATAAATTTAGTTTGTCAAGTTGCTCATACTAGTTAAACTAAACTACCTAAACTTAACATTCACACTCTTCTTTTCTTCTCATCCAAAAATCTATAGACAACCAGTCAAATACTTATTGAAACCATTAACAATGATTGCTATAAAGCCTCACCTGTCCGGCCTGAAATTTGTCGTTGTCCTCATCAACAAGACGATATTCATGCATAACCCAATTGGTCCGTTGCTTATCTGAAACATGCCCTTTATGGAATACAAGGGTTTTTTTCATTCCAACAAGTTGTGTATTCTGGCGAATCTCATGATCCTTCCCTGTTGATTTCCAATACCCTGTATCTGTTGTCCTATTCATTCTAGCCCCACTTTTGAACTTCTTATCTAATGCATTGAAAAAGTACCACACTTGATCCTTCGTCTTCAACCTTGAATAAGCTGCAACCACCATGAACGAACAAAGTATCAAATTCAAATGCAACCCTAAAACCAAAAAAAAAAAAAAAACAGATATATAGAACCCATTGACATTACAAATGCTACCTAAGAAAAACAACATTAATCAACATATTGTGACACTATGTAAACAAAAATATATAAATAAATGAACTCAGAATGCACTTAAAGCAACAAAGAAAGCCCCAAAAACTAGAAATGGCGAAACAAACCCCTTTTGAAACCTAATTTAACCAGCAAATAATATAAACATAAAGCAAAAAAGAAATTCAGAAGAAAAAATATACCTACTTTAAACACTATATAAACAATATGGAAAAGAAATTTAAAATAAATAAACCCTATCAACCTTAGAAATAACAAATAGCTAATAGCTGATTGAGACATAGTGAAAAATAAAAAACAAAAATAAAAAAGTAGAAACAATATCTACCAGCGAGTTCCCATGGCTCATTTTTATAGATATCAACCTCGGCAATAGCATTGAAGTGAAAAGGTTTGTTAGTGACTTTCCTCTTCAAGTAATAGCTTACTAGCTCCTCATCAGTTGGGTGGAATCGAAACCCAGGTGCAAGTGCTGTTGTTGTGGTTTTTGGTTGGATTGTTCCAGGGGTGCTTTTGGGTGGAAGAGTTTCAACGTCCATCAGAGAGATCAGGTTCTGGTATGTGTGGATTTTGGTATTGATTATGGTTTTGAAAGGCAAAAGAAATGGTGAAGATTGGGATTGATTTGTAGGGAAGTAACTGGAGTTGGTGCCTTCAAATACAAGAAATTTGTTGGGTGGTTTTAGCTTTTAGTTTTTCTTTGTAGGCTACAAATTGTGTCAAGTAGATTTTTTTTTTTCAAGAGTGAAAAAGTAAACTGTATTGATTGTGGTACAACAAAGCTGTGCTTGCTAATCAAATAGCATGACCAAAATATATCAACTAAATTCCAAAACTAGTAATTAAAATCAAGGTTTACATGGTAATTTGTACTCATACGTTACGAAATTTTTTCCTTTGATTGAAAAAAAAAAAGAAAAAAATGAACACCAAACATGTTAACTGAGTATATCTTTTCTTCTTCTCCTTTTATTTATTTATTTATTTTACTCTTAAATAAAGATAACATTAAATAGTGAGAGCCTACCAAAATCAAATATTAAATGAGTAGATTGGATACGAAATTCATAGTTGGAAAGATATCTGCAGATATGGAATGGGATATGCACATTAATTAAACTAAAAGGAGAGGTGCACAAAACTCATGTTCAATTTTACAAATTTGCAATAAATTCACATGTTATGCATTAACAAGCATATTATACACTAAATTGATAAAGTTGAATGAAAATTTCATGAATCAAATATAAACTTTGCATAGTTTCAAATATATATATACATATATATATAAACTTTGCATTCTGACATGAGCTTTCTATATCTTAAAGCAAGTCCTGTGGTAATAGTCTGTTTGTTCAAAAAATTTTTCAATTTAGATTGTTTTGTATATGTGATACTAGTATTTAGCAAGTAACATCCAGGTTATTGTAGTATTTGTGAAGTTCAAAGTTGAACTTTAAATGACAAAATTAGAGGTGGCCCAATGAGCTTTTTGCATCCCAATAATGAAAGTATGAGTCGATGCCGTATCTCTCAACTCTCAAATTCATAATTGAAAAAAAACATTAAACAATTTATTCAAAAAGTTTAATAAAAACAAAATTTATACCGTAATATAAGCCTCAAAGTACTGAATGAATAACTTTTTTAAAAATTTTTTTGAAGAATTATTCACACTAATAACATCTTTACTTATTAAGAATTGTAATTAACAAAAGAAAGTTTTATTAATTGTTAACAAAAGAAAATATTTGATCCAACAGAGCTTTTATTAACTGTTAACGAAAGAATGTAATTGGGCCAACAAATGGCTACTTGACATGAGTACCTCTTGTAGAGCAAATAAAGCAAGCGAAAGGAACTTGAGGTCAATCAAAAAGATAGAATCGAGATTTTTACCGGAAGTACTCGTTTACCATCTGTGACTATTAGTGATGAAGTTATCTCAAGTCAAATGTTAAGGAAAGACATCATTTGAGGTACAAAACAATCCATTCACGAAACATATCCACGAAGTTGCTAGAAATGTAAGAAAATTTGCCTATCAAGCTAGCAAACGAAAAGGGCAAAGATGACCAAATGCAGGATTAAAGCACAGTCAATCATCATGCTATAAGAATAACAACAAATAAGCAGGAAAAGAAAGACACATGATAATAAACAAGAAAGAACGCTTAAAAATGACCCAAAAAGAATAATAAGGTGGCAGGGCAGCCTTGAAATTCACGGGGATGGTTAAAGCAACTCCCGCCTTGAGGGAAGCACACTTTTATAGTAAACGAAAGTTAAACTTAACAATTACACTAACTGATAGACAACTAGCCATCATAGAGCTAATAGAGTTCTGATAGCTAAGGCTTCGTGGAATCCAAATGGCACGTAGCATTGAGCGAAAAAGGTCCTGTATTGGTGGTAAGACGAGAATATTATGATGATAACGGTCTTTTTTTTTTGCGCGTTGTGCTTTGATAGGTACTCGAAAATGCATTTATAAAGGGCAATATAAACATTTTTAGAGGAAGACACTTTTTTTATTCCTTAAGCTTAAGTTTTTTCAACATTCTTTTCTCTACACTACCCTCGGCCTACTTGAGCATCAGAGTATGATTACCAATTAACGTCTTCTTTTAACCTTATGTGTTGTAGGAATATTGCCAAGCAATAGGAGACTGAACCTAAGTTCTCAAAGTACAACATCAATTATTACTACCAGTGTCAATCATTATTACCCTTTTTTTCTCTTTTACAATCTCATGAGGTGCAAACATCTATACGTCATGTGATATAAAATAGAGCTGGTTGTCATGTCATCATTACAAGAAGAAAAGGCATCTACATGGGCAATGTCCATTAATTGTAGATGACTCTCTACAGCTGGTGGGTGCCCACTATCATTTTTGCTTTTTTACAAGGGCAATGCCTGCTATAGACAACAGCTTCTATAATGGACGAAGCTTATGTTAAATAGGTTTTCTAACACGAGCATTGCATGCAATGAATAATCTCATAATTTGTTAAAAAAATAAATTATATAAATAAAATGATGGGAAAAAAAATGAATTTCATCAATTTATTTATATAATATTTTATTCATGATTATTTATTTTATTTATAGTTATTAATCTTGTTCATGATTATAAAATTTGCTTATCCATACTTTTCATAGATATTATTCAAATAATATTCACAAACTTCTTGTGTGGTATCTAAACAAAAAATTAAAAACTCTAAAGAAGATGAAGAAATTATAACAACTATGAAAGAAATTAAGTAAAAATCCTAATAAAACCAAACTTTAAGTTGCATGACTTAAAAATGATAAAGTAATTAAGTAAGAATCCAAAGACATTAAAAAGAGAATCATAATAATACTTAAAAACATCTATGAACCTTTAAAAACAAAAATAGAATACAGAAATAAGAATCATAATAATAATTAAGAAAAACATATTTGAACTAAACATCAAATATAATTATTCCTAAAACATTTATAAAATAAAGAAGTAAAATTGATGAAATGAGAAAATGTAATCCAAAAGAGGAAATGATAGTGATAAAGAATTGGAGTGATGTAGATCATGAAAGGAAAAAATGATAGCTTTTAGAGAAATAAGATATATATGTGTGTGTGCGTGACTTTTTGTTGTTGTGGGAAATAAAAACAATTCAAGATTTTTTTCGTCCAACCCATTAAAAAACCAATAGGGTTTAGTGCAGGCTGCTCTGGCCTCGATTCGACTCGTTGTCATCTCTACTTGCACAAGACTAATTGAAGTATTAGATTATATTTTATCTTTTTCAGTACTTTATTTTTTTTCGAAAGAATTAAGCACCAAACTAAATCTTACATCTTAAATATTATAAGATTTTATTTCAATTAAGCACCTATAAGGACCTAAAAGGTATGACATTTTAGTTAGTTTGTTTTCATTTTCGAGATTTTGTAACTTATTAAGTGCTGTGACTATTACCAATATCCTATTCATCTCCAATGTTCATTTATTTTTTAAGAAATACTTATTTATATTTATTATTTGTTTATTCTATATAAATAAATAAAAACAATAATTTAATATATTAGTTTAAAATTTAAAATAAAAAAAAATTATTTACAAGGAAGGAGGCAACCTCTTTCCTTTTCGGTCTATCAAGAGGAGGCTAATTGCCTCCTTTGATAGTGACGGGAGACGCTGGCGACAACCTCTCTCTAGAACTAATCGGAGGAGGTCAAAAGGAGGCAGGTTAGCCTCCTCGGGTAAAAATCAAGGGCATTCTCCGATCATAATCTAGAGAGGTGGTGGCAACAACTCATCCTCCTTATCCTAATAGTTTATTATTATTTAGAATTTAAGGGTTAGAGTTAGAGTCTGAATTTGATGGAACTAAGGATATTATGGGGAATGGGGTATTTATAGGAATAATTAGATTAATACTAGTAAATTATAACTTAAAAATTGAGTGAAAAGTCAAAGAATTTGATTTTAAAATAGATATTTTTTTCACTTAATATTTGATATAAAAAATAAATAAATAAACAAGCTAACATTACCCCACTTAATTTAAGTCCTCTGTAGAAAAGAATAAAACATTGAAAAACAAACTGCCCTATGTTTTGTCTGTTATATTACCTTGTCCAAAAAAAAAAAAAAAAAAAAAAACACTGCACTAGGATTTGTCCAATCCTTAACAACAACCACAGCCTTACAATATTATTGTGTAATTATTTGTAACTAAATCATATAGTGAGACCACTCCCACCAATATTACTTTTTACTTGAAAAATCTTCATGAAATATTAATTTTTACAAATAATCATTGATTACCAGCAATTTTGGTTGGACTCCGAGTATTAACCACCAACATTCCCTCATGCAAACATAACCAGGTCTCAGTTAAGATTATACCTAGCAGAAACATACATTGCGCGAGTTTGATACTCTTACAAGAAGCAACCTAAATTTACAATCATTATTCGATCAGATGATCAGAGAGACAAGGCCCATACGAGGCTGATGGTTCCATAAACTACTTACATGAGCGTCAAGATGTGCTTGGCATTTTTGTACTCTTCAGATCCTCGTTTTCCTTGCTCAACGAATCAATTTGCAACTGGAGGATGTTAATCCTGGCTTGAGCATTCTTCATTTCAAGCTTCAGTGTCTCTCTCTCGATAGTCAAATCATTGATCAGTTTGACAGCTAGGAGGTATAGATGAATCAGTTGGAAATGTAACCCCAAAAAATCGAGTGCTCTCCTTCGGCTCAATAGGCTCCATTAGAGAGCACTCCAACAATGGAGAAATTGTTGCTGCTGCTGAAGGAACTGAATCGCTTTGCCTTCGTCTCTTGTATTGGAGAGGGGGAGGTGCCCGTGTATTCAGAACAAATAGTGAAGGACTATCATCCCTGTCTCTGTTGCACACTGGTAAATCTTTTTGAGCATCTGTTGGAAGTTCATTGAGGTTCAGAAGATCCTCATTCTTTGAATCAGAAGTCTGCAGCAGAGATTCCTTATTCATGGAGTCAAAATTCTGCAACAATCCAACCCGTATTTAATAAAATTAAAATTTCAAGGAGCAAGAAATTTTGAGGTTAAAAAACAATTGAAGGGTAAGGAACACATTACAGTAGTATAAGATAACTGAAAGAAAGTGCATAAGAATGATTGACCTAAGTAACCTATATTCTAACTTCTGCTTATTTATATTTGTTAAAGCTTTCCCCAAAGCTAACAACCTTCTTCATTATGTATCTAGAGATACCAACGTTAAGCCAACTTCTTATAGTCAACTTAACCTATAGCTTTCTCTACTCCCTTTTCTTTCACAAGTTTGAAATATTTATCAGAATTTGCTTTGAAAATATAAAACTTCAAAAGAGAAGGGAAATTCGAAAAACAAACCTCATTATTCATGGTTTCAATGTCTGCATGATTATCAGCAACTACATCATCTTCAGCAGCTTCTCCTGGAAAAGTTGCCTTGCCATCACCTTATTCCTCTTCGATAAATGGTGCATATTGATTCCCACTCGTTGGCCCTACGTTGTTCTTATGAAATGCTTTGCGGAGCACATACAAATCCTTTTCCACCAAAAGAGTTGTCATAACATTTAAACTAAACTATTTATATATTAATAATACAATTCCTCTCATGACTATCCATGATACTTACACATGATATACTACAACAAATTCTATTTGCCCGTGCTTACCATCACACCTTTATACATCACATATGTTTGCCCGTGCTTTGTCCGTGCTAGTTAGACATCTAGCACGGGCATTTCCCGTGATTAATAAGCATTTTTCTTGCAGTGATACCTATCGCAACCACCCAATAATAACAAAATTCATGCATACGAAAAAATCAGTGCCCTCACTACGTAAGCAATCAGACTGTTTAACTATATTGAGTTATGTCTCATAACGTGTAAAATTCAAAATGTAGTCTTACTTTCCCAAAATAAATTGATCTATATAACACAACATAATAATAAAATCTCACTGTTGACGTGATGAGAGTATCCCAAATAAGATTTTCTCTCTGTACACTAACTAAACCCACAAAACGATAAATCTAGTTTGTCGAGTTGCTCATAACATTTAAACCAAACTACCCATTAATGCTAATATTCTTGCATTGTAACTAAACTCACAAAACAATAAATTTAATTTATCGAGCTGATCATAACATTAAACCCAACTACCAATTAATAATATAATTTATGATTATAACTAAATCCACAATACTATAAATTTAGTTTGTTGAGTTGCTCATATCTTATAAACCAGACTACCTTAACATAAGGTCCACGGTCTTACTTTTCTTTTTAAGAAATCTAAAAGCAATCTACCAAATACTAATTGAAACCACCACCAACAATTTCTATAGACCCTTACTTGTTCGGCTTGAAATTTGTTCTGTTCCTCTTCGACAAGGCGATACTCATGCATAATCCAATTTGTCCGCTGCCCATCTGAAACATGACCATAATGGAATATGAGGGACTTTTTCAATCCAATCAATTGTGTATTCTAGCGAATCTCACGATCCTTCCCCATTGCTTTCCAATACCCTTTCCCGTGGTCCTATTCATTCTTGCCCTAGTTCTATACTTCGTCCAAGGCACTAAAAAAGTACCACTCTTGGTCTTTGGTCTTCAACCTCGAATAATCTACAACCCCATGCATAACGAAATATCAAATTCAAATGCAGCCCACATAACAACAAAAAGATACACGTAACCCATTGGCATTACAAAATGTCACCTAGGAAGAACAACATTAATCAAAATATTGTGAGAGTACTATATGTAAGCAAAAACATTTAAATAAAGAAATCTAGCATGCATTTAAAAGGAAAAAAGGAAATTAAAAAACTGGAAATAAACAAACTAATGCCTTTTGACACCTAATGTAACCAGCAAAAATACTAAAACATCTTTAAAAGCTAAATGTAATAAAATGGAAAAGACATTTAAATAAAAAAAAAAAAAAAAAAAAAAAAAAAAAACCTTATCAACCTCGTAAATGAGAGATGGACAAAAAGGTAATGCTAATAGCTGAGTTGAGAAATAGTAAAAAGGAAAAAAATAAAAAAGGAAAGCAAAAGCAATATCTACCAAGAAGGTCCCATGGCTCAATTTTGCACATATCAATCTCTTTAATAACATTGAAAAGAATGCTTGTTCATGACCTTCCCCTACAAGTAATAGCTAACTAGCCCACATTAGTTGGGTGGAATCAAGGCCCAAGTGCAAGTGCAATTGTTGTTGTTGTGGTGTTTGCTAGGACTGTTGGAATTTTGGGTGGAAGAGTTTCACAACCTAATTGAGAAAATAGGTTATGGAATGTGTGGATTATGGTTTTGATTAGGATTTTGTACTAGCTCAAATGGTACTTGCAATACTTCCCAGTTACTAATAAAGTCCTTAGGTTCTGGGTTCGAGTGGCGGGAGAGGCGTGGCCAAGGCTAGAAGGCCCCTGTGGGGACTAGGGGACAGTACCTGTCGGCAGTGGTCGAGTCCTAGCCACCCGGGGGCGAGCCCCAACTGTCCAATCTATTGGTCGCCGTCGAGGCGGGACCGACCGTTACATGAGCATTCTTCATTTAAGCTTCAATGTCTCTCTCTCAACAGTCAAATCATTAATAAGTTTGAAATAGATAGGAGGTATTGATGAACCAGCTCGAAATGTAACCCCAAAAATCTGAGTGCTCTTTTTGGGCTCAATAGGCTCCATTGGAGAGAACCGCAACAATGGAGAAATTGTTGCTAATGCTAAAGAATCTGGATTGTTTCTCTTTCATCTCTTGTACTAGAGAGGGAGAGTTGCCTGTGTATTAAGAACAAATAGTGATGGACTATAACCCATGTCTTTGTTGCACACTAGTAAATCATTTTGAGCATCTATTGAAATTTAATTGAGGTTCAGAAGATCTTTATTCTTGGAATCAGAAGTCTGCAACAGAGATTCCTTATTCATGGAGTCAGGATTCTGCAACAATTCAATCTATATTGGATAAAATTAAGATTTCAAGGAGCAAGAAATTTTGAGATTCAAAAACAATTGAAGGGTAAGGAACACATTATTGTATTATTAGATAAGTGAAAGAGAGTACATAAGAATGGCTAACCTAAGCAACCTATATTCTAACTTCTGCTCATTTATCATGTGTTTGGAGTAATCAACCTAAGGCCACCTTCTTAAATTCAACTATCAACTTATAGCTTTCTCTATTCCCTTTTCTTTCAAAAGTTTGAAATGTTTATTAGAATTTGCTTTGAAAATATAAAACTTTAAAACAGAAGGGAAATTCGAAAAACAAACCTTCACATTATTCATGGTTTCCATGTATGCATAATTTTCAACAAACTAAACCATCTTTAGTAGTCTCTCCTGGAAAAGTTGCCTTGCCATCACCCTATTCCTTTAGAATAAATGGTGCATATTGATTCCTACTCGATGCCCCTATGTTGTTCTTATGAAATACTTTCCAAAGGACGTATAAATCATTTTCCAGCAAACGAGGGAGAGAAAACAAGAAAAAGGAAACAAAACAAACAAACAATAATCTTATATCACAATTGTAATCTAGTTTGATTTCCAAGAAACTACAAGAAAGGAAAAATAAAATTAAAATTCAATACTTGCGACTTCATGCACATTAAAAGGTTAATAAAAGAGATCTTACCACTTGAAGATAACGTGTCGGGTTGCTCATAACATTTAAACCAAACCGCCTATATATTAATAATACAATTCCTCTCATAACTATCCATGATACTTACACATGATGCCTATCATAACTACCCAATAATAACAAAATTCATGTATAACTACCCTATAACAACAAAATTCATGCATAGGAAAAAATCAATACACTCATTAGGTAAGTAATGAGACCGTTCAACTATATTAAGTTATGTCCTATATCTTGTAAAATTTCATAATATAGTCTTACTTTTCCAATATAAATTATTCTACATAACACAATATAAGTATAGAATCTCGATGCTGACGTGATGAGAGCATCCTATATAAAATTTGCTCCCTGTATTGTAACTAAACTCACAAAACAATAAATCTAGTTTGTCGAATTGCGCATAACATTAAAACCAAACCACCCATTAATGATACTATTCCTGCATTGTAACTAAATCCACAAAACGATAAATCATAACATATTGTAAGACTATATGTAACCAAAAACATATCAATAAACAAATCTAGCATGCAATTAGAAGAAGAAAAGAAAATTCAAAAACTAGAAATAACCAAACAAACCCTTTTTGAAACCTAATTTAACTAGTAAAAATACTAAAACATCTTCAAATGCTAAATATAAATAAAATGGAAAAGACATTAAAAATGAAAAAAAAATAAAACCCTTATCAATAAGAGATAGACAAAAAGGCAAGTACTATTAATAGCTGAATTAAGAAATAGTAAAAAAAATGAAAAAAGAAAAAAGGAAAGCAAAAGCAATATCTACTAGGAAGGTCCCATGACTCAATTTTGTAGATGTCAATCTCTTTAATAACATTGAAGTTAAAAGGCTTGTTGATGACCTTCCCCTTCAAGTAATAGCTAACTAGCTCCTCATTAGTTGGGTGGAATCAAATCCCAGGTGCAAGTGCAATTGTTGTTGTTGTGGTGTTTGTTGGGATTGTTACTGTTGGGTTATTAGGTTGTTAGGTCGAGTCCACTCAAGATGCCCCAAACCTAAGCTAGGATCCAAATTAAGTATTTGGATATGAACTAGCAAGCAGGTGTTGGCAATTACTAAAACAATTGTTAATAAATGTATAAAAGAAGGTAAAATGGGTGTTTTTTTTATTGATGAAAAACATTCAATATAACGTACGTAGAAAAACAAAGAAAGAGAGAGCAAATAATGCAAACAGAAACACATAGCAAGGTAAATCATACTGTGGTTTGAGGTTCCTTTCTGCTTTAGTGATTAGAATCTAACTAGTTGACCAATCTAGATTGAGAAGAATTTTCTACTGCATGAAATGGGTACGTTTTAGGTGTAGTTTTTACCCCATTTGATGAATTTTATATACTGCTTTAATAGTTTTTAGTTACAATTGTGGGTTAAAGAGTTTCACAAGCCATTATAGAGAATAGGTAATGGAATGTATGGATTATGGTTTTGATTGGGGATTTTGAAAGGTGAAAAAAATGGTGGAGGTTGGGATTGATTAATGGGGAAGTAACTTGTGTTGATACCTTTGATTGCAAGAAATTTGTTGGGTGTTTTAAGTCTTTAGTTTTTCTTCCTAGGTCAAAATTTGAGTCAAATGTCTTCATTTTTAAAAAAGTTAAAAAGTCAATTGTGTTAATTGTGGTACAATAAAGCTGTTGTTGTCAGTCTACCGGTATTAAAAATCAAGGTTTACATGGTAATTTTAGTCATGCGTTACAAAAGTTTTTCCTTTTATTTGAAAAAAAAAAAGAAAGTATCAAACTGGTTAAAGAGCTATATCTTTTCTATCAAGGATAAGATTGAATAGGCATAGCCTACCAAAATTAAATTTTATATGAGCAGTCTAGGTAGGTAATATATATATATATATATATATAGATGCACTTTTCTTAAAATTATTTACTTTCACGATTTGGATATTTTCACATATATTTTCACATTAATTAAATTAAAATGCTCCAGATTATGTCCAATTTTAAAAATTTTGCCTCACGTCGTTAGTGGAACTCGATTAAAGTAAACTGATTGTGGGGCAAAATTGTCTTTTGACATTCGTTTTTATTTTTCTTTTAAAATAAAATTTAAAAACTTTAAATAAGTTACATATTTTTTCAATCAGATATTAGTTTATCACATCTCTCTAGTTCATCTTCTTTTACTCCACTATTGTCAATTCTTCTTCTTTTTCCGCATCGCCAATCTCTAATTCTTCTTCTTCTCCATCATTGACCTACTCCTGTTCTTCTTCCCCATTTGCCACCATTTGAAAATATCAACACAAACATCATCTTCTTTATCTATTCGCCATCGTTCATCTTCTTCCTCTTCTTCATATCTCCTTTCTCTCCACCACCAATGCGATGCCGATGATTCCAAAACCGACAATGCTTCCCTCTTTCTTCCTCTTCCATCATTTGGGTTTGTCGAACCTAAATGATTTTGGTTGTTTTAAGTGGTTTACAGTGGTGGTAGGTGGATGGTTTCTGGGTTTTCTAGGTAGGTCTGGGTGGGTGTTTAATATTGGTGGTCGTCCATGGATGTATTAGATGTTTGATAGATGTGTTTGATGGGTGGGTGTGGGTGGCTGTTTGATGTCGGTCATCATCCATAGATGTGTTTGAAGATGATTGCAGGTGGTTGCGACGGGTGCTTGATGTTTGATAATTGTAGGTGGATATGGTGCATGTTTGATGTTTGATGATTGCAGGTGGGTTTCTAGTGAAAGCAATGTGTGGGTTTGCAATGGTTGATGTGGGTGTTTGATGTTGGTGGGTGTTTGATATCTGATAGGTGTTTGATCTTGGATCTTTATCTCCATTGAGTTGTTGATGGTGTTTGTTGATGATTTTCTAGATGGGGAATAATAAGTGGATGGGGAAAAGGAAGAAGAATCGGCAATAGTGGATGAGTAAAAAATAATTAGACATAGTTTTGATTGAGAATTTGGTTTTGATTTGGGTTTGAGAGATGATAGGAGATTGATGGGTTTGAAGATGATTTAAAGGATTTTTAATTCTTATGTAAAAAATTTATTTAATTTTAGAGGATGAATGTGTTGATTTTTCTAGTTCATTTAGCTTTGATTTTTTAATTTACTTTTCATTTTAATTTTCAAATTAATCCCCACAATCCATCTTAAAATGGACAGTATAGATCTGATAAAATTTTTTAATGAATCATTGAATTTTTATTGAATTATTGATTTTTTTTCTAATTAATCTCAACCATCCATTTTAAGATGGTTGGTGAATATCTAATGATTTTTTTATTTAATTATTTAATATTTATTTAAGTGTTTAGCTTTTAGTTTTAATTTTTCTATTTTTTATTCAATCAACTGGGTTAATTTCAACCACTAAGGGTCACTAAGGGTCTTTTTGTTTTTTCGTTACTTTAACACTGTTCATTGTCAAAATATAATGGAAATATGCTAACGACAGAGAGGTAAATTACAACAAAACCAAAAGTATTGCTCCATTTAAATTGTAGTTTCACCTGGGTAACTAAATTGCAATTTGCACAAGGGAATATATATATATATATATATATATATACTTGTACTTAAAGAGTTTAACAAAAACAAAATGCATACAGTAATACAAACTTCAATAGTATTGAATGAGCAACTTCTTTTAATTTTTTTTTCAGGAATTCTTTGTATTAAATGTGATTAGTAATTTAGAATTTTAATTAGGGAAAAAATATTATTAATTGCTAGGTAAAGAAAAAATTAATCCAACAAATGGATGCCTTACATAATAAGTACCTCCGGTAAAGCAAACAAAGTGAGCAAAAAAAAACTTTGAGGTCAATAAAAAAGATAAAAGCAATAATTATATAAGTGTTACTCCTTTACCATCAATGACGGTTAATGATAAGTATTCTAGGTCAAATTTAGGAAAGATGTCATAGAGTTACCTAGAACAACCCTTTGTCATAACATGCCTACAAGTTAGCTTAAAAGTAAGCAAATTTCCCTATTAAGCTAGCAAACAAAAAGGGCAAAATTGACCAAGTGCAGGATGGAAAGCACAATTAATCAGCATGTGGCAAGGATAACAAAAAAAAGAAAAAAAAAAGCGGAGAAAGAGAAACACATGATAATAAACAGGAAAGAGGTGGGAAAAGAACACAACATAAAGAATGAGGTGGTAGGCGGAAGAATGAGGTGGTAGGCGGCCACAAGATCCATGAGAACTGTTAAAATGACTCCCACCTTAAATATAACACATCTTGTGGCAAACAAAATACCAACTTAATGATAAAACTAGCTAATAGACAACTAGCCCACACCGAACCTAATAAAGTGACAACAAATGGAACAATTTAAATGACCAAGTGATGGGACCCGCCTCGTTTTTCCCTTTATGAGACCCGGGTGCCCACCTGACACCCCATGGAATCCCTTTGAATTCTCTTCTATTATATCCAGTCGAGAATCCGACGAACAAAGGCTAGAACTGAAAATCATTAGAATTTAGAGAAACTTAAAATTTATTAAAATTTATTTTCCATAGTTTAAAATTTCTTAAAATTTTCAACAGAGTTTACTCTGTTTTTCGGGATTACCAAAGTTTACAAAATCAACATGCAATTCAAAATTTACACTTCTAAAGTTTCACATATTTTCTCAACTTCCAATTGGACCTCAGGTCAATTTCAATGGCAATCCCTAACCACAATTTCTAAAAAAATAAAATAAAATTAGTTTAGTATCAAATTTGAAAATAAAAATTCGTTTACAATCCAGAACTTTACAATCAAAATAATAATTTACATTCAAAAAATATTTACAACCAAAATAAAGTTCATGTATTCTTTTGTGCATTGCTACTTATACATTCATAGAAATTTTATTTCTTCAGTCACTTTCATTCGGATGGAGGGAAACGTGGATCTTGTTGGCTGGAACTTGCACCTGGGGAGGTTTTTAACAAAAAATTATGAAATGTGAGTTATAAAAGTTCAGTGAGTGTGAGGTTTTCTAACTTAAATTATTTTCTAAAAGGGTAGCCTCCCTAAAACATTTATAAAAATTTCTATTTCTTACAGTTTTTAGAGATACAACTTCAAAATTGATATTAACAATATTCAGATTCAAAATAATAAAATTCAGAACTAGCAGATAAAAATTTATATTAAAAATGGTAATCAATTTTAGAAATTTTTATAAAATTTCATATATAACAGAATTTTAAAACAGTTTCAGATAAAACAAAATTTTATATAATTTCAAAACTACCAATGGATTTCTAGAAGCATACAGATAATGATCACACGTACTGGGTGGGACGAACCATTATCCCCAGCATTAGTGACAACCATCAGTATTCACGCCCAGCGTCCTTCACACTTTCTAGAATATATAGAAGACATCCCACTAATGCGCTGCGGATTAAATCCATAGTGCAAGCGCGTAGTGAAATAATACCCCTCATATATATTTGGCGACGCGACTCAATTGGCAGACTCAATTCCTCCTAGAGTTAGTGACAACTCGTCCCATGACTTGCGATACACGCAGGGGTATTCCGATCGGGTCCAAACAGATATATATTTTCAGATACCGCCAATTTCATAATAGATAGTGTAATCCATTGGGTTTGAAAAATTCAATAACTTCTTTATGCCATTCATAATTAAATTTCATTTATTTTACTTGCTCATAAAAACCATATATCATTTTGAATGACATATAATTCACATTTCATTGCATATATTTTCATGCATAAACTATAACACATTCAAATTAAAATGGAACATTTAAATCACTCATTAGTTTCCATAACAACATGAAATAATTGAATTATTTCACAATCAAAACAACTTTAACATAATATGATAAAACTATAGTTTTGCACTCACTATTTTTGATCACTTGGTAGCTAATCAATCCTTCCATTTTTAGCTTTCTTTTGGACTTCAATTTGGTCACCTATAATTCACCATTTTAGGTTCCAAAATTCCATCAATAACAATCCCATTCATGGTTAAACAAAATCACATTTTTATTAACCAATACTAACAATCCATATTAATCCTTAAACTAATCTTAAACTAACCCAATTAGCCATTATTCATTCTCATCATTGTAACCCACTCTCCTTCATTTAATTCATAAGCAAAATTCATCACTTTTAACATTTAAAATTCATTCATTCAACCAACAAAATTTTCAATCCAATTAATACATTTAGACACACTAAACTCATGGAATAATCCCACCATACATCCAACACTTCTTAACTTCAATTCCATTTATATTTATTCAACATCATACATATTCAAACACTTTAACCCTATGGTATCACAAGAATTCAATGAAATTCAAGGTGCCCTTCAACCAAACAAAAATTAAATTTCATACCAATTCATCTCTTTAATTAAAACTCCTTCCATCAATTATTTCCATACCAATTAATTCATCAACCAAAACCCTTAAACACATTAAAATCCAACACCCACACTAGGCACCCCATTCTTGCCATCTACTAACTCCACACACACACAATCATTCATTTCATTTTTCTTCAATTAAATCACACAAATTTCTACTAATTCAACTCATCTAACATTCAATAAACTTAAATCCATTAAATCCATCAATTATCATCATCATCCATTCAAACTCTAACCTTCAACACACTAACAACATCCAAACTAACTCATATCACATTCTACTTCAATTCTAAGCTTAAAATCATGATAAACAACCTTAAAATAACTCACAAACAACATCACTTCATCCATCAACCACCATGTTCAACAAAACCCATAAAAACTCATCAAAAACTCTATCAATTTAAATATAAATTCAACCAACTTACCTTCTGTTCCTTGATGATTCTTGGAGCTAAGAGGATGAAAAGCTTGAGAGAAATTACTCCAAACCAGCAGCTCACTTCTTCCTTTCTCGACTACACTCACATGGCTCACACCTTTTTTTTTTTTTTTTTTGGTTTCTTGTTCTCCTTTGCTTGCACAACTTCTTTCTTTCTTTTCTTTCATTTGGTCGGTCACCACCCCTTTTTACAGCCCTCTCACAATCTCATCTTATCCCTTTAAAATCATGGAAATGACCATCAAATCTTTAATGAGTTGTTTTAATCCAATTGGACCATAAACTTTCATAATTATCCATCCAATTCTCTTTAATCAATTTCAATTAATCTCAACCACAAATTTAATCAAAAGATGATTATTAGGTGCTAATCCACCATTGGTCCATCAATAATCACATGGATTGTGTTTTTAGAATGAGCTTAATATCATAAAATTTTGTTTATATCCTTAACGTTAAAAATTAATACAATTCATTCTGAAATAAATTCCGAATTAATTCTATGATCACCTATTCATCAAATTGACTTTATAATACTCTAAGTAGGTCTCTTAGGACTCAATTCATGGCTTCGAAAAATATTCAAACGGAGTTTAAGTCAACAGTATTCACAATCCTATCTGTAAGGGCGTTTTCTTCTAGTAACTTTCGAAACCTTCAGAAACTACCCAAACAGGCTCATTTTTACTTTGTTTCAGTTTTATTGGGTCCAACTAACTATTCTAAATATTTTCGATTTTTCGGGGTTCATCTCAAAATTTTACTATTCATCAAGTACTATTCACCCGAAAATACTATTCACTCAAAAATATTACTATTTATCCATAAATTCACTGTTAATCATAAAATGAAAGTTTGAGGTCTTACACCAAGGCTTCAATGGAATCCATATGGTATAACAACAACATTCCATTAGCAAAGGCGTGCTGAGCATGGGTCGAGAATAGGATATTATGATGGTGACATTTATTTTTTCTTGTGTCTAGTACAAGTCAGAAATGAACAAGTATCTTGACAAATACCCAAAAATACGTTTTTAAAAGGCACCATCAACCTTATTAGAGGTAGATCCTTTTTGTAATCTAAATCATTTACTTCTTTTAACATTCTTTTCTCTATATTAGCCTTGGCCTAACATGGTCATCAAAGGACGATCGCTGACCACCCCAACATTGTCTTCTAACCTTATTTTGTGTTATAGGAATTGTCAGGTGATGGAAGCTTGAACCTTAAGGCCTCGTTTGATACACGAGATTGGATTGGATTAATTTGATGCGATTGGATTGGATTGAAGAGGATATGATTAGATTAGATTTAATAATCCTATGTTGTGGTTGGTGCAATTGGAATTGGATTAAAAATATTATTGTCTATTTTTTTCTATATTATTAGACAAAAAATAAATGCATATTATATCATTTTAATAAAATAAAACAAAAAATATGTGAATCATTTTTTGAAAAGTAAGTCAATTTAAAATTAATTTTCGAGATGATATTAATTATATAACTATTATTGAAATACGTTATTTTTTATTATTTTAACAAAATATATATAAGAACAAATTGTACAACACCGATATATTGAGTTCTTTTAAGTTTTGTTGTTTGTTTATTGTTTGCATATTTATCTTTAATATAAACTTTGTAACTTGTTAAAACTTTAAATTGGGTCAAAATTAGTAGGGTTTGGGGCATATAATTACCCTAAACGAGGTTGGGTTTAGCACGGAAAGTGATGAATCGTTGGGGTTGGGTTGGAACAACCCATTAAAAAACCGATTGGGTTTAGGGCAGATAGATTTGGTCTTGATTTGACTCATTGTCATCTTTACTTGCATAAGACTAATAATTAAAGCATACTATATTTTATCGTTTCAGTACTTTGTCCAAAATAAAAGCTAGACTAAATCTTGCATCTTAAATCTTACAAGATTTTATTTTAATTAAGCACTTATTAGGACCTAAAAGGTAAGATGTTTAGTTAGTTTGTGACAGACCCCTTTCCCTAAGCGATCTGCCGGCATCCTAAGGTGACCCTCCAGCTAGCCCTTTCGCTCAACTACAAGATTTTCGCAGAGCTAAGCCGTGTTCTTTCTAAAACCTTTTCGAAAACAATGAAAGCGTGAGGAAATTTTTCATTTTTCTTTCAAACCACTGTAAAACATTTTATAAAAATTTGGACAGTATCCTGTCTGTTTTTCGGACTTTACCACCCTGCAAATTATAAAATTTAACACTTCTAAAATATTATAAAACAATTTACCCAAACTATAGAGCCTCAGACTCTCATTTTTCAACACAACCACAACCACAATTTCACATTTCAATTTATAAATTCATTATCAACTAAATCATATATCATGCATCAATTTACTCCAAAAACACAATTTAAACCCACAAAATGATATTTACAAAACCATGTAGAGATAATAAAATATATACAACATCTTTTAAAAGTCAAACAAAAATAAGAGTAAATAATCACATGAGCACTATCATCGCGGTTGTTTGGTATCTTCTCAGGGTAATCCGCAGTTACGGTACCTATGCCTGAGGTGGTTTATTTGAAAAATATAGAAAACATTTGGTGAGCTTTGCAAGCCCAGTGAGTGTCATATAATATGTTTAAAACCGTATTTTCATAAAAGCCTCCCTAAAACAATTTTAATAATTCGAATCAAATCCATTTATCTTAAATTGAGTTTCAAGCATTAATATTATAAAATATATGTTGCACGATTTTCAATTTCATAAACGGATCTACTATGGTTGCGGGGTTTTTATTCCAAAGCCCTTTTCTTTTTATGAAACGAACTGGTTCGACTCCGCTCGTAGGTGTCCTGCCAACCAATTCGGCTCCCGCCAACCTATAGTGACTGGTGCCATATGGCACCCTAGTATGGAGCAGGATCTTGAATCACTCTCTATTCGGTTCAAGTAACGGAACTTTGTCTCGCTCGGGTGTAAGCTAGCTAATAATATACCATTTACATGCATTGGACTAATCTCTTGGACATCTGACTGACACAACTACTTGCGGGTACCTCTTGCAATTAGTATAGTTAGTGACATACTGACACTACTAACTTTACGAATGCACGCTTTGGGTACTCAACCCAGACTGGTAATATTTTGATACTCTCTGGGTAAGCTATAGGTTTTATTTATTTATTTATTTTTTCACATTTTTAAAACTAAAATCCATTTTATATACAATTCACAACAAAAATCATCGTCTTAACGAAAATACAAAGATTATATCATCCGTTATCATGCAACTTATCATTTAAATTATATTTCAATTTTACTTGAACATTCAAACATGCATGAAACATTCATTCATAAATCAAATCAATACAAAACTCATTAAAAATCATTTTGACACTCATCTTAACTAACTATCATTTCCCAATAACTCTCCGGAAGGCTCCAAAACGCTCCCTATAGCTCTTTTCTTGCTCTACTAGCTTGCTCGTCATCTACACAACATATATATATGTAAAATTTACGTTCGTGTTAATTTCTGGAAACTTGAAATAGCTAAATTTACACAATCGCGCTTAAGTGATCTTTTTTACGTGTAAACCTCCCTTTTTTGTTCCTTTATCGATTCTAGGGTTTCGAACTCAATTTTCTTCGTCTGGAACCTATTTACTATCACCTAGGGACATTTTGGTACCAATGGAATTGCGTTCGGAGGTCCGAAACAAAAATTATCCGATTTCGACCCCTTTTGACCGAACCTATTCTCTAGCCCAATCGGGCAGTTTTTTTGCCTCCATTTTTGTCCAATCATCTCCCTAACTTGCCATCTAGTTGGTCCAAGTGTCGGTATGGAAAAAAACGATCATCGGGTAAACATTTTAGGCTAAAAAACGCGTTATTTTCTCTACTAATCTTAGGCGTTTTCTTGGTTTTGAGTTCTAAACTTAATTTTTCACTTTTAATAATCTCAATACGTCTAATTAAACTCGTTAGGGTTATCCAAACACTCAATGGATGCCATAAGGGTCAATTTATGGAATCACCCTTCAAACTAGTTTAACGCGCGATTCGATTTCGCTTTAAATTTTTAATATTTTTTTGGTTTCCTAAGCTCCCAATAAACATTAATCCACTTATTTTTCAACTCATTTTTACTCAAAACCAACCAATAAACAAATCAAAAAGAAAAATCCATTCTGAATCAACTTAATCACCAACAAAAACCATCCAATTCAAATTTAAACAACTCACCCATTTTTCTTTTTGCGAAATCATCCTATTTCTCTTCGCATTGACTTCGTTTTGGAGCTGATTTTGGGGCGATTTTGGACTGGTTTTGGTGACAGATCTGATGCAAAAATGGATGGGATTTTGGTTGGATCTTCCTCTCTTCCTTCTCATCTCTTCCTCTCTCTCTCTCCCTCAGTTTCACCACATTCTTCATCGATTTCGTCATCGATCTGCCGTCGGTTCTGCACGCGTGGAGGACTGGTTCAGCTTCGTTTTAGCTCGATCTTAGCTAGCTTGGCGTCAGCTTCGGCTGGAGCAGTCGTTGGCGTTGGTCCTGCTCTGATCGGCCTTGTTCTATCGACGGTTCTACATCGGGTCTAGTTCACGTCAACTGCTCGTCATTTCTGCCGTCGAGTTCTGTGAGGTGTGCTCGATTTGTGGCGTCTTCATTTCTACTCAGCGATGGGTCTGCTCGACGGCCGGTTAGGTGAGCTTCACGGCGTTGGCGATAACTTTTTCTTCTTTTTCTTCTTCTTTCTCTTCTTCTTTTCTTCTGGTTCAACGACTGACTTTGGTCTGTTTTTGTTTTGATTTTTATGATTCAATTTTTGTTTCATGTTTTCCTCCCCTATCAACTCTAAAAATGATGGTCACGTCCTAAGAAAATTTCATTCTCCTCCCTTAACTTTTAACTCAATTTTGCTTTGACCATAATTATTAAAACTTATCTTCAATTTAGTCTCTTGTAGGGGTGGCAATTTGGAATCCGTCACGACTGGTTGACACGAATCCGACATGAATATTATGGGTTAGGGTTAAACATTAAAGAGTTGGGTAAATTAACTAGTCAACTCGTTTAATTCGCTTAATTATCGTGTCGGGTTCGTGTTCTTTTAATCGTGTTACGGGTTGACCCGTTAAGGAGGGTAAAATGATAATTTTACATTAAAGGGTGTTTATGTAATTTTACTGATAATATATATAAAAGTCAAAACCCTAACATTTCTTTTTTATCTCTGTTTCTCTATTTTCTCTCTTGTTTTCTCTCAGCCGCTGACCACCCAACGTTCAAACCCAAGCCTAAGCAGCAGCTGCACCACGGTCCACCGTCCACACATGCCGATCTGCCACCGCATCGTGTCACCCATCGTCCCGCACAGCGCGGCGCCGCTGTCTGCTCGCAGTGCATCTGCTACTGTTGCGCAGCACTACTACTCTCATCTCCTCTGTGTAGCTTCTTCTCGCCCGCAACGTCGTCTCCCCAAAGCTGCTGCCGCCGTGCCGTGTCATCTTTGCCATTCCACGCAACGTCGTTTACTCGTAAGTCACAGTGCATCTGTTACTGCTGTGCAGTACTGCTACCCTTCTCCTCCTCGTAGCTTCTTCTCACCCTCCACGTCATCGAGCTGCTGCTGTCGTGTCGTGCCATGCCATCTCCGTCGTGCACCATCTTTTCCTCGTGCAGCGTCGTCTCCTCACGCAGCATCTGCAACAGTAACAATATATATTGTTGTCAGTCTTAATACGCTAACATTATATTTACTCAACCAGCCCAAATATATGATAAAAACTTGTTAGTATTAGTCACCTGATCAGGCTGAGAGGCAAAGATATTTCAAGAAAATATATATTGTTGGTTTCTTTTATATGGGGATTGTCAACTTTGGCTAGGATGTGTGTGCGTGTTTTTGCGTTTGAGAGAAAGAGAGGGAGGGAACCCAACCAAATCCTTGTGGTCGAGATCCCAATCTTCCTTGAACTCTGTCACTGTCACCAACACAAAACCCTGTTACTCTTATAATCTTGCATTTACTCTTATAAGTGTTTATTTTGAGCTAAGTTGATTGTTGCTTACGAAATTTAAATTTGAGTGTTCATATTTTTCTTGAAAATTATTAGTGCATTTATTCATTCATTATTTTGTAAGAAAATTCTAATTTTATAATTAGAAATTGTCTCCTCCATGAGCTATTTTTTTATGTGTTTTTATTTTTTTTTTCTTTGATGTGTTTCTATTTTTTTTTATTTGTTTGGGAATTTAAATAGTTGAGTTGAGTACTTGAGTTGTGGATTTTGGATACAATCTAATTCTGTTGTAATTTTATTAATTTTGTCTATTATTGATTAATTTTCATGTATAGGTTAAATTTATGGATTCTAATGATGTCAATATTGACGATTGAGAAACCAATAGTATGGGAGATATTTATAGGAGTGGGAATCGTTTGACAAAGATACATGTGATAGTGATTTCACAAGAAAGACACAATTGGAGTTGTACTTGGATGAACCAAAGCTTCAAGATACGAAGGATTTTGATATTTTGAGTTTTTGGAAAGT
This sequence comes from Nephelium lappaceum, assembly GCA_021234005.1. Classification (NCBI taxonomy): domain Eukaryota; kingdom Viridiplantae; phylum Streptophyta; class Magnoliopsida; order Sapindales; family Sapindaceae; genus Nephelium; species Nephelium lappaceum. The sequence goes on from CM037999.1 coordinate 15,812,949, forward strand.
TAGTGCAATTCGATTTCCTGAACTCACAATGATGGCTCGTGATGTTTTAAGCATCGCAGTATCTACGATGGCATCTGAATCGACATTTAGTGTTGGTGGTTGAGTGCTTGATCAATATCGGAGTTCACTTAAACCACATGTGGTGGAGACTATAGTTTGCACTCGAGATTGGATATATGGAGCTAAAGGTAATTTTTTACTAAAAAGTGTTAATTTCAATTTACATGTGTCTTATCATTATGAGTTTTATTTTTATTATAATGGGATATTCTTAATTTTTTTTATTTGTCATTATTGTAGAGAATCCAAATCTTGGATTGGATGAACTTACCGAAGATGTGATAAACATGAATGTTGATAGTGAAACTGTTAGCACTAGTAATCACACTATCGAATCTGTTGCATCACAAATTGCCTTGTAGGGGTAAAATTTAATTGGTTTTGATAAAATATTTGTTATAATATCTTTTCAAGTATAAATGTATAATTTACTAATTAACTAACTTTTAGTTATTATTTTTTCGCAGGTTGTAGTTGGTGGATGCAATTGCAATCAACAGTTGATGTTGTTTTTGAATATGAAGAACTATATTTGCGGATATATTTTTGATATTGTTTTTTTAATATTAAGAACGATATTTGCATCTATGTTTTTATATTCATTTGCGTGGATGTTTATATTTTTATGTTTTGGATGTATTTTAATGTTTTAGATTGTATTTGTGAATGATTGTATTTTAATGTTTTGGATTATATTTGTGGATGATTACATTTTTATGTTTTGGATTGTATTTGTGGATGATTGTATTTTTTTTTAGAAATATAGATGATTGTATTTTTAGGTTTTGGATTGTATTTGAGTGTTTTAAATTTTTAATGTTATTTTTTATTAGATGTGAATTAAAATTTAAATGTATTAAATATGGTTAAATTCATAAAAGAGTCAACTTAACGGGTCAATTAAACGGGTCAGTTAAATGACCCGTTAATAAACAAGTTAATCATGTCGTTTTCGTGTCGATCTGTTTATTATCGTGTCGTGTTCGTGTCGACTGAGTTCAATCCGTTTACTTATCGTGTCGTGTCAAAAATTATCGTGTCGTGTTCAACCCGACCCGTCAACCCGAATTGCCACCCCCTAGTCTCTTGTCATATTAAATAATTATTCGATTTCGTTCACCATTTTACCTTTCTGTTTTATCTCCAATCGAGTTTAAATCGATCTTTATGGGTTCCCTATAACCTTAAGCGCTTCAATGGACCATTTAGGGTCTCTAATCGTTATTTAGGGACTATTTTCAGGGTGATCTGTAAAATTAAAATAGAGAGTTTACAATTTGTTTTCATTTTTGAGATTTTTTAACTTATATAAAGTATTGTGGCTATTACCACTATATACACCGATGCATTCCAATGTTCATTTATTTTTTAAGAAATATTTATTTTTATTTCATAATTTTTTATTCTATTTTGATAAAGAGAAACAATAATTTAATATTTTATTTTAAGTCTTTAGAAAATTTATTTATGACGAAGAAGGCTTCGGTTTGTCAGGCTGGGGATGGTTGCCTCCTTTGATAGTGACCATAGACATTGGCAACTCCGTTGCCAATAGCCTTCTCCCTTTAAAACTAATCGGAGGACATTAGGAGGAAGCAAGCCAGCCTCCTCTGGTAAAAAATCGAAGGCTTTCTCTAGTTGCAATCTAGAGAGGCAGTGGCAATGAGTCACCTTTCTTATCCTCGTAGTTGATTATTTAATATTTAAGAGTTAAATTTAGAGTTTAAATTTGATTGAGCTAGGGATATTATGGAGAATGGGGGATGTATAGTGATAATTAAATTAATACTAGTAAATTATAACTTAAAAAATAGGTGAAAAGTCGAAGAAATTGACTTTTAAAATAGATACGTTTTCACTTAATATTAGATATAAATAAAAAAACAAGCTAACATTTAGCCTATTAATTTAAGTCCTAAGTGAAAAACACTTAAACTTGAAAAACAAACTGTCCTATATTTTGTCTATTATATTACCTTGTCCAAAAAAAACACTGCACTAGGATTTGTCCAGTCCTTAACAACAACCACAGCCTTATGATATCATTGTGTAATAATTTCTAACTAAATCCGATGAGACCATTGCCATAAATATTACTTGAAAAATTTTCAGGAAATATGTTTTGATCCACTAAACAATATAATTTCATAAATCAATCTTTTATAAATAAAAACAAGCATCCTAGCACATTGCAAGATTCTCCATAAATCAATTTAATTTTTTATTAACAAACCAATCTAATTTATTAATTAATGTTTCATTCAATAGTGTTTCTTTTTCTTTTTCTTTTTTTATTTATGTATAACTAAGATCGAATGAGTCAAATGTTTGTCAAAACCTATCAAAATCAATCATTTCATGACCAAAATATTAGCTTCCATAACGAGAGACAACAATGCCCATACTAAATAAAAAAGACTTTCCACGTTAATAGATTTTATTAAGCTTTAAGTTGAATTATAGTGATGGAGGGAACGTTCAACCAACCTCAAGTCTGAAGTGTGAACACAAAGATTAGGGGTACTCAAAACGAAAGGCGAAAAAGATCCAGCTTCACAAGGCCTCGAACAAGATGTTAGGGGTTTCGCTACCAATAATCATCATCCATGACAAAGGATTCTCTGCAGCAACCCAATAATCATTGATCACCAGCAATTTAATTTGGTTGGACTCCAGATATTAATCACTAACAATCCCTCATGCATACATAACCAGGTCTCAGACAAGATTATGCCTAGCAGAAACATACATTCCACGAGTTCGATACTCTTACAAGAAGCAAACTAAATTTATAATCATTATCCGATTAGATGATCCGACAGACAGGGCCCATACAAGGCCGATTGTTTCATAAACTACTTACATGAGCTTCAACATTCGCTTGTTATTTTTGGTACTCTTCAGATCCTAGTTTTCCCTGCTCAACGAATCAATTTGAGATCATTCTTCATTTCAACCTTCAATGTCTCTCTCTCGACAGGAAAATCATTGATCAGTTTGACATAGCTAGGAGGTATTGATGAATCAGCTGTAAATGTAACCCCCAAAATTCGAGTGCTCTCCTTCTGCTCAATAGGCTCCATTAGAGAGCACTCCAACAATGGAGAAATTGTTGCTGCTGCTGAAGGATCTGAATTGTTTTGCCTTCGTCTCTTGTATTGGAGAGGGAGAGGTGCCTGTGTATTCAGAACAAATAGTGAAGGACTATCATCCCTGTCTCTGTTGCACACTGGTAAATCATTTTGAGCATCTGTTGGAAGTTCATCGAGGTTCAGAAGATCCTTATTCTTGGAATCAGGAGTCAGCAGCAGGGATTCCTTATTCATGGAGTCAGAATTCTGCAACAATCCAACCCATATTTGGTAAAATTAAAATTTCAAGAAGCAAGAAATTTTAAGGTTAAAAGCAATTGGAGGGTAAGAACACATTACAGTAGCATAAGATAAGTGAAAGAAAATACATAAGAATGGCTAACCTAAGCAGCTTATATTCTAACTTCTGCTCATCTATATTTGTAAAAGCTTTCCTCAAAGCTTCAAGGGGCTTAACAAGCTCCACATTATTCATGGTTTATCAGAATTTGCTTTGAAAATCTAAAACATCAAAACAGAAGGGAAATTTGAAAAACAAACCTTCTCATTATTCATGGTTTCAATGTGTGCCTCGTTATTCCTTTCAATGTATGCATGATTATCAGCAACTAGATCATCGCCAGCAGCTTCTCCTGGAAAAGTTCCCTTGCCATCACGCCATTCCACTTGGATAAATGGTGCATATTGATTCCCACTCGTTGCTCTTCTGTTGTTCTTATGAAATACTTTGCAGAGCACGTACAAATTCTTTTCCATGCCACCAAAAGAGGGGGAGAGAAAACAAAAAAAAAAGAAACAAAAGAAACAAACAATAATCTTCATATCACAATGGTATGCCTCTCATAACTGTCAAAGATACTTAAACATATGCCGATCGTAACTACCCAATAATAACACAATTCATGCATAAGAAAAAATTCAATGTCCATACGTAAGCAATGAGACCGTTCAATTATATTGAGTTATGTCCTATATCTTGTAAAATTTCAGAATTTAGTTTTACTTCCACAATATAAATTGTTCTACATAACACAATATAATTATACAATCTCACTGCTGATGACATGATGAGAGAATCCCATACAAGATTTTCTCCTTGTATAGTAATTAAACTAACAAAACGATAAATCTAGTTTGTCGACTTACTTATAACATATAAACCAAACCACCCATTAATGATACCATTCCTACATTGTAACTAAACTCATAAAACGACAAATTTAATTTGTTGAATTGATCATAACATTAAACCCAACTACCAATTACTATTACAATTTCTAATTGTGACTAAATCCAGAAAATGATAAATTAAGAAATTTGAAAACAACCGAACAAATACTAATTGAAACCACCAACAATAATTCCTATAGAACCTCACCCGTCCGGCTTGTAATTTGTCATGTTCCTCTTCGATAAGGCGATACTCATGCATAATCCAATTTGTCCGCTGCCCATCTGAAATGCGCCCATAATGGAACACGAGGCGCTTTTTCAATCCAATCAATTGTTTATTCTGGTGAATCTCACGATCCTTCCCTGTTGCTTTCCAATACCCTTTCCCTGTGGTCCTATTCATTCTTGCACCAGTTCTATACTTCTTGTTCAAGGCACTAAAAAAGTACCACTCTTGGTCTTTGGTCTTCAACTTCGAATAATCTACAACCCCATGCATAAAGAAATATCAAATAAAAATCCAGCCCAAATAACAACAACATGATATACATAACCCACTGGCATCACAAAACGTTACCTGGGAAGAACAACATTAATCAACATATTGTGAGACTATATGTAAGCAAAAACATATAAATAAACAAGTCTAGCATGCATTTAAAAGAAAACAGAAAATTAAAAAACTGGAAATAACTAAACAAACCCCTTTCAAAACCTAAAACATCTTTAAACGCTAAATTTAAACAAAATGAAAAAGACATAAGAAAAAAAAAAAAAAAAAACATATCAACATCAGAAATAAGAGATTGGCAAAAAGGTGGTGCTAATAGCTGAGTTGAGAAATAGTAAAAAAAAAAAAAAAAAAAAAAAAAAAGCAAAAGCAATATCTACCAGGAAGGTCCCATGGCTCAATTTTGTAGATATCAATTTCTTTAATAATATTGAAGCGAAAAGTCTTGTTGATGACCTTCCCCTTCAAGTAATAGCTAACTAGCTCCTTATCAGTTGGGTGGAATCCAAACCCAGGTACTAGTTTAGTTGTTATTGTGGTGTTTGCTGGGATTATTGCAACTTTGGGTGGAAGAGTTTCACAATCCATTAGAGAGAATAGGTTATGGAATGTGTGGGTTTTGATCAGAATTTTGAAAGACAAAAAGAATGGTGGAGATTGGGATTGACTGGTGGGGAAACAACTAGAATGGGTACCTTCGATTGCAAGAAATTTGTTGGGTGTTTTTAGTTTTTAGTTTTCTTCTTTGTTCAAAATTTGTGTCGAATGTTTTCATTTTTTAAAGAGTGGAAAGTCAATTGTAATAATTGTGATACAATAAAGTTGTTGTCAGTTTAAGTGAAAAACCAAAATATTAACTAAATTCCCAAAACAGTATTCAAGACAGGTTTATATGGTAATTTGCAACCATACGTTACAAAAGTTTTCCTTTTATTAGAAAAAACGTTTGTAACAAAGTGGTCAAATAGGTATGTCTTTTATATCAGGGATAAGGTTGAATAGTCATAGCCCACCAAAATTAAATATTATATGAACAATCTAGATAGGTAAAATATGTACTTTTTCTAAAATTATTTACTTTCATATTAAGAAGATTTTTATATATGTGGGATCTGCACATTAATTAAACTAAAATGCTCAAAACTCATGTCCAATTTTAAAAATTTTGACAATAAATTCTTGTGCTATGCATTAATATGTAAGTTTTTACCCTAAGTTTAAAAAAATGAGTAAAAATCTCGCGAATCCAACATAAACGTTGTGTAGAAATATGACCTTGCCATATCTTAAATCAAGTTTCGTGATAATAGTCTTTTTGTTCAAAAGATTTTTTTCTATGGTTGGATATGCAACACCAGTATTTAGTGAGTAATCGCCAAGTTATTCGAGCATATACTAGGTACAAATTCAAAGTTAAACTGGTAATGACAAATTGAGATATCTTCGACTTATTAACATTAAGTCTCTCGAACTCGTTAATGATAAAATTGAGGTATCTAGAACTCATTAATCTAAGTCTTCAAACCCATTAATGATAAAATTCAAATGACTCAATAATAAGAGTCACAAATTCATAATTAATAAAATTATAAATTGATGTATCATGTCTCAACTATCAAATTTATAATTAAAAGAAAAAAAAATTATAATTTTGCATAAAGAGTTTAACAAAAACAAATTGCATTCAGTAATGCCAACTTCAATTGTATTGAATGAACATCTTTTTCTTCTCTTTTCTTTTCTTTTTTTCAAGGATTCTTTGTACTAATAATGTGATTACTAATTAGGAATTTTAATTAGGGGAAAAAATTATAATTGCTAGGGAAAAAAATAATTAATCTAGCAAACAGATACCTGACATCATAAGACTTCCCCTAAAACAAATAAAGCAAGGGAGAGGAATATGAAGTCAATAAAAAAAATAAAAGGGAGAGTTATATAGGTGTTCTACAACAAGTATTCTATGTCAATTGTTTAGGAAAGATGTCATTGAGCTACATAGAGCAACCCTTTTGTCGTAACATGCCTGCAAGTTACCTTAAAAGTAAGCAAATTCTCCTTTTGAGCTAGCAAACAAAAAAGGCAAGGATGACCAAATGCATGATGGAAGCACAATTAATCAACATGCAGCAAGGATAACAACAAAAAATAGTGGAAAAAGAAAAACACATGATAATAAACAGGAAAGAGGTGGGAAAAGAACACAACATGAATAATGAGGTGGTATGCCAGCTTCATTAGGCCTCACAAATGATGTTAGGGACTTCCTTACCAATAATCATCTTCCTAGAGAAAGGATTCTCTGCGGCAATCCAATAATCATTAATTACCAAGAATTTTGGTTAGACTACGAATATTAACTACTAACATTTCCTCATGCATATGTAACCGGGTCTCAATTAAGATTATACATAGCAAAAACATACATTCCATGAGTTATATACCCTTGCAAGAAGCAACTTAAATTTACAATCATTATTCGATCAGATGATCCAAGAGGCAAGCCCCATACAAGGCCGATGATTTCATAAACAACTTACATGAGCATCAACATGCACTTGGCATTTTTGGTACCCTTCAGATCCTTGTTTTCCTTTCTCAATTAATGAATTTGTGAATGGAGGATGTTAATCCTGGCTTGAGCATTCTTCATTTTAAGCTTCAATGTCTCTCTCTCAATAGTTAAATTATTTATCAGTCTGACATAGCTAAGAGGTATTGATGAACTAGCTCGAAATGTAACCCCAAAAATTCGAGTGCTCTCCTTGGGCTCAAGAGGTTCCATTGGAAAGCACGGCAACAATGGGCAAATTGTTGTTGCTGCTGAAGGATCCGAATCGTTTCGCCTTCCTCTCCCCTATTGGAGTGGGAGGGGTGCCTGCGTATTCAGAACAAATAGTGATGGACTATCATCCCTGTCTCTGTTGCACACTGGTAAATCATTTTGAGCATATGTTGGAAGTTCAATGAGGTTCAGAAGATCCTTATTCTTGGAATCAGAAGTCTGCAACAGAGATTCCTTTTTCATGGAGTCAGAATTTTGTAACAATCCAATCTACGTTGGATAAAATTAAAATTTCAAGGAGCATGAAATTTTGAAGTTCAAAAACAATTAAAGGGTAAGGAACACATCTCAGTAGTATTAGATAAGTGAAAGAAAGTACATAAGAATGTCTAACCTAAGCAACCTATATTCTAACTTCTGCTTATTTGTATTTTTTAAAGGTTTCCTTAAAGCTTCAAGCGACATAACAACCTTCTTTATGATGTGTCTGGAGTAAGCAACCTTAAGCCACATACTTAAATCCAACTATCAACCTATAGCTTTCTCTACTCCCTTTTCTTTCACAAGTTTGAAATGTTTATCAGAATTTGCTTGGAAACTATAAAATTTCAAAACAAAAAGGAAATTCGAAAAACAAGCCTTCGCATTATTCATGGCTTCCATGTATGCATGATTATCAGCAGCTAGATCATCTTCAGTAGCTTCTGCTAGAAACCTTGCCTTGCCATCACTGCATTCCTCTTTGATAAATGGTGCATATTGATTCCCACTCGATGCCCTTATGTTGTTCTTATGAAATACTTTGCAGAGGATGTATAAATCCTTTTCCATCGAAAGAGGGAGAAAAAGAAGGGAAAAAAAAACAAAACAAAACAAATAAGCAATAATCTTAATATTACAATTGTAATCTAGTTTGATTTCCAAGAAATTGTAAGAAAGGAAAAAAGCAATTCAAGTTCAATACTTGAGACTTCACACTCATTAAAAGGTTAATAAAAGAGATCTTACACCCTAAAGATAATGTGTGGAGTTGCTCATAACATTTAAACCAAAATGCCTATATATTAATAATACAATTACTCTTATACCTATCCATGATACTTAAACATGATGCGTATCATAACTACCCAATAATAACAAAATTCATGCATAGGAAAAAATCAATGCCCTCACTATGTAAGTAATGAGACCATCTAACTATATTGAGTTATGTCTTGTATCATATAACATTTCATAATGCAGTCTTACTTTTTCAATATAAGTTATTCTACATAAAACAATATAATTATAGAATCTCGCTACTGACGTGATAAGAGCATCCTATATAAGATTTTCTCCCTATATGGTAACTAAACTCGCAAAATGATATATCTAGTTTGTCGAATTGCTCAAAACATTTGAACCAAACCAACCACTAATGATACTATTCCTACATTAACTAAAGTCACAAAACGATAAATTTAATTTGTTGAATCGATCATAACATTAAACCCAACTCCCAATTAATAATACAATTTATGATCGTAACTAAATCTACAAAACGATAAATCATAACATATTGTAAGACTATATGTAACCAAAAACATATGAATAAACAAATCTAGCATGCATTTAAAGAAAACAGAAAATTCAAAAACCAGAAATAACTAAACAAACCCTTTTTGAAACCTAATTTAACCAGTAAAAATACTAAGATATCTTAAAACACTAAATATAAGTAAAATGGAAAAGCCATTAAAAATAATAGCTGAGTTCAGAAAGAGGGAAAAAAAAACAAAAAAACAAAAAGGAAAGAAAAGCGATATCTACCAAGAAGATCCCATGGCTGAATTTTGTATATATCAATCTCTTTACTAACACTGAAGCTAAAAGGCTTGTTGATGACCTTCCCCTTCAAGTAATAGCTAGCTAGCTCCTCATCAGTTGGGTGGAATCAAATCCTAGGTGCAAGTGCAATTGTTGTTGTTATGGTGTTTGTTGGAAATTTTACCGTTAGGTTATTAGGATGTTGGGTCGGGTCCACCCAAGATGATCGAAACCCAAACGTAAGATCCAAATTAAGTATTTGGATATGAACCAACAAGCAGCTGTTGGTAGTTGCTAAAGTTGGTAGTTAATAAACACATGAAAGAAGGTAGAATGGGTGTTTTTGTTATAGATGAAAAACATTCAATGTAGCATACGGAGAAAAACTAAGAAAGAGAGTGCAAACAGTGCAACTAGAAACACATGGCAAAGAAAATCATTCTATGATTTGAGGTCCCCTTTCACCTTTATGATTGAAATCTAACCAGTTGAATAATTCAGATCCAAAAGAATTTTCCACCGCGCGGAATGGGCACGTTTTCGCATTAGTTTTTAACAAAATTCATGCGTTGGAAAAAATCAGTGCCCTCATTATGTAAGTAATGAGACCATCTAACTATATGGAGTTATGTCCCGTATGATATAAAATTTCAGAATGTAGTCTTACTTTTTCAATATAAATTATTCCACATAAAACAATATAATTATAGAATCTCGCTACGGACGTGATAAGAGGATCCTATATAAGATTTTCTCCCTATATGGTAACTAAACTCGCAAAATGATAAATCTAGTTTGTCGAATTGCTCATAACATTTGAACCAAACCAACCACTAATGATACTATTCCTACATTAACTAAAGTCACAAAACAATAAATTTAATTTGTTGAATCGATCATAACATTAAACTCAACTACCAATTAATAATACAATTTATGATCGTAACTAAATCTACAAAACGATAAATCATAACATATTGTAAGACTATATGTAACCAAAAACATATGAATAAACAAATCTAGCATGCATTTAAAGAAAACAGAAAATTCAAAAGCTAGAAATAACCAAACAAACCCTTTTTGAAACCTAATTTAACCAGTAAAAATACTAAGATATCTTAAAACACTAAATATAAGTAAAATGGAAAAGCCATTAAAAATAATAGTTGAGTTCAGAAAGAGGGAAAAAAAAAAAAAAACAAAAAAACAAAAGGGAAAGAAAAGCGATATCTACCAAGAAGATCCCATGGCTCAATTTTGTATATATCAATCTCTTTACCAACACTGAAGCTAAAAGGCTTGTTGATGACCTTCCCCTTCAAGTAATAGCTAGCTAGCTCCTCATCAGTTGGGTGGAATCAAATCCTAGGTGCAAGTGCAATTGTTGTTGTTATGGTGTTTGTTGGAAATTTTACCGTTAGGTTATTAGGATGTTGGGTCGGGTCCACCCAAGATGACCGAAACCCAAACGTAAGATCCAAATTAAGTATTTGGTTATGAACCAACAAGCAGCTGTTGGTAGTTGCTAAAGTTGGTAGTTAATAAACGCATGAAAGAAGGTAGAATGGGTGTTTTTGTTATTGATGAAAAACATTCAATGTAGCCTACGGAGAAAAACTAAGAAAGAGAGTGCAAACAGTGCAACTAGAAACACATGGCAAAGAAAATCATTCTATGATTTGAGGTTCCCTTTCACCTTTATGATTGAAATCTAACCAGTTGAATAATTCAGATCCAAAAGAATTTTCCATCGCGCGAAATGGGCACGTTTTCGCATTAGTTTTTAACAAAATTCATGCATACGAAAAAATCAGTGCCCTCATTATGTAAGTAATGAGACCATCTAACTATATGGAGTTATGTCCTGTATGATATAAAGTTTCAGAATGTAGTCTTACTTTTTCAATATAAATTATTCCACATTAAACAATATAATTGTAGAATCTCGCTACTGACGTGATAAGAGGATCCTATATAAGATTTTCTCCCTATATGGTAACTAAACTCACAAAATGATAAATCTAGTTTGTCGAATTGCTCATAACATTTGAACCAAACCAACCACTAATGATACTATTCCTACATTAACTAAAGTCACAAAATGATAAATTTAATTTGTTGAATCGATCATAACATTAAACCCAACTACCAATTAATAATACAATTTATGATCGTAACTAAATCTACAAAACAATAAATCATAACATATTATAAGACTATATGTAACCAAAAACATATGAATAAACAAACCTAGCATGCATTTAAAGAAAACAAAAAATTCAAAAACCAGAAATAACCAAACAAACCCTTTTTGAAACCTAATTTAACCAGTAAAAATACTAAGAGATCTTTAAAAACTAAATTTAAGTAAAATGGAAAAGCCATTAAAAATAATAGTTGAGTTCAGAAAGGGGGAAAAAAAAAACAAAATGACAAAAAGGAAAGAAAAGCGATATCTACCAAGAAGATCCCATGGATCAATTTTGTATATATAAATCTCTTTACTAACACTGAAGCTAAAAGGCTTGTTGATGACCTTCCCCTTCAAGTAATAGCTAGCTAGCTCCTCATCAGTTGGGTGGAATCAAATCCTAGGTGCAAGTGCAATTGTTGTTGTTATGGTGTTTGTTGGAAATTTTACCGTTAGGTTATTAGAATGTTGGGTCGGGTCCACCCAAGATGACCGAAACCCAAACGTAAGATCCAAATTAAGTATTTGGATATGAACCACCAAGCAGTTGTTGGTAGTTGCTAAAGTTGGTAGTTAATAAACGCATGAAAGAAGGTAGAATGGGTGTTTTTGTTATTGATGAAAAACATTCAATATAGCATACGGAGAAAAACTAAGAAAGAGAGTGCAAACAGTGCAACTAGAAACACATGGCAAAGAAAATCATTCTATGATTTGAGGTTCCCTTTCACCTTTATGATTGAAATCTAACCAATTGAATAATTCAGATCCAAAAGAATTTTCCACCGCGCGAAATGGGCACGTTTTCGCATTAGTTTTTAACCAAATTCATGCATAGGAAAAAATCAGTGCCCTCATTATGTAAGTAATGAGACCATCTAACTATATGGAGTTATGTCCTGTATGATATAAAGTTTCAGAATGTAGTCTTACTTTTTCAATATAAATTATTCCACATTAAACAATATAATTATAGAATCTCGCTACTGACGTGATAGGAGCATCCTATATAAGATTTTCTCCCTATATGGTAACTAAACTCCCAAAATGATAAATCTAGTTTGTCGAATTGCTCATAACATTTGAACCAAACCAACCACTAATGATACTATTCCTACATTAACTAAAGTCACAAAACGATAAATTTAATTTGTTGAATCGATCATAACATTAAACCCAACTACCAATTAATAATACAATTTATGATCGTAACTAAATCTACAAAACGATAAATCATAACATATTGTAAGACTATATGTAACCAAAAACATAAGAATAAACAAACCTAGCATGCATTTAAAGAAAACAGAAAATTCAAAAACCAGAAATAACCAAACAAACCCTTTTTGAAACCTAATTTAACCAGTAAAAATACTAAGAGATCTTTAAACACTAAATATAAGTAAAATGGAAAAGCCATTAAAAATAATAGTTGAGTTCAGAAAGAGGGAAAAAAAAAACAAAATGACAAAAAGGAAAGAAAAGCGATATCTACCAAGAAGATCCCATGGCTCAATTTTGTATATATCAATCTCTTTACCAACACTGAAGCTAAAAGGCTTGTTGATGACCTTCCCCTTCAAGTAATAGCTAGCTAACTCCTCATCAGTTGGGTGGAATCAAATCCTAGGTGCAAGTGCAATTGTTGTTGTTATGGTGTTTGTTGGAAATTTTACCGTTAGGTTATTAGGATGTTGGGTCGGGTCCACCCAAGATGCCCGAAACCCAAACGTAAGATCCAAATTAAGTATTTGGATATGAACCAACAAGCAGCTGTTGGTAGTTGCTAAATTTGGTAGTTAATAAACGCATGAAAGAAGGTAGAATGGGTGTTTTTGTTATTGATGAAAAACATTCAATGTAGCATACGGAGAAAAACTAAGAAAGAGAGTGCAAACAGTGCAACTAGAAACACATGGCAAAGAAAATCATTCTATGATTTGAGGTTCCCTTTCACCTTTATGATTGAAATCTAACCAGTTGAATAATTCAGATCCAAAAGAATTTTCCATCGCGCGAAATGGGCACGTTTTCGCATTAGTTTTTAACAAAATTCATGCATACGAAAAAATCAGTGCCCTCATTATGTAAGTAATGAGACCATCTAACTATATGGAGTTATGTCCTGTATGTTATAAAGTTTCAGAATGTAGTCTTACTTTTTCAATATAAATTATTCCACATTAAACAATATAATTATAGAATCTCGCTACTGACGTGATAAGAGGATCCTATATAAGATTTTCTCCCTATATGGTAACTAAACTCACAAAATGATAAATCTAGTTTGTCGAATTGCTCATAACATTTGAACCAAACCAACCACTAATGATACTATTCCTACATTAACTAAAGTCACAAAACGATAAATTTAATTTGTTGAATCGATCATAACATTATACCCAACTACCAATTAATAATGCAATTTATGATCGTAATTAAATCTACAAAACGATAAATCATAACATATTGTAAGACTATATGTAACCAAAAACATATGAATAAACAAACCTAGCATGCATTTAAAGAAAACAGAAAATTCAAAAACCAGAAATAACCAAACAAACCCTTTTTGAAACCTAATTTAACCAGTAAAAATACTAAGAGATCTTTAAAAACTAAATATAAGTAAAATGGAAAAGCCATTAAAAATAATAGTTGAGTTCAGAAAGGGGGAAAAAAAAAAACAAAATGACAAAAAGGAAAGAAAAGCGATATCTACCAAGAAGATCCCATGGCTCAATTTTGTATATATAAATCTCTTTACTAACACTGAAGCTAAAAGGCTTGTTGATGACCTTCCCCTTCATGTAATAGCTTGCTAGCTCCTCATCAGTTGGGTGGAATCAAATCCTAGGTGCAAGTGCAGTTGTTGTTGTTATGGTGTTTGTTGGAAATTTTACCGTTAGGTTATTAGGATGTTGGGTCGGGTCCACCCAAGATGACCGAAACCCAAACGTAAGATCCAAATTAAGTATTTGGATATGAACCAACAAGCAGCTGTTGGTAGTTGCTAAAGTTGGTAGTTAATAAACGCATGAAAGAAGGTAGAATGGGTGTTTTTGTTATTGATGAAAAACATTCAATATAGCATACGGAGAAAAACTAAGAAAGAGAGTGCAAACAGTGCAACTAGAAACACATGGCAAAGAAAATCATTCTATGATTTGAGGTTCCCTTTCACCTTTATGATTGAAATCTAACCAGTTGAATAATTCAGATCCAAAAGAATTTTCCACCGCGCGAAATGGGCACGTTTTCGCATTAGTTTTTAACAAAATTCATGCATAGGAAAAAATCAGTGCCCTCATTATGTAAGTAATGAGACCATCTAACTATATGGAGTTATGTCCTGTATGATATAAAGTTTCAGAATGTAGTCTTACTTTTTCAATATAAATTATTCCACATTAAACAATATAGTTATAGAATCTCGCTACTGACGTGATAAGAGGATCCTATATAAGATTTTCTCCCTATATGGTAACTAAACTCACAAATTGATAAATCTAGTTTGTCGAATTGCTCATAACATTTGAACCAAACCAACCACTACTGATACTATTCCTACATTAACTAAAGTCACAAAACGATAATTTAATTTGTTGAATCGATCATAACATTAAACCCAACTACCAATTAATAATACAATTTATGATCGTAACTAAATCTACAAAACGATAAATCATAACATATTGTAAGACTATATGTAACCAAAAACATATGAATAAACAAACCTAGCATGCATTTAAAGAAAACAGAAAATTCAAAAACCAGAAATAACTAAACAAACCCTTTTTGAAACCTAATTTAACCAGTAAAAATACTAAGAGATCTTTAAACACTAAATATAAGTAAAATGGAAAAGCCATTAAAAATAATAGTTGAGTTCAGAAAGAGGGAAAAAAAAAAACAAAATGACAAAAAGGAAAGAAAAGCGATATCTACCAAGAAGATCCCATGGCTCAATTTTGTATATATCAATCTCTTTACCAACACTGAAGCTAAAAGGCTTGTTGATGACCTTCCCCTTCAAGTAATAGCTAGCTAACTCCTCATCAGTTGGGTGGAATCAAATCCTAGGTGCAAGTGCAATTGTTGTTGTTATGGTGTTTGTTGGAAATTTTACCGTTAGGTTATTAGGATGTTGGGTCGGGTCCACCCAAGATGCCCGAAACCCAAACGTAAGATCCAAATTAAGTATTTGGATATGAACCAACAAGCAGCTGTTGGTAGTTGCTAAATTTGGTAGTTAATAAACGCATGAAAGAAGGTAGAATGGGTGTTTTTGTTATTGATGAAAAACATTCAATGTAGCATACGGAGAAAAACTAAGAAAGAGAGTGCAAACAGTGCAACTAGAAACACATGGCAAAGAAAATCATTCTATGATTTGAGGTTCCCTTTCACCTTTATGATTGAAATCTAA
Source organism: Nephelium lappaceum (assembly GCA_021234005.1). Classification (NCBI taxonomy): domain Eukaryota; kingdom Viridiplantae; phylum Streptophyta; class Magnoliopsida; order Sapindales; family Sapindaceae; genus Nephelium; species Nephelium lappaceum. The sequence continues at coordinate 15,828,996 of CM037999.1, forward strand.
CCAGTTGAATAATTCAGATCCAAAAGAATTTTCCATCGCGCGAAATGGGCACGTTTTCGCATTAGTTTTTAACAAAATTCATGCATACGAAAAAATCAGTGCCCTCATTATGTAAGTAATGAGACCATCTAACTATATGGAGTTATGTCCTGTATGTTATAAAGTTTCAGAATGTAGTCTTACTTTTTCAATATAAATTATTCCACATTAAACAATATAATTATAGAATCTCGCTACTGACGTGATAAGAGGATCCTATATAAGATTTTCTCCCTATATGGTAACTAAACTCACAAAATGATAAATCTAGTTTGTCGAATTGCTCATAACATTTGAACCAAACCAACCACTAATGATACTATTCCTACATTAACTAAAGTCACAAAACGATAAATTTAATTTGTTGAATCGATCATAACATTATACCCAACTACCAATTAATAATGCAATTTATGATCGTAATTAAATCTACAAAACGATAAATCATAACATATTGTAAGACTATATGTAACCAAAAACATATGAATAAACAAACCTAGCATGCATTTAAAGAAAACAGAAAATTCAAAAACCAGAAATAACCAAACAAACCCTTTTTGAAACCTAATTTAACCAGTAAAAATACTAAGAGATCTTTAAAAACTAAATATAAGTAAAATGGAAAAGCCATTAAAAATAATAGTTGAGTTCAGAAAGGGGGAAAAAAAAAAAACAAAATGACAAAAAGGAAAGAAAAGCGATATCTACCAAGAAGATCCCATGGCTCAATTTTGTATATATAAATCTCTTTACTAACACTGAAGCTAAAAGGCTTGTTGATGACCTTCCCCTTCATGTAATAGCTTGCTAGCTCCTCATCAGTTGGGTGGAATCAAATCCTAGGTGCAAGTGCAGTTGTTGTTGTTATGGTGTTTGTTGGAAATTTTACCGTTAGGTTATTAGGATGTTGGGTCGGGTCCACCCAAGATGACCGAAACCCAAACGTAAGATCCAAATTAAGTATTTGGATATGAACCAACAAGCAGCTGTTGGTAGTTGCTAAAGTTGGTAGTTAATAAACGCATGAAAGAAGGTAGAATGGGTGTTTTTGTTATTGATGAAAAACATTCAATATAGCATACGGAGAAAAACTAAGAAAGAGAGTGCAAACAGTGCAACTAGAAACACATGGCAAAGAAAATCATTCTATGATTTGAGGTTCCCTTTCACCTTTATGATTGAAATCTAACCAGTTGAATAATTCAGATCCAAAAGAATTTTCCACCGCGCGAAATGGGCACGTTTTCGCATTAGTTTTTAACAAAATTCATGCATAGGAAAAAATCAGTGCCCTCATTATGTAAGTAATGAGACCATCTAACTATATGGAGTTATGTCCTGTATGATATAAAGTTTCAGAATGTAGTCTTACTTTTTCAATATAAATTATTCCACATTAAACAATATAGTTATAGAATCTCGCTACTGACGTGATAAGAGGATCCTATATAAGATTTTCTCCCTATATGGTAACTAAACTCACAAATTGATAAATCTAGTTTGTCGAATTGCTCATAACATTTGAACCAAACCAACCACTACTGATACTATTCCTACATTAACTAAAGTCACAAAACGATAATTTAATTTGTTGAATCGATCATAACATTAAACCCAACTACCAATTAATAATACAATTTATGATCGTAACTAAATCTACAAAACGATAAATCATAACATATTGTAAGACTATATGTAACCAAAAACATATGAATAAACAAACCTAGCATGCATTTAAAGAAAACAGAAAATTCAAAAACCAGAAATAACTAAACAAACCCTTTTTGAAACCTAATTTAACCAGTAAAAATACTAAGAGATCTTTAAACACTAAATATAAGTAAAATGGAAAAGCCATTAAAAATAATAGTTGAGTTCAGAAAGAGGGAAAAAAAAAACAAAATGACAAAAAGGAAAGAAAAGCGATATCTACCAAGAAGATCCCATGGCTCAATTTTGTATATATCAATCTCTTTACTAACATTGAAACTAAAAGGCTTGTTGATGACCTTCCCCTTCAAGTAATAGCTAGCTAGCTCCTCATCAGTTGGGTGGAATCAAATCCTAGGTGCAAGTGCAATTGTTGTTGTTATGGTGTTTGTTGGAAATTTTACCGTTAGGTTATTAGGATGTTGGGTCGGGTCCACCCAAGATGACCGAAACCCAAACATAAGATCCAAATTAAGTATTTGGATATGAACCAACAAGCAACTGTTGGTAGTTGCTAAAGTTGGTAGTGAATAAACGCATGAAAGAAGGTAGAATGGGTGTTTTTGTTATTGATGAAAAACATTCAATATAGCATACGGAGAAAAACTAAGAAAGAGAGTGCAAACAGTGCAACTAGAATCACATGGCAAAGAAAATCATTCTATGATTTGAGGTTCCCTTTCACCTTTATGATTGAAATCTAACCAGTTGAATAATTCAGATCCAAAAGAATTTTCCACTGCGCAAAATGGGCACGTTTTCGCATTAGTTTTTAACAAAATTCATGCATAGGAAAAAATCAGTGCCCTCACTATGTATGTAATGAGACCATCTAACTATATGGAGTTATGTCCTGTTTGATATAAAATTTCAGAATGTAGTCTTACTTTTTCAATATAAATTATTCTACATAAAACAATATAATTATAGAATCTCGCTACGGACGTGATAAGAGCATCCTATATAAGATTTTCTCCCTATGTCGTAACTAAACTCACAAAATGATAAATCTAGTTTGTTGAGTTGCTCATAGCATTTGAACTAAACCAGCCACTAATGATACTATTCCTACATTAACTAAAGTCACAAAACGATAAATTTAATTTGTTGAATTGATCATAACATTAAACCCAACTGCCAATTAATAATACAATTTATGATCGTAACTAGATCTACAAAACGATAAATCATAACATATTGTAAGACTATATGTAACCAAAAACATATGAATAAAGAAATCTAGCATGCATTTAAAGAAAACAGAAAATTCAAAAACCAGAAATAACCAAACAAGCCCTTTTTGAAACCTAATTTAACCAGTAAAAATACTAAAAGATCTTTAAACACTAAATATAAGTAAAATGGAAAAGCCATTAAAAATAATAGCTGAGTTCGGAAAGAGAAAAAAAAAACAAAAAAACAAAATGGAAAGAAAAGCGATATCTACCAAGAAGATCCCATGGCTCAATTTTGTATATATCAATCTCTTTAATAACACTGAAGCTAAAAGGCTTATTTATGACCTTCCCTTTCAAGTAATAGCTAGCTAGCTCCTCACCAGTTGGGTGAAATTGAATCCTAGGTGCAAGTGCATTTGTTGTTGTTATGGTGTTTGCTTGGAATTTTACTGTTGGGTTATTAGGATGTTGGGTCGGGTCTACCCAAGATGACCGAAACTCAAATGTAAGATCCAAACATAAAATCCAATATGAACTTTCTATATCTTAAAGCAAGTTTCGTGATAATAGTCTATTTGTTCAAAAGATTTTTTTTATAGTTGGAGATGCAATACTAGTATTTAGAAAGTAATCTCTAAGTTATTCTAGCATGTATTGGTACAAGTTCAAAGTTAAATTGTTAATGACAAATTGAGGTATCTTGAACTTATTAATATTAGGTCTCTTAACTCGTCAATGATAAAATTGAGTTATCTGTAACTCATTAATGCAAGTCTTCAAACCTATTAATGATAAAATTGACAGTATCCAATAATAAGATTGACAAATTCATCATTAATACAATTATGAATTGATGTCTCATTTCTTAACTCTCAAATTTATGATGAAAAGAGAACAAATTACAATTTAGTTACCAAGTTGAAACTCTTATTCAGACAGAGCAATTATTTCGTGTTTATTACAACTGACCCGCTGTTAATGGAACTCGGTTAAAGTTAACTAATTGATTGGTAAAATTATCTATTAACCTATTTTATTTTTCTTTTAAAGTGAAATTTAAAAACTTTAAAATTAATTAAATATTTTTTAATAAGATATTATTTTCATCGCGTCTGTCTAGTTCTTCTTCTTTTACTCTACCATTAATGATTCTTCTTCTTCTTCCCTATCCACTTCTTCATCTTCTTTCCCATCATCGACCTCCATTTCTTCTTCTTTCCCATCGCTAACCTACTCCTATTCTTCTTCTTCATCTGCTGCTATTTGAAAACATCAACACAAACATCATCTTCTTTAACTCTCTATAGCTATTCATCTTCTTTCTCTCTCCACCGCTGACGTCATGCAAATGATCTCAAAATCGACAGTGCTTCCCTTTTTCTTCCTCTTCCATCATCTATGTTTGACGAACCCAGATGATGTTGGTTGTTTTAAGTGCTTTATGATGGTGGTAGATGGGTGGTTTCTGGGTTTTTTGGGTGGGTCTGGGTGGAAGTGGTGAGTTTTTTATGTGGGTGGCCATCCATGGATTTGTTAGATGTTTGATGAATGTGTTTGATATTGGTCGTCGTCCATGGATGTGTTTGAAGATGATTGCAAGTGGATGTGATGGGTACTTGATGTTTTATGATTGTAGGTGGATGTAGTGTGTGTTTGATTTTTTATGATTACAAATGGGTTTCTAGTGGAAGCAATGGGGGTTTTGCAATTGTTGATGACAATGTTTGATGTTGGTAGGTGTTTGATGTGTGGTGGGTGTTTAATTTTGGATCTTCATCTTCATGGAGTTATTGATGGTGTTTGTTGATGATGTTGTTAATGATTTTCTAGATGGGGAAGAAGAAGTGCATAGGGAGGAGAAGAAGAACCGACAATGGTGGATGAGTAAAAAATAATTAGACACAATTTTGATTGAGGACCCAATTTTGATTTGGGTTTGAGAGAGGATAGGAGATTGATGGGTTTGAAGATGATTTAGAGGGTTTTTTATTCTTATATAAAAAAAAAAATTATTTAATTTTAGATGATGAATTTGTTGATTTTTCGAGTTCATTTAGTTTTTTCTTACCATGAAAGACGATTAATGATAAGTATTCTAGGTCAAATTTAGAAAAGACATCATGGAGCTACATATAACAACCCTTTGTCGTAACATACCTACAAGTTAGCTTAAAAGTAAGCAAATTTGCCTATTAAGCTACCGAACAAAAAGGGCAAGCTGACCAAATGCAGGATGGAAAGCACAATTAATCAACTTGCGGCAAGGATAAAAAAAAAAAAAGAGCAGAGAAGGAGAAACACGTGATAATAAACATGAAAGAGGTGGGAAAAGAACACAACATGAATAATGAGGTGGTAGGGCGGCCACGAGATTCATGAGAATTGTTAAAATGGCTCACACCTTAAAGGAAACACATCTTGTGGCAAACAAAATACCAACGTAATGGTAAGACTAGCTAATAGGTAACTAGCTTTCATCGAGTGTAATAAAGTTACGAAAAATGAAACAATTTAAATGACCAGGGCTTCACTTGAATCCATATGGTATAACAACAACATTCCATTGGCAAAGATGTGTTGAGCATGGATCAAGAATATGATATTATGATGGTAACATTTATCTTTTCTTGTGTCTAGTACAAGTCAGAAACGAACAAGTATCTTGACAAATACCCAAAAATATGTTTTTAAAAGGCACCATAAACCTTATTAGAGGTAGATCCTTTTGTGATCTAAATCATTTACTTCTTTTGTCATTCTTTTCTCGACATTAGCCTTGGCCTAATGTGGGCATCAAAGGACGATCACTGACCACCCCCTAACATTGTCTTCTAACTTGATTTTGTGTTATAGGAATTGTCAAGTGATAGAAGCTTAAACCTCAATACCTCGTTTGATACAGAAGATTGGATTGAATTAATTTGATGTCTTTGGATTAGACTGGAGAGGATAGGCTTGGATTGGATTAACTAATCCTACGTTGTGTTTGGTGCAATTGGAATTAGATTAAAAATAGTACTGTATATTTTTTTTCTGTATTATTAGACAAAAAATTAATGCATATTATTTCATTTTAATAAATTAAAATGAAAAATATTTAAATCATTTTTTGAAAAGTAAATCAATTTAAAATTAATTTTTGAGATAATATTAATTATATAACTGTTATTGAAATACATTATTTTTTATTACTTTAACAAAATATATCTAAGAACGAATTGCACAACATTGATATATTAAGTCATTTTAAGTTTTATTGTTTATTTATTGTTTGCATATTTATCTTTACTATTAGATATAAATGAAAAAACAAGCTAACATTACGCCACTTAATTTAAGTCCTAAGTAGAAAAGACTTAAAACTTGCAAAACAAACTGCCCTATATTTTTTCTATCATATTACCTTGCCCAGAAAAACACAGCACTAGGATTTATCCAATCCTTAATAACAACCACAGCCTTAGAATATTACTGTGTAATTATTTATAACCAAATCATAAACGTTGTGTAGAAATATGACCTTGCCATATCTTAAATCAAGTTTCGTGATAACAGTTTTTTTGTTCAAAAGATTTTTTTCTATAGTTGGATATGCAATACCAGTGTGGGATTTGTTTAAGATAAGGGATGTTCTCCTGGAGCCCAGTTTAGGCGGTGGGACAGTATATGGTTGCCCAACCGCGGTTTATATGGTAGCTGAGAGATGTGTCAGCGTGACTAGGAAACAGAGTGAGCCTTCCAGCACGACTGAGAGATGTGACTCAGCAGGGATCTATGTCCCTAGCGGATCAGAGTTAGAGGTATCCGAGTTGGGTCACATCAACCAGTATTTAGCAAGTAATCGCCAAGTTATTCGAGCATATACTACGTACCAATTCAAAGTTAAACTGCTAATGACAAATTGAGATATCTTCAACTTATTAACATTAAGTCTCTCGAACTCGTTAATGATAAAATTGAGGTATCTAGAACTCATTAATATAAGTCTTCAAACCCATTAATGGTAAAATTCAGATGACTCAATAATAAGATTCACAAATTCATAATTAATAAAATTATAAATTGATGTATCATGTCTCAACTCTCAGTTTTATAATTAAAAGAAAAAAAAAATTATAATTTTACATAAAGGGTTTAACAAAAACAAATTGCATGCAGTAATGCCAACTTTAATTGTATTGAATGAACAACTTTTTCTTTTCTTTTCTTTTCTTTTTTTCAAGGATTCTTTGTACTAATAATGTGATTACTAATTGGGAATTTTAATTAGGGGAAAAAATTACTAATTGCTAGGGAAAAAATTTAATTAATCCAGCAAACGGATACCTGACATCATAAGACTTCCGCTAAAACAAATAAAGCAAGGGAAAGGAATATGAAGTCAATAAAAAAGATAAAAGGGAGAGTTATATAGGTGTTCTACAACAAGTATTCTATGTTAAATGTGTAGAAAAGATGTCATTGAGCTACATAGAGCAACCCTTTTGTCGTAACATGCCTGCAAGTTACCTTAAAAGTAAGCAAATTCTCCTTTTGAGCTAGCAAACAAAAAAGCCAAGGATGACCAAACGCATGATGGAAGCACAATTAATCAACATGCAGCAAGGATAACAACAAAAAATAGTGGAAAAAGAAAAACACGTGATAATAAACAGGAAAGAGGTAGGAAAAGAACACAACATGAATAATGAGGTGGTATGCAAGCTTCATTAGGCCTAAAAAATGATGTTAGGGACTTCCTTACCAATAATCATCTTCATGGACAAAGGATTCTCTGCAGCAATTCAATAATCATTAATTACCAACAGTTTTGGTTAGACTACTAATATTAACCGCTAACATTCCCTCATGCATATGTAAATGGGTATCAATTATGATTATACATAGCAAAAACATACATTGCACGAGTTATATAACCTTGGAAGAAGCAACTTAAATTTACAATCATTATCCGATCAAATGATTCGAGAGGCAAGGCCCATACGAGGCCAATGGTTTCATAAACAACTTACATGAGCATCAACATACACTTGGCATTTTTGGTACCCTTCAGATCCTTGTTCTCCTTTCTCAATGAATGAATTTGTGAATAGAGGATGTTAATCCTGGCTTGAGCATTCTTCATTTTAAGCTTCAATGTCTCTCTCTCAACAGTCAAATTATTTATTGATCTGACATAGCTAAGAGGAATCTAACAAGTTAAATAATTTGGATTCAAAAGAATTTTCCACCGTGCGAAATGGGCACGTTTTCGCATTAGTTTTTATCCTATTTGATGAATTATACTGTTTTAATTGTTTTCAGTTATAATTATGGGTGGAAGAGTTTCACAATCCATTAGAGAGAATAGGTGATTGAATGTGTGGATTTTGGATTTAATTTGGATTTTGAATGGTGAAAAAATGGTGGAGATTGGGATTGATTGGTGGGGAAGTAACTGGGGTTGGTACCTTCGGTTGCAAGAAATTTGTTGGGTGTTTTTAGTTTTTAGTTTTTCTTCCTAGCTCAAAATTTATGTCAAATGTTTTCAATTTTAAAAGAGTAAAAAAGTCGATCATATTAATTGTGGTGTAATAAAAGTGTTGTTGTCAGTCAACCGGTATTAAAGATCATGGTTTACATAGTAATTTTCAGTCAACCGTTACAAAAGTTTTACCTTTTATTTGAAAAAAAGGTATATCAGACTAGCTAAAGAGTTATGTCTATTCTATGAGGGATAAGATTAAACAGGCATAGCCCACCAAAATTAAATTTTACATGAGCAGTCCAGATAAGTAATATATGTACTTTTCCTAAAATTATTTACTTTCATAATTAGGATATTTTCGCATATATTTGCACATTAATTAAACTAAAATGCTCAAGAATATGTCCAATTTTAGAAATTTTGACAATAAATTCACGTGTTATGCATTAATATCTAAGTTATTAGTTTGAAAAATCAAATAAAAAATTTGTGAATCCAACATAAACTTCGTGTAGAAATATGACGTTTCTATAGCTTAAATCAAGTTTCGTGATAATAGTCTATTTGTTCAAAAGATTTTTTTTATAGTTGGATATGCAAAACTAGTATTTAGCACGTAATCTCTAAGTTATTCTAGCATGTATTGGTACAAGTTTAAAGTTAAATTGTTAATGACAAATTGAGGTATCTTGAACTTATCAATATTAAGTCTCTCAACTTGTCAATGATAAAATTGAGGTATCTTAAACTCATTAATGTAAGTCTTCAAACCCATTAATGATAAAACTGAGAGTATCCAATAATATGATTGACAAATTCATCATTAATAAAACTATGAATTGATGTCTCATTTCTTAACTCTCAAATTTATGATGAAAAAAGAACAAATTACAATTTAGTTACCAAGTTGAAACTCATATTCAGACAGAGCAACTATTTCATGTTTATTACAACTGACCCGCCGTTAGTGGAACTCGGTTAAAGTTAACTAACCGAGGGGTAAAATTATCTATTGACCTATTTTATTTTTCTTTTAAAGTGAAATTTAAAAACTTTGAAATAAATTAAATATTTTTTAATAAGATATTATTTTCATCACATCTCTCTAGTTTTTCTTCTTTTACTCCACCATTAATGATTCTTCTTCTTCTTCCCTATCCACTTCTTCATCTTCTTCCCCATCGTCGACCTCCATTTCTTCTTCTTTCCCATCGCTAACCTACTCCTATTCTTCTTCCCCATCTGCTGCTATTTGAAAACATCAACATAAACATCATCTTCTTTAACTCTCCATCGCTGTTCATCTTCTTTCTCTCTCCACTGCCGATGTGGCACAAACGATTTCAAAATCGACAGTGCTTCCCTCTTTCTTCCTCTTCCATCATCTGGGCTTGACGAACCCAAATGATGTTGGTTGTTTTAAGTGGTTTATGATGGTGGTAGGTGGGTGGTTTCTGGGTTTTCTGGGCGGGTCTGGGTGGAAGTGGTGAGTTTTTGATGTTGGTGGCCATCCATGGATTTGTTAGATGTTTGATGGATGTGTTTGATGGGTGGGTGTGGGTGGGTGGTTGATGTTGGTCATTTTCCATGGATGCGTTTGAAGATGATTGCAAGTGGATGTGATGGGTGCTTGATGTTTCACGATTGTAGGTGGATATGGTGTGTGTTTGATTTTTTATGATTACAAGTGGGTTTCTAGTGGAAGCAATGGGGGTTTTGCAATCGTTGATGACGGTATTTGATGTTGGTAGGTGTTTGATGCGTGGTGGGTGTTTAATTTTGGATCTTCATCTTCATGGAGTTGTTGATGGTGTTTGTTGATGATGTTGTTGATGATTTTCTAGATGGGGAAGAAGAAGTGCATGGGGAAGGAGAAGAAGAATCGGCAATGGTGGATGAGTAAAAAATAATTAGCCACAGTTTTGGTTGAGGACCCAGTTTTGATTTGGGTTTGAGAGAGGATAGGAGATTGATGGGTTTGAAGATGATTTAGAGGGTTTTTGATTCTTATATAAAAAATATATATATAATTTTAGATTATGAATTTGTTTATTTTTCGAGTTCATATAATGTTTTCTTACCATGAATGACGATTAATGATAAGTATTCTAGGTCAAATTTAGGAAAGACGTCATGGAGATACCTAGAACAACCCTTTGTCGTAACATACCTACAAGTTAGCTTAAAAGTAAGCGAACTCACCTATTAAGCTACCAAACAAAAAGGGCAAGGCTGACCAAATGCAGGATGGAAAGCACAATTAATCAACATGCGGCAAGGAAAAAAAAAAAAAAAACAGAGAAGGAGAAACACGTGATAATAAACAAGAAAGAGGTGGGAAAAGAACAGAAGATGAATAATTAGGTGGTAGGGCGGCCACAAGATTCATGAGAATTGTTAAAATGGCTCACACCTTAAGGGAAACACATCTAGTGGCGAACTAAATACCAACGTAATGGTAAGACTAGGTAATAGGCAACTAGCTTTCATCAAGTATAATAAAGTTATGAAAAATGGAACAATTTATATGACCAGGGCTTCAATTGAATCCATATGGTATAACAACAACATTCCATTGGCAAAGATGTGCTAAGCATGGATCGAGAATAGGATATTATTATGGTAACATTTATCTTTTCTTGTGTCTAGTACAAGTCAGAAACGAACAAGTATCTTGACAAATACCCAAAAATGTGTTTTTAAAAGGCTCTATAAACCTTATTAGATGTAGATCCTTTTGTGATCTAAATCATTTACTTCATTTGTCATTCTTTTCTCGACATTAGCCTTGGCCTAACGTGGGCATCAAAGGACGATCACTGACCACCCCCTAACATTGTCTTCTAACCTGATTTTGTGTTATAGGAATTGTTAGGTGATAGAAGCTTAAACCTTAATACCTCGTTTGATACAGAAGATTGGATTGAATTAATTTAATGTCTTTTTAGTTTTTAGTTTTCTTCTTTGGTCAAAATTTGTGTCCAATGTTTTTATTTTTTTAAAGAGTGAAAAATCAATTGTAATAATTGTGATACAATAAAGTTGTTGACAGTTTAAGTGAAAAACCAAAATATTAACTAAATTCCCATAACAGTATTAAAGATCAAGGTTTATATGGTAATTTGCAACCATACGTTACAAAAGTTTTCCTTTTATTAGAAAAAAAGTTTGTATAACAAAGTGGTCGAATAGGTATGTCTTTTGTATTAGGGATAAGGCTAAATAGTCAAAGCCCACCAAAATTTAAATATTATATGAACAATCTAGATAGGTAAAATATGTACTTTTCCTAAAATTATTTACTTTCATAGTAAGAAGATTTTTACATATATGGGATCTGCACATTAATTAAACTAAAATGCTCAAAACTCATGTGCAATTTTAAAAATTGTGACAATAAATTCTTGTGCTATGCATTAATATGTAAGTTTTTACACTAAGTTTTAAAAAAAAATGAGTAAAAATCGCACGAATCCAACATAAATGTTGTGTAGAAATATGACCTTGTCATATCTTAAATCATGTTTCGTGATAATAGTCTTGTTGTTCAAAAGATTTTTTTCTATAGTTGGATATGCAATACCAGTATTTAGCAAGTGATCACCAAGTTATTCGAGCATATAGTAGGTACAAATTCAAAGTTAAACTGCTAATGACAAATTGAGATATCTTCAACTTATTAACATTAAGTCTCTCGAACTCGTTAATGATAAAATTGAGGTATCTAGAACTCATTAATATAAGTCTTCAAACCCATTAATGGTAAAATTCAGATGACTCAATAATAAGATTCACAAATTCATAATTAATAAAATTATAAATTGATGTATCATTTCTCAACTCTCAGATTATAATTAAAAGAAAAAAATTATAAGTTTACATAAAGAGTTCAACAAAAACAAATTGCATGCAGTAATGCCAACTTCAATTGTATTAAATGAACAACTTTTTCTGTTCTTTTTTTTTTTTCAATGATTCTTTGTACTAATAATGTGATTACTAATTAGGAATTTTAATTAGGGGAAATAATTATTAATTGTTAGGGAAAAAAAATAATTAATCCAGCAAACAGATACCTGACATAATAAGATTTTCGCTAAAACAAATAAAGCAAGGGAAAGGAATATGAAGTCAATAAAAAGGATAAAAGGGAGAGTTATATAAGTGTTCTACAACAAGTATTCTATGTCAAATGTATAGGAAACATGTCATTGAGCTACATAGAGCAACCCTTTTGTCGTAACAAGCCTGCAAGTTACCTTAAAAGTAAGCAAATTCTCCTATTGAGCTAGCAAACAAAAAAGGCAAGGATGACCAAATGCAGGATGGAAGCACAATTAATCAACATGCAGCAAGGATAACAACAAAAAATATTGGAACAAGAAAAACACGTGATAATAAATAGGAAAGAGGTGGGAAAAGAACACAACATGAATAATGAGGTGGTATGCAAGCTTCATTAGGCCTCGAAAATGATGTTAAAGACTTCCTTGCCAATAATCATCTTCCTGGACAAAGAATTCTCTACCGCAATCCAATAATCATTAATTACCAACAATTTTGGTTAGACTACGAATATTAACCACTAACATTCCCTCATGCATATGTAACCGGGTCTTAATTAAGATTATACAAAGCAAAAACATACATTCCACGAGTTATATACCCTTTCAAGAAGCAACTTAAATTTACAATCATTATCCGATCAGATGATCCAAGAGGCAAGGCCTATACGAGGCCAATGGTTTCAAAAACAACTTACATAAGCATCAACATGCACTTGGCATTTTTGGTACCCTTAAGATCCTTGTTCTCCTTTCTCAATGAATCAATTTGTGAATGGATGATGTTAATCCTTGCTTGAGCATTCTTCATTTTAAGCTTCAATGTCTCTCTCTCAACAGTCAAATCATTGATCAATTTGACATAGCTAAGAGGTATTGGTGAACTAGCTCGAAATGTAACCCCAAAAATTCCAATGCTCTGATTGGGCTTAAGAGGCTCCATTAGAAAGCACCGCAACAATGGGCAAATTATTGCTGCTGCTGAAGGATCTGGATCGTTTCGCCTTCCTCTCCTCTATTAGAGTGAGAGCGGTGCTTGTGTATTTAGAACAAATAGTGGTGGACTATCATCCCTGTCTCTGTTGCACACTGGTAAATCATTTTGAGCATCTGTTGGAAGTTCATTGAGGTTCAGAAGATCCTTATTCTTGGAATCGGAAGTCTGCAACAGCGATTCCTTATTCATGTAGTCAGAATTCTGCAACAATTTAATCTACATTGGATAAAATTAAAATTTCAATGAGCATGAAATTTTGAGGTTTAAAAACAATGAAAGGGTAAGGAATGCATCTTAGTAGTATGAGATAAGTGAAAGAAAGTACATAAGAATGTCTAACCTAAGCAACCTATATTCTAACTTCTGCTCATTTATATTTGTTAAAGGTTTCCTCAAAGCTTCAAGTGACATAACAACCTTCTTTATCATCTGTCTGACGTAAGCAACCTTAAGCCACATACTTAAATTCAATTCAACTATCATCCTATAGCTTTCTCTACTCCCTTTTCTTTCACAAGTTTGAAATGTTTATTAGAATTTGCTTGGAAAATATAAAATTTCAAAACAGAAGGGAAATTCGAAAAACAAGCCTTCGCATTATTCATGGTTTCCATGTATGCATGATTATCAGCAGCTAGATCATCTTTAGTAGCTTCTGCTAGAAAAGTTGCCTTGCCATCACCCCATTCCTTTTTGATAAATGCTGCATATTGATTCCCATTCGATGCCCTTATGTTATTCTTATGAAATACTTTGCAGAGGACGTATAAATCCTTTTCCACCGAAAGAAGGAGAAAAAGAATGGAAACAAAAAACAAAAAATAAAACAAAATAAACAAGCAATAATGTTAATATTACAATTGTAATCTAGTTTGATTTCCAAGAAACTGCAAGAAAGGAAAAATACAATTAAACCTTAATACTTGAGACTTCACACTCATTAAAAGAGACCTTACCCCCAAAAGATAATGTGTGGAGTTGCTCATAACATTTAAACCCAAATGCCTATATATTAATAATACAATTACTCTTATAACTATCCATGATACTTAAACATGATGCGTATTATAACTACCCAATAATAATAAAATTCATGCATAGGAAAAAATCAGTGCCCTCACTATGTAAGTAATGAGACCATCTAACTATATTGAGTTATGTCTTGTGTCATATAAAGTTTAAGAATGTAGTCTTATTTTTTCAATATAAATTATTCTACATAAAACAATATAATTATAAAATCTCGTTGCTGACGTGATAAGAGCATCCTATATAAGATTTTCTCCTTGTATAGTAACTAAACTCACAAAACGATAAATCTAGCTTGTCGAGTTGCTCATAACATTTGTGTAGAACCCAGAATTTCCTTTTTCTAGGAAAATTAATTTTTTTGATGAATAGTAATTTCGAGTAAATAGTAACAGTATGAATAGTGATTTCATGAAATAGACCCCAAAGAATCGTAAAATTATAGAATGAGTAATGGAGTCTAATGAAACTGAAATGAAATAAAAATGAGTCCGTTTGAGTAGATTTTAAGAGTTCCGAATTGTAAGCCCTCTATTGTAATTTTACTGATTTCCCCGGAAATAGTCCTAAGTAATGATTAGAGACTTTAAATGGTTTATGAAAACACTTAGGTCATAGAAGACCCATAGAGCTCAATTTAAACTCGATTGGAGATTAAATGGAAGGGTAAAATGGTGAACAAAATCTAGAAAATATTTAAGGAAATAAGGGACTAAATTGAAGATAAGTTTTAATAATTGTGGTTAAAGTGAAATTAAGCTAAAAGTCAAGGGAGGAGACTAAAATTTTAAGGGACGTGACCGTCATTTGTAGAATTATTTGGGGAGGAAAATAGAAGCCAAAAAGTTTGAATTGACTCACAAAATAGTGAGCAGAAAACAAAAGCTATCGCGCGAGAAGAAGAGAAAGAAGAGAAGAAGAAAGAAGAAGAGAAGAAAGAAGAAGAAGAAGAAGAGAAGAAGGAGCCATCACCGCCGATCGAATAGCTCATCGAACCCGCGGCAGAACCAGACCGTAGACGAGCAGAACGACGGCAGAAGCAAACCTGAAGCCGGCGATCGAGCGACGCAGAGCCGCAAGGCAGAACCGAGTCGATCGGAGCGGAAGACGACGCTGATCAGTTGCCGTCTCGACCACCTACATAACCCATCTTGACCCAGCTGCAATCTCGACCAAAAACAGCCCAAGACAGTCGACTAAACTCGAACCAAAGCAGGGACGCGAAAGAGGGATCGGCCGAGAGAGAGAGAGATCGCGTGAGGGAGAGGAAGGAGAGGAAGACCAAGCTAGAATCAAGCCATTTTCGCTCCAAATCAGTGCAGTTGCAGCCGTGATGCACCAGAAGCAAAGACAAAACGAAGAAGGAGAAGACGAAGCCACGAGGAGGAGGTAGCTTCGGCCATGTGAGGGAGGAGCTAGATCAAGCAATTTCAAGCTATTTTCAAGGTTCCCATCAAGCTTTCAAGCTCACCCAAGTTAGAAAACCAAGATTGAGCAAGAAAATCAAAGTGAAAGGTGGTAAGTTATTTGATTCGAAATTGATTCGCGTTGATGATTTTTATTGGTGATTTAAGTTGAATTTGAATTGGATTTTATTACAATTTGTTATTGATTAATATTGAGTAAATATGAGTTGAAAAATAAGCGAATTGGTGTTGATTGGGAGCTTAGGAAACTAAGAAAATATCAAAGAGTTAGAGAGAGACTAAAACGCGCAATAAATTAGTTTGAAAGACAATTTCGTAAATTGACCCTTATGACGTCCGTTAAGAGTTCGAATGACCCTAATGATTTTAATTAGGCGTATTGAGATTATTAAAAGTCGAAAAGTAAATGAAGGAACCAAAAATAAAGGGTTGCAAGTAAAAAGGGTCATATAGGGGCGATTGTGTAATTTCGAGTTTCCAAAAGTGACGTGAACGAAAATTTACATTTCCATATATTATGTAGGTGACGAGGATGCTCAAGGATAGAGGCGAGAGGAGTAGGGGCTCCACACGTACCATTTCCAGTCATCAATTTTGTGAGTAAGTTTTATTTTAAAGATTTTAAAGTATCTCAAATTATTAAATTTGATTTGATAAGTAATTGCTTATTTGAGTTTACTTTAAATGCATTGATATATGCATGAGCATTAGCTTGAAATGAGAATGTGATTTTATATGCATAGATATAAAGTTGTTGAAATGAAATTTCAGAAACTAAGTTTTCAGGTTTGAATTGAGAAAATCAGTTTTAGTGCTTAATGCACTCAGAAAATGAGTTTTAGTGTTTATTGCACTCAGAAATCAGATTTTGGTGTTGTATGCACTCAGAAAAGAGTTTTGTGCTTTTGCACCAGAAAGTTAGAGCAAAAAGAAAAGTGTTTTCAAACCCATAAGTATACCCTTAGAGATTTCAGATCAGTTTAGACCCGACCTATCTATCCTACATCAGTTGACATAGTCCTGGGTAGAGGTAAGTCACTAACCTAGGGGGGACAAGTGTCAGAGTCTGTCAGTCGAGTCACCATTACTGATGTGGGGTAGTATTTCGTGTGTTATGGTTAGCGCTGAGAAATTCCGCACATAGCCACGAGATGTCTCAGAGCAGGCGAGCTATGGTTAGCACTAAGAAATTCCGCATATAACCGCGAGATGTCTCAGAGTTGATGAGCTATGGTTAGCGCTGAGAAATTCCGCACATAGCCGTTAAATTCGAGAGACCCCAGATTTAGGGATACTATGATAATTTTGACAGATATCAAGAAACAACGTTAAAAAGAAAAATAGATTTGAGAGAAAAGAAGTTTTAAAATTGTTATTCTAGTTATTTATGATTTACAGTTGCAAGTTTTGAATTTAAAAGCAAGCCTATGTTTATATATAAATTCTCTTGTTTAAATTGAGTTTTAAGAGATTTAAGTTTGAAACGCTTTAGAAATAAAGAATAGTTTTCAAACATTTTTAGAGGATGACGTTTTGAAAATTAGATTTTCAAATGAAAGAAATATTATCACTCACTGAGCTTCTAGCTCATTATATTTTCTGTTTTATATAAAAACCTCCTCAGGTACTCTCAACAGTTAGTCGAGAAGCAGCATCACCTCCAGCGGGCGAGCCAACGCGACATGACATCATTTAAGTAGCCCATTTTGTTTCATAAATTATATTTTCATGTAAATATCTTTTAAAAGTGTATAAATGATTTGTAATTATTTGCTCGTAAATGTTTTAAATTGTTTTTGATTAAATGTGTTTTATTAAATTGTGTTTGGATTTTATTGAGTTGATTTGAAAATCAAATGCAAGATTGAGGCCTACAGGCAACTAGAAGTTGAGTTGGTGATAAATTTTAGTCGAAGTGCTAAAATTTTATAATTTGCAGGGTAGCAAAGTCCGAAAAACAAACGGAATGTTGCCCAAATTTTTATAAAATGTTTTGTAAAGGTTTGAAATAAAAATGAAAAAATTTCCTACGCGTTTTCAGTTTTTAAAGAAAAACCAACCCAACAATATTTTAAAAAGCATCAAAGAGTTTAGCGTTCGCTCCACGGGTTTCGCTTAGCCCGACGAGTCGGGTCTGAGAGGGATCCGTTGGGATGCCCGACATGACCTACTAGATCAAAGTTAGAGGTATCTGGGTTGAGTCACGTCACGAATATAGTCGGACGAAAATACCCTTGTTGGAAGAATAATAGTTATGGATGATTTTAAATCCAATTGAATTTTTTTCAAAGCTTGCAATTGAGAGTTAAGACACTCATTTAGAGCATTGTATGGTCAATTTGATGATTAGATGACCATGAAATTTTTTTAGAATTTATTTAGAGGTGAATGAATTAAATGATTGACTAATAACATGCAAACACATATGACTAAGAGTTAATGGTCAATTGGAGGATAGATTAAAGGTATTTTGATCACGAAAAATGAGGATTACATAAAGTGAATGATTCTAGAGAAAATTGAGAAGAAGGAAAGTGAGAAAGCAAGAGATAATTGAACCAATGAAAAGGTAAACAAATGTGACCAAGGGCATGATTGACATTATGGTGATAGTTTAAGGGCAAAATGGGCAAGATAAGCTAAGGGCATGAAGAGTAATTATGTGCCAAACTTGAGGGGCAATTAGTTAGCTAAATGATGGGTATAAATAAGTGAAGAAAGGGCTAGAAATCTGCAGAAGAATGCAGAAACTTTCAGTTGAAGCACAAAAACATAACAGCCTGTAGTGCAGAAGAGATACCAAGAATATCAGCCTATTTCATCTCTTTTCGAGCCATTTCCAACAAATTTCAAGCCCCTAAAAGGTTGTGAACAAGTCTAGGGAAGTTATTCAACAAAAATCAAGTGATTTGGTGAGGTAAGAATTGAGTTTTCATGGTTTGATTGTCTGAAAAAAAAAAAAATCTGGACAGTTGTCCAATGCTGTTCACTTTTGGTTTTGGTGATTGATGAACTTTTTATGCATGGATTTAGAGTTTTGGAGGCTTCGCACTTGGAGGAAAACAAATCTAGGGACGCAAAACCAATTGGTAAGCATTTGAACGGAAAATGAACTCTTGAATTGAATGTGAATTGGTGTTGTTTAAGATGTTCGTTTATTTACCATGAATTTTGATGTGGTTGATGATCATGGAAAGGAAAGAAAATGGTTTGAATGTGTGTGTATGCATGTATGGCCAAGAGGAGTTTGGTGATATAATTGGATTGATTTTGATGCCTTGGTAAAATTGTATGACGTTTTGGCATGAATTTAAGTTAATAAGTGTGAAGAAAACGAAAGAAAATGGATGATATGCTTTTAAGTGAAAAAATTTCAGTTGTGTTCAATTCTTGATTCCATATATATTTGATGATTTTGATGGAGTTTTGTGCTTAATTATATGTATTTAAGTTGGTTCGAATCAAGAAAAAAAAAAGAAGTCATGTGTATATATATCTATTTGAATTGACCAGGTTGAAGGGTTATGATTTAAATAATAAATTGAGTTTATTAGTTGGATGTATATATGAATTCTAAGTGAAAAATTGTGCTTGGATTATATGTAGGAGGAGTGAAGAACAAAGGAAGAATTTGAAGGAGTGGTTTACTAGTTTGGAAGCAAGTTGTGAGTGTCGTTATTTTAAAAGTTTTTATGAGTTTTATTAGTTGATAAATTATGCTTGCAAGTATTGATTTTATATCCAAGTTAAATATTGTTGAATTGATTACATTTTACCATGTTAGTGTTTTTTTTTTTTAAATGCATGTAAGTTTCCAAATTTAAGTTGTAAATGTATATGTATTTTAGTAGTAAAGCAATTTATAAATGCCTTGCCTAAACCCAAGATCCAAATTAAGTATTTGGATATGAACCAACAAATAGTTGTTGACAGTTGCTAAAACCACTGTTGTTGGTAGTTAATAAATGCATAAAAGAAGGTAGAATGACTGTTTTTGTTATTGTTGAAAAACATTTAGTATAGCATACGGAGAAAAACTGAGAAAGAGAGAACAAACAGTGCAAATAGCTGCACATGGCAAGGAAAATCACACTATGATTTGAGGTTCCTTTCCACCTTTATGATTGAAATCTGACCAGTTGAATAATCTCGATCCAGAAAAATTTTCCACTGTGCGAAATAGGCACGTTTTCGCTTTGGTTTTTAACCTATTTGATGAATTATACTACTTTAATTGTTTTCAGTTACAATTGTAGGTGGAAGAGTTTCATAATCCATTAGAGAGAATAGGTGATGGAATGTGTGGATTTTGGTTTTAATTTGGATTTTGAAAGGCAAAAAAATGGTGGAGATTGGGATTGATTGGTGGGGAAGTAACTGGGGTACCTTTGGTTGCAAGAAATTTGTTGGGTGTTTTTAGTTTGTAGGTTTTCTTCCTGGGTCAAACTTTGTGTCAAATGTTTTCAATTTTAAAAGAGTAAAAAAATCAATTATATTAGTTGTGGTGTAATAAAGGTGTTGTTGTCAGTCAACTGGTATTAAAGATCAAAATTTACATGGTAATTTGTAGTCATACGTTTCAAAAGTTTTTCTTTGTATAAAAAGGTAGTATCAGACTAGTTAAAAAGTTATGTCTATTCTATAAGGGATAAGATTAAATATGCATAGCCAACCAAAATTAAATTTTACATGAGCAATCTAGATAGGTAATATATGCACTTTTCCTAAAATTATTTACCTTCATAATTAGGATATTTTCGCATATATTTGCACATTAATTAAACTAAAATGTTCAAGAATATGTCCAATTTTAGAAATTTTGACAATAAATTCACGTGTTATGCATTAATATCTAAGTTATTAGCTTGAAAAATCAAATAAAAATTTTGTGAATCCAACATAAACTTTGTGTAGAAATATGACCTTTCTATATCTTAAATCAAGTTTCGTGATAATAGTCTATTTGTTCAAAAGATTTTTTTTATAGTTGGATATGCAATACTAGTATTGCGCAAGTAATCTCTAAGTTATTCTAGCATGTATCGGTACAAGTTCAAAGTTAAATTGTTAATGACAAATTGAGGTATCTTGAACTTATTAATATTAAGTCTCTCAACTCGTCAATGATAAAATTGAGGTATCTTAAACTCATTAATATAAGTCTTCAAACCCATTAATGATAAAATTAAGAGTATCCAATAATAATTGTAACACCCCAAATATTTTAAACATGCATATCAATTTTAAATTGAGATTTGACATGCAAAAGTAGATTAAGCATGAATATATATTGTAAACCTCAATTCTATTTACGGATTCTCTAGTAATAATCCCTAAGTGATATTTTGAAACCCTAAACGATCAATAAAAGTACCCAAAGAATGTAGGGAGTTCTTAGATATTGATTGAACTTAATTCAAGCATAAATAGGAGGGTAAAATGGTAAAGGTCCTTAAGAGATTATTAAAGTGATAAGGGACTAAATTGAAATAACAATATTATATTTGGGGTCAAACTAGAATTAAGTAAAGTTGAGGGACGAAAACCAAATTTTTCAAGGGACGTAATGGTCATTTTTGGAAAAGATAAAATAAATAAATGTTGACCTGTGTGTTCTCGCCACAAACCAGAAACCATACATAGAAACCAAAGGAAAAAAATAGAGAGAAGGAAAGAAAGAGAGATTTTGGTCATGAAGAAAATAAGCATGATCAAGTGAGATTCAAGCCAAATTTTGAGCTCAAAATCAAGTTTCTAAGCTAATCTAAGGTGGATAATCAAGTCTAGAGCAAGAAATCAAGCCAACAAAGGTGAGTTTTATTATTTTTTTTAAGGTTGTTAGTGATGTTGGATTGATGTTTATATTGATGTTTGAGTTGGATTTTGAGGTGGGTTTTTATGTATGATATTAGTTGAGTACTTAGAGAACAAAAGCAAAAGTAAACCATGTAGTATCATGAAGCTTGATGTGTTAGGGTTGTGTTGGAAAATTCTAAAATGGATTTGAGTTTGTGTTGGAATGAAATATGTTGTTTGATTAAATGCCTAAAAGAGATAACATGGAAAAATTGAGAGAAATGAAATTGATGTGAATAAAGGTATGAAAAGCCATAGTGAGGGGTGTAGGAATCCAATGTAATTTGAGTCATTTAACCATGATTCCATGTTGAAAATATGTTGGAGAAACCTATAAGCAAGTTGGAAATCAATTTAAACCATTTCAACTTAAAAGGTCATATGAAGGACATAAGTGAATACCATGAATGCCACTTCTTTTATGTGTTCTAATGCATTGAACGAGTATAATTGAGTGTGAATAACATTAGGAAAAGAAGAATTGAAATTAGAAATTGAAAATGTGAAAAATGCATCTAAATTAGTTGGAATTTCCTATGTTTCGACATCCGATAGTTGGAATTTTACAGAACCGTTTTGCGGGTGACCTAAATGCAAGTTAGGAAGATAAATGGAGCAACAATTGAGGAAAGAAAAGCAAGTGAGAGGGCTGTGAATAGTGTTCGGTCAAAGGGGGTGTCAAAAATTTGACTTTTCGTTTTGGGTTCCAGAAAATTATTTCGGGCATATGGGAATGTTCCTAGGTGTATATAAATAAGGTTCATGGAAAAAAAATTGAAATTTTAGAGCTTCAATTAAGTAGAAATCAAGTAAGGAAGTTTTTTTGTGAAAAGTATCCTTTTATGGGTTATTTGAGTTATAAGTTATTTAACGAGTTTTATGAAGTTAAATGTTATATATTCTAAGTGAGAATGTGATATGTAGGTGAGAAGGTAGCTCAAGGAAGCCAAGGAAAAGGAAAAGAAAAGGTTTGAGCTTTCGTTAGAGAGTAATAACTAAAGGAAAGTGGCAAAAAGGTTGGTGTACATTTAATTTGAATTTTGTTTTTAAATGTTTGAATATGATTTTCTAAATGGTTAATCATTGAGTTGTTTAATTAAAATGATTTGTTAAACATGTTTGAAATGTATATTTTGCATGACTATATGAATTTGAGAGAAATTGAGTATTGAAAATGATGTGATTGAATAATTTATGAAATCTTTTAATTGAAAAGAAAATGATGACTTTTATATGTATCCATATGGAATTATTAAATAAGCCCTAGTAAACCTGAGTATTGGTAGTTGGGGATTGGAACTTGGCATGCTATAAGGTTATTATAGCAGAACTGCACCGATACGTCTGAAATAAAATGATAATCATTAATTTAGAGACCTTGAGAGGCACCGAGTGTCTGATTCCAAATGATTGATTTTATATATGTGTAATACAATCCGGTAGGTAGGCACCGAGTGTCTGATGTTGGAAAGCCCGTTTTTCAGTCTATGGTATCATACTAGTGTTTACAAAGGGCAACGGAAATTGTTTTGATAAGTTGTGGAATTTGAATGCTAGAATCGGTTTTTGAAAATGTATAATGAGATGTTACAATTATTTAAATTGAAATGTTTGTTATTTTTACTATATGATATCGGTGTATTCAAAAATTTTATTTTCAAATTTAGTGTACACCCACTAAGCAAATATGCTTAGCGCATTGGAATTTCCACACGTAGGTAGTAGATTACGTCAGGAGAGCGAAGATTGAAGAGAAAGCACATCTGCAACGAGCTAATACAGTCACATCTATCATTCCATGTTTATTTTTGGGTATACATATATTATTTTTGGTTTTGTATATAAAAGTTTCAATTTGTATGCATGTGCATGAATATATGTATTTGGTTTTGAAAACGGGAACTGTTGTAAAGAAAATGAGTTTATGTAAATATTTTGGTAAATGTGGTGTACATGGATACTAATAAGCCAAATGGAGTTTGGTTCTAGTTGTTGAATTTTGATTATGGATAAATATTGTGTTGGAAATGAAAATATTGAATTTGTAACAGGTTCGTTAAGTTCAAATTTTAGGGGAAAATCTTGTAGTTTTTTCCGTTTGAAATAAAAGAGTTTTATATTATTTGTAAAGTTTTTGAAATTTCGTATTTTGATATGAATAAAATGAATATATGGTTTTATAATTAAAGATTTCGCAAAAAGGATATGAATGTAGCACCCCTTAGACTCGTCTGATGAAAGGACAGGTAGGGGGTGTTACAATAAGATTCACGAATTCATCATCAATAAAATTCTGAACTGATGTCTCATTTCTCAACTCTCAAATTTACAATGAAAAAAGAACAAATTACAATTTAGTTACCAAGTTGAAACTCTTATTCAGATAAAGCAACCATTTCGTGTTTATTACAACTGACCCACCGTTAGTGGAACTCGGTTAAAGTTAATTAATTGAGGGGTAAAATTGTTTATTGATTTTTTTTATTTTTCTTTTAAAGTGAAATTTAAAAACTTTAAAATAAATTAAATATTTTTTAATAAGATATTATTTTCATCACATCTCTCTTGTTCTTCTTCTTTTACTCCACCATTACCAATTCTTCTTCTTCGTCCTTATCCACTTCTTCATCTTCTTCCCTATCGTCGACCTCCACTTCTTCTTCCTTCCCATCGCTAACCTACTCATTTTCTTCTTCCCCATCTACTGCTATTTGAAAACATCAACACAAACATCATTTTCTTCATCTCTCCGTTACTGTTCATTTTCTTCCTCTTTTTTATCTCTCTTTTCTCTCCACCGTCGACGTGATGCCAACAATTTCAAAATCGACAGTGCTTCCCTCATTCTTCCTCTTTCATCATTTGGGTTTGACAAACCTAGATGATGTTGGTTGTTTTAAGTGGTTTATGGTAGTGGTAGGTGGGTGGTCTATTGGTTTTATAAGTGGGTCTGGGTGGAAGTGATGAGTGTTTGATGTTGGTGGCCATCCATGGATTTGTTAGATGCTTGATGGATGTGTTTAAAGGGTGGGTATGGGTGGGTGTTTGATGTTGTTCATCGTCCATGGATGTGTTTGAAGATGATTGCAGGTGGGTATGATGGGTGCTTGATGTTTGACAATTGTAGGTGGATATGGTGTGTGTTTGATTTTTTATGATTACAAGTGGGGTTTTACAATGGCTGATGAGGGTGTTTGATGTTGGTAGGTGTTTGATGTGTGGTGGGTGTTTAATCTTGGATCTTCATTTTCATGGAATTGTTGATGGTGTTTATTGATGATGTTGTTGATGATTTTCTTGATGGGGAAAAAGAAGTGCATGTGGTGGAAGAAGAAGAATCGACAATGGTGGATGAGTAAAAATTAATTAGACACAGTTTTGATTGAGGACTCAATTTTGATTTGGGTTTGAGAGAGGATAGAAGATTGATGGGTTTGAAGATGATTTAGAGGGTTTTTAATTCTTATATATAAATATATATATATATAATTTTAGATGATGAATTTGTTGATTTTTTTAGTTCATTTAGTTTTTTTTTTTTTACCATGAATGACGATTAATGATAAGTATTCTAGGTCAAATTTAGGAAAGATGTCATGGAGCTACGTAGAACAACCCTTTGTCGTAACATGCCTACAAGTTAAAAGTAAGCAAATTCACCTATTAAGCTACCAAACAAAAAGGGCAAGGTTGACCAAATGCAAGATGGAAAGCACAATTAATCAACATGCGGCAAAGATAACCAAAAAAAAAAAAACGGAGAAAGAGAAACACGTGATAATAAACGAGAAAGAGGTGGGAAAAGAACACAACATGAATAATGAAGTGTTAGGGCGGCCACAAGATTCATGAGAATTGTTAAAATGGCTCACACCTTAATGAAAACGCATCTTGTGGCAGACAAAATACCAACGTAATGGTAAGACTAGGTAATAGGCAACTAGCTTTCACTGAGTGTAATAAAGTTACGACAAATAGAACAATCTAAGTGACCAGGCTTAAGTTGAATCCATATGGTATAACAACAACATTCCATTGGCAAAGACATGCTGAGCATGGATCGAGAATAGGATATTATGATGGTAACATTTATCTTTTCTTATGTCTAGTACAAGTTAGAAACGAACAAGTATCCTGACAGATACCCAAAAATACGTTTTTAAAAGGCACCATCAACCTTATTAGAGGTAGATCCTTTTGTGATCTAAAACATTTACTTCTTTTGACAGTCTTTTCTCTACATTAGCCTTGGCCTAACGTGGGCATCAAAGGACGATCGCTGACGACCCCCTAACATTGTCTTCTAACCTTATTTTGTGTTATAGGAATTGTCAAGTGATAGAAGCTTGAATCTTAATGCCTCGTTTGATGCAGAAGATGGATTGAATTAATTTGATGTCTTTGGATTAGATTGAAGAGGATAGGATTGGATTGGATTAACTAATCCTACATTGTGTTTGGTGCAGTTGGAATTAGCTTCAATGTCTCTCTCTCGACAGTCCAACCATTGATCAGTTTGACATAGCTAGGAGCTGTTGACGAATTAGCTGTAAATGTAACCCCAAAAAATTGAGTGCTCTCCTTTGGCTCAATAGGCTCCATTAGAGAGCACTCCAACAATGGAGAAATTATTGCTGCTGCTGAAGGATCTGAATCGTTTTGCCATCATCTCTTGTATTGGAGAGGGAGAGGTGCCTGTGTATTTGGAACAAATAGTGAAGGACTGTCATCCCTGTCTCTGTTGCACACTAGTAAATCATTTTGAGCATCTGTTGGAAGTTCATTGAGGTTCAGAAGATCCTTATTCTTGGAATCAGAAGTCTGCAACAGAGATTCCTTATTCATGGAGTCAGAATTCTGCAACAATCCAACCCATATTTGATGAAATTAAAATTTCAAGAAGCAAGAAATTTCAAGGTTAAAAAACAATTGAAGAGTGAGGAACACATTACAGTAGTATAAGATAAGTGAAAAAAAGTCCACAAGAATGACTTACCTAAGCAACCTATATTCTAACTTCTGCTCATTTATATTTTTTAAAGCTTTCCTCAAAGCTTCAAGGGACTTAAATGACCTTCTCAGTATTCATGGTTTATCAGAATTTGCTTTGAAAATATAAAACTTCAAAACAGAAGAAAATTCGAAAAACAAACCTTCTCATTATTCATGGTTTCAATGTATGCATCGATATTCCTTTCAATGTATGCATGATTATCAGCAACTTGATCATATCCAGCAGCTTCTCCTGTGAAAGTTCCCTTGCCGTCACCCCATTCCTCTTGGATAAATGGTGCATATTGATTCCCACTCATTGCTCTTATGTTGTTCTTATAAAATACTTTGCAGTGCACGTATAAATTCTTTTCCACCAAAAGAGTGGGAGATAAAAAGGAAAACAGAAAACAAAATAAACAAACAGTAATCTTCATATCATAGTGGTATTCCTCTCGTAACTATCGAAGATACTTAAACATATGCCACCCAATAATGACACAATTCATGCATAAGAGAAAAATCAATGCCCATACGTAAGTAATGAGACCATTCAATTTTATAGAGTAATGTCCTATATTTTGTAAAATTTCAGAATGTAGACTTACTTCCACAATATAAATTGTTCAACATAACACAATATAATTATACAATCTCACTACTGATAACATAATGAGAGTATCCCATATAAGATTTTCTCCCTGAATAGTCATTAAACTAACAAAACGATAAATCTAGTTTGTCGAGTTGCTCATAACATATAAACCAAACCACCCATTAATGACACTATTCCTACATGGCAACTAAACTCATAAAATGATAAATTTAATTTGTTGAACTAATCATAACATTAAACCCAACTACCAATTGCTAATACAATTTCTAATCGTAGCTGAATCCACAAAACGATAAATTTATTTTGTTCAGTTGCTCATACCATTTAAACCAAACTATCTAAACATAAGGTCCACGGTCTTACTTTTCTTTTTAAGAAATCTAAAATCAACCGAACAAGTACTAATTGAAACCACCAACAATAATTCCTACAAACCATCACTTGTCCGGCTTGAAATTTGTCATGTTCCTCTTCGACAAGACGATACTCATGCATAATCCAATTTGTCCGCTGCCCATCTGAAACACGCCTATAATGGAACACGAGGGACTTTTTCAATCCAATCAATTGTTTCTTTTAGTGAATCTCATGATCTTCGTTATCGCTTTCCAATACCCTTTCCCTGTGTTACTATTCATTTTTGCCCCAATTCTATACTTCTTGTCCAACGCACTAAAAAAGTACCACTCTTGGTCTTTGGTCTTTAACCTCGAATAATCTACAACCCCATGCATAAAGAAATATCAAATTAAAATGCAGCCCAAATAACAACAAAAAGAAATACATAACCTATTGGCATTACAAAACGTTACCTAGGAAGAACAACATTAATCAACATATTGTGAAACTATACGTAAGCAAAACATATAAATAAACAAATCTAGCATGCATTTAAATGAAAAAGGAAAATTCAAAAACTAGAAATAACCAAACAAACCCCTTTTGAAACCTAATATAACCAACAAAAATACTAAAACATCTTTAAATACTAAATATAAAGAAAATGGAAAAGACATTAAAAAATTAAAAAAAAAATTAAAAAAAAAAATGTATCAACCTCAGAAATAAGAGATAGACAAAAAGGTAGTACGTATTAATAGCTGAGTTGAGAAATAGTTAAAAAGAAAAAGAAAAAAAAAAGCAGAAGCAGTATCTACCAGCAAGGTCCCATGGCTCAATTTTGTAGATATCAATCTCTGTAATAATATTGAAGCGAAAAGGCTTGTTGATGATCTTCCCCTTCAAGTAATAGCTAACTAGCTCCTTATCAGTTGGGTGGAATCCAAACCTAGATACAAGTTTAGTTGTTATTATAGTGTTTGCTATGACTGTTGCAATTGTGGGTGGAAAAGTTTCACAATCTATTAGAGAGAACAGGTTATGGAATGTGTGGGTTCTGGTTTTGATTAGAATTTTGAAAGACAAAAAGAAATGGTCGAGATTGGGATTGATTGGTGGGGAAGCAATAGGAGTGGGTACCTTCAATTGCTAGAAATTTGTTGGGTGTTTCTAGTTTTTAGTTTTTCTTCTTAGGTCAAAATTTGTGTCAAATGTTTTCACTTTTTAAAAAGTGAAAAGTCAATTGCATTAATTGTGATACAGTAAGTTGTCATTTTAAGTGAAAAACCAAAATATTAACTAAATTCCTATATCAGTATTAAAGATCAAGGTTTACATGATAATTTATAGTCATACGTTACAAAAGTTTTTCCTTTTATTAGAAAAAGAGTTTGTAACAAAGTGGTCAAATAGGTGTGTCTTTTGTATCAAGGATAAGACTGAATGGTCATAGCCCACCAAAATTAAATATTATATGAAGAGTCCATATAGGTGAAATATGTACATTAATTAAACCAAAATTAAAATTATTTACTTTTATAGTAAGGAGATTTTTACATATATGGGATCTGCACATTAATTAAACTAAAATGCTCCAATCTCATGTCCAATTTTAAAAATTTTGACAATAAATTCACGTGGTTTGCATAATCTGTAAGTTTTTACACTAATTTTAAAAAAACGAATAAAAATCTCGCGAATCCAACATATACATTGTGTAGAAAACTAGAAATATGACATTTCTTATAATACACCGTCCCAGTTTTAGTATTGTAGAGGAAATATAAAGTATAAGTATTGTAAATATATTGTATAAGTATGCCCTCATTTATTAGGATAAAGAAACCGATTTAATTTTTTGGATATGTAAATCACATTCTAATGGAAATTTCCATTTGGACTGGAAATGCATTCAAATCCGAATAATGATATGATGATTTATTAAAGTATATAATGAGAATTAGTGATAAAGAAATTTTTATCAAAGAGTATGATTAAGTGAATTAACTAGAGATTATATAAAGACACATGTGAAATTGAGTTCACGGAATTGATTTTGGATTCGAAAAATGACATGATGGTTGATTAAAGTGTATGATACAAATGGGGTTGATGAAATTTTAAAGAAACGACATTAGTAACTCAATTGATTGGAGATATAGGCAAGAAAAATTTTTGGATACGCAAAAAGTATGGAAATACATTAAAATAGAGGGCAAAATTATCAAAATAAAGTAAAGGCATGCATTGTAATTATATGGCAAACTTAAGGGGCAATTAGTTAACTAAAATGAGAGTCTATAAAGTGGAGAACTTGCTGGAAACATACAGAACACACCAACAGAAACCAGAAATTAAATTCGGCAGAAGCAGAAACAAAACAGAGCAGTTATCTGCCAGCAGGGGACGAGGTTGACCAGCAGCTGTTCTCCAGCCTTTTCAAGCCATTTTTCAGTAGATTTCAAGCCCCCAAAGGGTTGTAAACAAGTCTAGAAAGATTATCCAACAAGATCTAGTCATTTGCAAGTGGTAAGGATTGAGTTTTTATGACTTGAATGTGAGAAAAACTGACTATGTGCTGTCATGTGAGTTTTGGATGATTCTAATGAGATTTTTATACATGGATTTAAAGTTTTGGAGCTTCAATCTTGTGGGGAAGCAAGGCTAGAGGTTGGAGACAAATTGGTAAGCAAACTAATAAAGATGAAGTTTTGATTTAAACATGAATTGAGGTTGATTATGGTGTTGATTGTTTTGCCATGAAATTAAAAGTGGTTTTGGTGCATGTAAATTTAAGTGTGAAACCCGAAGAAGTGTGGATGTGAATCTTTGTATAACTCACGGCCAAGCTTAGGGTTTGATGATTCAATTTGAATTTGATGTGTTTGAGTAGTTTTTATGCCTGAAAGTGTGATAAAAAAAAATCATAGGACGATGTTGGAATGAAGAAACCAAAATAAGATGTGTATAGTGTAGTGTTCGGCCAAGACTTGGTGCTTATGTTAGGCCATTGTTTTTTAATGGTTTCATATGTTTTTGGATGGTTAATAAACTAAGTAAATGATGGAATTGAAATGGATTGAAAAACAAATGCATTGGATGGCAAAGAGTAGGTTTCAGCCAACTTGACATGTAAGGTTCTACAAGTGTGTTCAAAAATGAATAATATGAATTTTAACTCCATTTGAACCAGTTTTTATGCTTGAATATCATGAATAAAATTGAAAGAAAGTATGGTGAATAAATGGAGTGTTTAGAATGTAAAAGAAAAAGGATAAATTAAGGTTATTTGATAATAAAATTAAGGTTATTTGATAATAAAGTTGTGGTGTAACGGTGCATGTCCACAAAGTATGTGTTGTGTGCCAATTTAGATTGATTCAGAGGTTATTGAAATTAGGATGCGGATATGTGTAGGTAAAGAGTAAACAAGGGATTCGTAATCACGCTCGGAAGTGAACTAAAATTTGTATGTTTCTATTTTAAATGTTTTGTTATGATTTTAGTAAATTCATGTCATGTTATATATGTTGAAATGAATTTTAAATCAATGAACCTTATATAAAAATAATGCATGGTTTATATAGATTTTTATATAAGCTATGGGGTGAATTTAATTTTCGAATCGAATAAATTTTATGTGAAAAGGCTTTGTGTGGACATGAGACAAGAAATGTGTTTATAAATTGTTATACGATATGTGATTTTTAATCAAAAATGGAAAGAGAAAATGAAATGAGTTTGAAAACCTATGGTATGCCTTTAGGTATTACAGATATCTCAAGTAGAGGTCGAGTACCTTAAGCGTGCATTGGCAAAGTGAGGGGTGTCAATCTGTCACTAACCAATCTAACAACGGGAGGTATCCGCAGGAGGTTATATGGGTCAATTTAGTTCTGTGAGTCGTCCAATGCATGTACGGGGTATATTATTAGCTAGCTTCCACCTGAGCGAGGAAAAATGTCAATCCGTAGCGAGGCACAATTCCGCTATGCTTAAACCGGATTGATGGCCTGAACGAGGAAAAAATTCTGTGATGGCCTAAGCAAGGTAAAATTCCGCTATATACTTAGCATACCATGTGGTACGGATAATCAGTTGTTAGCCCATTTTACTCAGAAAGTTTCAAAAGCATTATCGCCACCACTGTTTAAATGTTTTAGTAGAAAACTAGAAACTTATAGCATATTGTTTTCTAATTCAGTTTTACCATACATAAAATTTATTTATGATAAATGTTTATCCATGCATTGAATTGAAATGTGGTTTTCGGAAAAACCGACTTTTGAATCATGGCATTGAAAAGTTTATAAAAGTATTTCAAATGAATTTAGAGAGGAAATTTTATATAAGGTGTTTGATAGGAAACCCATGACACTCATTGGGCTTGTGTAGCTCACCTATTGTTTTGTGATTTATAAATACAAACCTCCCTAGGGACAGATACAGGTACGAGTGATTTGGCAGCAAAGACTCTGACCTAGGACTAGATGGACCGTGTGCGTGAACTGCTGTGATTATAGGATTTTAATGTGACTATTCGTGAAATTTTAATGTGTTGATAATTTCATAAATTCCTAATGGTTTTGTGATTTATATAAATGAATATAAGTTTTTCTTATGATTTGAAATGTATAAAGAATATAAATTTTTATAACTCTTAGGTTGAAATGTGTGAATATGTGTGTGTTTGATGTTTCAATGTATTTTTATTTATATTTAAAAATGTGGTATGTTTGTGGTTGCTTGTGATTTCATAAAACAAGGGTCAGAGGCTTAGAAGTTTGGGAGAAATGTTTGATTTTAGAAGTGTATACGATTTCTGTAAAATTTGCAATGTGGCACTATAAGAAAAACAGTCTTTATGCTGCCTAAATTTTTATAAAACTAATCTGTAAATGTGGAAACCAAAAAATTCCTCATGTTTCCGTAAATAAAAGAAAGTTTTAAAATGTTTGAAAAGATAAATGGCTTAACTTCATGAAAACCTTTCAGAGAGATCAGATATCCGCTAAAGGGCTACCGTGAGGGTGCCGACAGGCTACTTAAGGAAAGGGGCCTGTCATTTCTATATCTTAAATCAAGTTTCCTGATAATAGTCTATTTGTTCAAAAGATTTTTGTATAGTTGGATATGCAATACTAGTATTTAGCAAGTAATCTTCAAGTTATTCTAGCATGTATTAGGTAAAAGTTCAAAGTTGAACTGCTAATGACAAATTAAGCCATCTTCAACGTATTAACATTAAGTCCCTCGAACTTGTTAATGATAAAATTGAGCTAAAACTATAAATCACAACATGTTGTAAGACTATGTGTAACCAAAAACATATAAACAAACAAATCCAGTATGCTTTTAAAAGAAAAATGAAAATTCAAAACTAGAAATAACCAAGCAAACCCTTTTTAAAACCTAATTTAACCAGTAAAAATACTAAAACATCTTTAAACGCTTCATATAAATAAAATGGAAAAGACATTAAAAATAAAAATAAAAAATAAAAACCCTATCAATCTCAGAATTAAAAGATAAATAAAAAGATGGTACTATTAATAGCTAAGTTGAGATATTATAAAAAATTAAAATATAAAAAATAAAAAGTAAGGAAAGCAAAAGTAATATCTACCAGGAAGGTCCCATGGCTCAATTTTGTAGATATCAATCTATTTAATAACACTGAAGCTAAAAGGCTTGTTGATGACCTTCCCCTTTAAGTAATAGCTAACTAGCTCCTCATCAGTTGGGTGGAATCGAATCCCATGTGCAAGCGCAATTGTTGTTGTTATGGTGTTTGCTGAGAATGTTATTGTTGGGTTATTGGGATGTTGGGTCGGATCCACCCAAGATGACCCAAACCTAAGCCCAGGATTCAAATTAGGTATTTGTGTGATATCATTTTTCCTAATCCAGTATTGTAAATGAGATGTATAAACATTGTAAATATGTTATACTAAAATGCCCTCATTTATGAAATAATGAAATCTATTAAATTTTTTGGATATATAATCGAATTCTAGTGGAAGCTCCGAATGGATCGGAAATAAATTCGAATTCGAAAAGTGATATGATGATTTATTAAAGTATATGATGAAAATTAGTGATAAAGGAATTTTCATGAAAGAGCATGATTAAATGAACTAATTAGAGGTTATATAAAGACACATTTGGAATTGAAATTTTGAGTGCATAAAGTGTAGAGAAAATGAGCACTAAAATGGGCAAATAACATTAGTGGCATAGCTTGTAATTTAATGACAAACTTGAGGGGCAATTAATAAGATCAATGAAGTGAAGAAATCACTAGAAGAATGGGAAGTGGCTCACAGCGTAAACCAAAAACAGAAGAGAAAAAAAAAAAAAAGAGAGATAGGGAGAAATTGTAGGGCAGTTTCGACTAGCAAGGGAAGAAGCAGAGCAGCAGTTGTGTTTGGTCCATTTTCACACCAATTTCAAGGGTTTTCAAGCCAATAAAAGGTGGAGAACAAGTCTAGGAGCAATATCCAACAAAGGTAAGTGGTTTCCAAGTGAAAAAGTTTGAATTTCCATGATGTTATTGTGTGAAAAATTGGATTCCAAGCTGTACACTTACTACATGTGTTGTTGATGGAATTTTTATGCATGAGTTTCGAATTTTGAAGCTTCAATCTTGTGGAGAAATAAAGCAAGTGATCCAAGGCAGTTTTGGTAAGCATACAACTAGCTCTGATGGTCCTTGTCATGCTTCTCATTTGCACTTAAACCCTTAGTGCATTGGTTCGAGTGGTGAGAGAAGCATAAAGGAAAAACCATGTAAGGGGAGTGGACAGTACCTGCTACCCGAATCCTAAAGGTCAGGCCCATCGAAAGGCCCAAGATGGGGGTAGCCAAGTGGTCCAATTTGAATCCTAAGGGTTCCAGGACAAGGGCCTAAGATAGATACTAAATTATAGTGAAAAGAAGGCAAAATTATCTAAATAAATTAATGGCATGAAGTGTAATTAAATGACCAACTTGAGGGGCAATTAGTTAACAAAATGAAGACGATAAAAAGGAGAAGAACCTGTTGGAAGTGGGCAAAACATACGCGGCAGAAGTAGAAACAAAACAGAAACTAGAAAAAGAAAAAAATAACAGAGCAATTTATCTAGCAGAAAAACCACCAAAACAGTAGCTATACTTCACCTCTTTTCAAGCCATTTTTAGTGCATTTAAGCCCCCAAAGGGTTGTAAACAAGTCTAAGAAGATTATCCAACAAGATCAAGTCATTTGCAAGTGGTAAGGATTGAGTTTTTATGATTTGAATGTGTGGAAAAAACTAACTATGTGCTATCATATGAGTTTTAGATGATTCTAATGAGATTTTTTATACACGGATTTAGAGTTTTGGAGCTTCAATCTTGTAGGGAAGCAAGGCTAGAGGTTGGAGACAAATTGGTAAGCAAACTAGTAAAGATGAAGCTTTGATTTAAACATGAATTGAGGTTGATTGTGATGATGATTTTTTTACCATGAAATTGAAAGTGGTTTTGGTGTAAATTTTCAATGTGGAACTTGAAGAAAATTGATGTGAATCCTTATGCATGATACACGGCCAGCTTAGGGTTTGAAATATCAATTAGATTTTGATGTGTCTAAGTGGTTTCCATGCATGAAAAAGTTTTAGAATGCTAGAGAATCATATTGAAATAAAAGTGCCAAAATAAGATGTGTGTGTTGAAGTTCATTCGGTGAAGTTGAAGGCTGTGTAAAGCTATTGTTTTTGAATGATTTGATATGTTTTGGATGATTATTGAGCTATATAAATGATGGAATTGATGTGAAATGAAAATAAAAACAATCAGATGTAAATGGTGTACATTCGGCCAAGAAGTTAGTAAGGAATTCAAGTAAAATATATTGTGAATTTAGCTTGAAATGGTAGTACAATATATATATGCTTTTCAAAATAAGTTAATGTGAAGTTAACTCCATCGAAATGTTTAGTTTGTTGGATGTCATGAATAAGCTTTGTGGAAAAGTATGGTGAATTAAATTTGGATGCATATTAGTGCATGCTAAAGAAATTTTAAAAAATTAGAATGCAAATTGTGTAAGTAAAGTCGAAGCGGAGGAATCATATTAGTGCTCGAACGAATGTTAAAATAATTGTGAGTGTCTTTAAAAATGTTTTTGAGATATTTCATTTCTAATCAAATAAATTTTACATGTTATGCTTAGAAATTCATGTTTGGGAAATCGAATATGAAATTTTGGTAAATGAGTTTTATATGAATTTCAAAAATGCATATGTGAATCAACTTATAATGCTACTTTTATTTTATTTCCTAGTTTTCAGTTTATGAATGATAAGCTACAAGCTTAGAAGTGAAAGTTTTGGCCTATGATACACCCTAAGGGTAATTCAGGATATTACCAGTCAGAGTACCCTAATGTGCATGACAAAGTCAGGGGTGTTAGTCACTAACAGCGGGATGGGAATGTGTTTATTAGTTCAGTCTAGTGTGTCGCCCTTTGCACGTATTAGGTATATATTGAGTTAGCGAGCTAGCTTTTACGTGGCGATGCAGGATTCCGCTACGTAAACCGATTTGGTGGCTTGAGCGATCCAGAATTTCGTTCTACCACCCGATACGGCCTGAGCGATGCAGGAATTCTGTTATGCCATATCTACCTAGGGTGCTGTCAGGATAGGCCATCATTGGTTTGCTATTTTAGTTTACAGATTGTTTTCAGAAAG
Organism: Nephelium lappaceum; assembly: GCA_021234005.1. Lineage (NCBI taxonomy): Eukaryota > Viridiplantae > Streptophyta > Magnoliopsida > Sapindales > Sapindaceae > Nephelium > Nephelium lappaceum. Next base: position 15,865,427 of record CM037999.1, read on the forward strand.
TAACACCACCACTGTTTTCAGTTTTTAGCAAAAAAGGAAATAGAATTTTATCCCGATTCACATTTATATTACATGTTTAATTATGAAAGCATGATTTTAAATTTTTAGCATTAAATTATTTTTAGCATAACATTTTCCAAGGAGGTTATTTTAGAAAATATAGTTGATTAGAAATTTATGATACTCATTAAGCTCATTTAGCTCACTTTATATTTTTGTGTTTTGTAAACAAACCTCCCCAGGTGCAGGTACTGGTGCATCAGTAGCAGGGACACCCCCTCAAGATTAAGTGATCGAGTTGCACATTTTTGTGAATGTATCTTTTTGCAGTGAAATGTTTTGTAAATAAGGCCATTTAATACCTGTAACACTTCTATGTAAAAACATATTATGTTTTGGAAATGGTGAAATGGTTTTGTCTTCGAATTATATGATTTCACTTGTATTTTATATATTCCGATTTTTCTGATTTGTGGATTGAAAAATGAGGATCGGAGGCCCAAAAGTTGAGAAATCGATTGCTTTTAGAAGTGTATATATTTTTGTAAATTTTTGAAGGGTGGCATATTTAGAAAAATAGTAGTTATGCTGCCCAAATTTTTATAAAACTATTTTGTAATTGGGTGAAATAAAATGAAAAATTTTCCCCATGTTTCCGTAATAAACAGAAAGTTTGAAAAGGTTTGTAAAAGTAAAAAGGTTTAGCTTCACAGAAAAATTCCAGACAGATCAGATATCCACTTGAGAACTACCGTGGGGTTGTGAGCAGGCTACTTAGGAAAAGAGGCCTGTCATTTTTGGCCCCAAATTACTGCACTTTTGTTACTTTTCTTGGTGTTTTAATCGTTTCATGAAGTGCTTCAGGTTATTTTTGGTTGCAAAGTGTTAGAGATTGAACGAAGAAATTTGAGTGCGATTGGAGTAGAAAAGACAAGTTTCAAAGCATCGTCTAACATTTAGCAAAGTGAAAAGCAAGGGCTTAGTGATGGTGGTCAACGATGATGACAAGTTTCAAAGCATCGTGTAATGTTTAGCAAAGTGAAAAGCAAGGGAGGTGCGATGGTGTGTGGCGATGGTGACCACCACCGCCAACCACTATCGCTACGCCCTTACGTTCAGAAAACACGCATGCCCATCCCCAACCACCATTGCGAGAAGGCTGATTGTGGTTCCTTGACTTTGCATTATGTCGTTTCATGCAATTAGGGTTTGTACCCTATCAAAGCACACTTAAGACGTGATTTTAAGAGAGGCTTTAGAGTTTTTGATAGAAGGCAGCACCCACATGCTTAGAGCAACCCAAGTTTTCAATTATCTCTCAAGAAACACCATTGATCTTTCATATTTTCCAGTTGAATCAAGTCTAGTTTCGAAGCAGCAAACATACGAGGTGATTCAAGGGAGTTTACGTCTTTGTTTAAGTTCATTATTCCTTGTTTTTATGCTCTTTTAATTAATAGCTTGATGTATAACTAAACCATGTCTTAGGGATCCAATGTTATACTATTTGATATACTTTTTAATGCAATTTTAGTTACCATCTATTTGATGTGTAATTTCTTATTTGGTGTTATGATTTGTAGCTTTGTCTCTTAAATATTTATCAAATACTAGTTGATATAGTATTAGGATTATTTCTAGTATTATTGATTAGATCCTGAATGAACGGATTCAATCAATTATCACATGACCATTGCTAACTAGGTTGAACTATGTTCTCGCCATTATTGCATGACTACTGCTACTTGTATTAGTATTTAATTAATTGGTTTCTCATTTGGTAGCATAAGATAGTTTTACAGTTGTTTCGGTCCCAACTAATTGGAGGGTTGGTGGGAATTTGGAGTAGAATTCTCGATGATAACGATACCCACAATTAATTAAGTAGCCAAGTAATCGATTGGTTTTCTATGATTACATGAAGCAACCAATACTGGTGTAATGGTTGATTGGATATGAAGTCATGATAGATTAACATTGCTTATTAGTAGTATCCAATAATTGATTTCTAGGTGATTTAATTGGATTGCATATATTTTAATTGATCAAATAGGCATAACATTGGTGACCTAACTATTCCCTTGCCCCTTAGTTGCTTACAATACTAGTGGTTATCTACTATACCTTAATTAATGGTTTTCATAAAAGCATTCTTCAAATTTTGATTTAATTTACTAACACCTTCATCGCCTTTTGAAATTTAGCCATAAAGTAACCTTACTTCTTTGTGAGATGATCTTGCATCCACTATACTGTAAGCCCTCGACCTTATTTACGGATGAATAGTAATATTTTCGGGTGAATAGTATCTGATAAATAGTAAAATTTTGAGACGGATCCTGAAAAATTGAAATATTTAAAATGATTAGCAGGACCCAATAAAACTGAAACGGAGTAAAAATGAGTCTGTTTGGATAGTTTCTGAAGGTTCTAAAAGTTACCTGACGAAAATGCCCTTATGGACAGGATTGTTAATATAGTTGATCTAAACTTCTTTTGAACTTTTTTCGAAGCCATGGATTGAGTTCTAAGAGATCTAATTTGAGTATTGTAAAGTCAATTTAATAAATGGGTGATCATAGAATTAATCTGGAATAAATAAAATGAATTATAAATTATATTAAGTGAATAATAAGTATGACAAGGGATTAAAATGAAATAAGTTTTCCTACTTGGGGTCAAAGTGGAATAAGAGAAAGTGAATTATGGATCAAGATGAAACAAGTTTACAAATTATGGGTCAAGATGGAATAATCAATAGTTAAGTGCCAAAAATCAATCAAATAAAGGATACCATGGTCATTATGGGAATTGTTATAACTATATAAGCAAGACTTAATGGAAATTGAAGTCATTCACGCCATTCACTCCACCAACAAAGCAAAACTGAGAGGACCAAAGGAAAGAAAAGAGAGAAACGTGAGAGAGGTGGGTGTGTTCGTTTGGCCAAGGCAAGGAAGTGATGATCCAAGTTGGTTTAACTCATTTTGGACTTCTAATCCATCAATCAAGCTTCCCTAAGCTAGGAAATCAAACTTGGAGCAAGACCCAAGCTAAATAAGGTTAGTTTACTCATTTTTTAGCTTGTTGTGGTGATGTTTGGGTTGGTTATTTTGATGATATTTGAGTGGGTTTTGATGAGAGGTTTTTATCTACGTTAAGAGAGGGTTCATTTGAGACTTGAAAGTAGGTGCAAATGGCATGGAAACCTACAAAAATTGATGAGTTAGGGTTGGCTTGGAAGAGGTTTCGAGTTGGTTTTGGATTGGAAATTATTAGATTGAATTGTAGGCAAGGTGTTTGATAATATGTCTAAAAGAACCAACATAAAAAATATGAAGAAAATGGATTTAGTAAGTGTTGAGACATGTAAGGTTTTAGGGAGAGGTATGAGAATCCAATGGAATTGAGATGTTTTAGGTATTGTTGGTTAATTTTTCAATAAACAAAATTTATTAAAACCTTGTAAGTCCACAAATCGTTTATCGAGTATAGTAGACAAATAAGGATCGATCCCACGAGAAGTTATTATCTTTCTTTAAATTTCAAGTTTATTTAAACAATTAAATTAAATGAAAAAGATTTTAAGAATTGGGTTGAAATCTAATTGCAATCAGAAAACAAAATTTAATAAAGAAAATCAATAAAAGAAAAACTTAGCTATGACATATTATCCACCACTAAACAATCATTCAATCTATAAATAAATAAATGAAGCATAATAATATTAATGTATGATAAAGACATTCACGACAAAGTATGATTAACTCATGTCGTATTGATTCTTCCATAAATAATATGCAAATCGCATGATGTCTACGTAGATGCGTGTATTCCTAATTATAACCTAGCATGATGTCTACTCAGGATAAATAACAAGAATCCATTAAGCATTAGAAGAATATGAATGTCACACAAATCCTAGAACATGATATCTATCCCAGGTATTTATGAATTAATGTCTCTCAATTGGTTCGTAAGCAATTGATTGTTGCAAATTAAGAATATTTCTGTATGATGTGTAGTTTATATTCCTACAACACAATCCTAAAAATATACTCCTAAGATGGTCAATCAAAGAAACAAAATAAATATGATACAAATTAAACAGAGACAATTAATTTTATCATGCAAAAATAAAATACTTTAATAAAAATAATAATAGATTGAATTCATGTTTAGAGCTTCAAATTAGCCCTAACTAACAAATAAATTAGCTACACATGGTTCTAAAAGAAAACATAAAAATAAAAATAAATAGAGAAGAATAAACCCAAGAATGGCTGCTGCCGCCCTAAGCCTCTGATCTCTCCTCCTCTGTTATCTCCCCTGACTGAATGGTGAAAACATATATTTATAGAGTGCTTAGGTCAGCCAAAATTAGGTTTCTTGGTGGCTACGAAATTCAAAAACACGCGGATTTGCTTTGCTACCCATGGATGAGCGCCCTGATCAGAACCCTACCTGGAACGGCGACAAAAGAGAGAAAACATCAAAAACACGCGGACCTGACCCGCCTGACTTGACCCACGCTCGCACAACCCGGATCCGAAACTGCGACACTTCAAAACACGAGGATCCAGAGATCCGACCAGAATCCATGCGCTAGACCAATCAATATCTCCTTCAACCGCACTTATGTGTACACAACCATACCTGATCCGCGCCTCTGTAGACGCGCTTAACAACAGCCAAAACGATAGCCTTTCTGCGCGTTTTACATGTTGTGGACTGGCAAATTGCAGTCAGGTCCTCCGCTCTTCCATTTTTCATTTAAGCGCAAATAACTCTGAATATTTATGATTTAACCCCTATTTTGATTCTTGACTTTCGAAATTCTTCGGTCCAGATTTCTGATTTCTTTGTGCCGCAATTAATTATGAAAAACCACCAATTCCATTCTATTATTCTCCAAACCTAAGATTAAACATAAAAACACGAAACAAATTAAAAGCACCAATTTTACTCAAAAACACAACATAAATAAGAGGTAAAATAGGTATAAAATAATGATAATTAATGACCTAATAGGAATGATTTTATGTAGTTTAAGTGACAAACAAACTTATGAAAATGTTTGAAATGGAATTAGAACAACTTCCATTGTAAGGTAATGTAAGACACCTATGAAGGGCATTATGAGTTGTCTTTGAATATCACTTCTTTTATGTGTTGAAATGATTTGTATGAATAAGTTTGAGTATGTATAATACTAGGAAAGGAAGAGTGTAAGTTTTAGAATGAAATGTGTGAAAAAACCCCTTAAAAAGTGATTGTAAAGTGGTGTTTTTAGCCCAAAACACTAATCAAACGATATCGGAATTCGACGAAATTTTACGGGTGACCACATTGGGAGATACGAAGAGTGTGGGAGAAAGAATTGGAGCAAAAGCATGCACGGTTTGGGCTGTGCATTCAATTCGGATTTGCAGGGTTAAAAACGATCATTTTGAGTTCCAAGCTTCAATTTATGATGTGAAGCATATGGGGACACTCCTTGGGGTATATAAGAAGGATTCATGTAAAGAAATTGGGAATTTGGAGCATGAATCAAAGAGAAATTGAAAGGAGAAACTACTAGTGTAGAGAGAATTTTATAGAGTTAGTATAGTTAGGTGCATTCGAGTGTATCTTTGTATTGTCTATTGAGCACATTCTAAGTGTGCTTATCATGTGTAGGTGAAGGCAAGGCTACCGGAGCCAGGGAGGATCGTTAAAGCTACTAGGGGGAGTTGATTTCAAAGGTGAGTGCTAAAATTATTTTTCAAAGGTTATGGTTGTTTCAATATTTCAACGTTTTATAAGTTTGTTGTCCATTTTAGAAATGGATATGAGTATTGTTATTGATATCCTAAATCGTACAAAAAGGTGTTGCTTTTATGATTTTACAAATATGAATTCTACTTTTAAATGAAGTTTAAGGTTTAAGCTTTATAGGCAATTGAAATTAAGTTTTGTTGTTGTTCAAAGGGAATGAGATTTGAAAGTTTTAAGGAAGATTTCTATTGTGAACGTTTAAGTGATTTTGTATATAATTGTATGATTGCTTTAAGTGTTTAAATATTTTATAATGTATGCTTACCATTTTTAAATGTGAAATGAGTATTTTAATTTTTATTATGTTTTGTATGGAAGAGTTAAGTTAAGTATTTATGAATTCCTACGTATGATTTTTATTTGGAAATGAAATTAAAGTTTTGGTTTTGGAGTTTTGTTAGCCAATGAGGCTATAATATATAAGTATGTATTCAAAAGTGAGGTTTGTAAATTCAAAGGTTTAAGGCGAAAACAAACGATATATTTAAACATTTTTGCATGATTAAGATAAGCCATTTTGGGATTTTTGCCCTTATTAAAGACAATTTGTGTCTTTGCACTTAAAGATATAGATTTTGGTGCCTAATGCACCTAGAATTCAAATTTTTGTGCTTATCGCACTCATATGAGAAATTTTGTGCTTTCACACCAAGTAAAGAAAAATAAGTTTTCAAAGGTCATAAGTATATCCACCCTTATAAGTAAGTTTAAAACCTGGCCGGCATATCCCATAATAGTATGGCAAGTCCAGGAGGGATGCGTCACTAACTTAAGGGGGATTTAAGTCTGTCGTGTCGCCTCTACTTTTGTGGGATATTATCTCGTGTTATGGTTAGCGATGTGATATTCCGCACATAACCACGATATGTCTTTGTAAATATGTAAGTGTCACGGTTGGTGTTTATTAAAAGCACAACGTGACTCCACGTCGGTTAGTGTTATTACAGCTTCTACGTGGTTGTAAGCATTATGGGATACGAATGGTGCTTTTCGAAAATTTAGTAAGGGGTCGTTTGTTTTTTTGTCTGAAGACTAAACAATGCTACTGAAGACTGAATAGTGACTGAAACCTGAAATTTAAATGATGTGTTTGTTTTTTTTTCCCTTTACCTATGAATATACATTAATCTCGTTTGTTTTTTAAAGTTAAAATTGTCTGAAAACTAGTAATTTGATATTTATATCCTTTTACTATTAGTTGTTTTGAAACTTCAATTAATATAATACAAACAATTATAATAAATTATTTTAAAAATACTAAAACACTTTTATGTATATATTAATAACATTTTTTATTCATAATTAAAATATAATTAATTATTATAGTAAAGTAATTTTTTTAAATTATACATTCAAAAATAAATTATTATAGTAAAGTAAATTAAATTTATATATTTAAATAAAAATAAACAAAATGTTCTTAAGTTAAAGAACTATTGCAACAAAAGTTGAAATTGTAAAGTAATATATATTTTAGTCATTGCAATATTTCATTAATTACATTTAAAATAAATCTGTATAATGTAAAATTAGAACTAATTTAGAAATATGTTATTTTGAGAATGATAGATTTGGAAGAATATTTATAAAATATCATTAAGTGATTTGTCATTAAGTGAAAAGTTAAAAATTGTAGCTTTTTATATTCAGTGATTTTTGGATAGTTTTAAATTATTTGATTACTTAAAAAAACAAACAAAAATCACTTAAAATGTGTCATTCATACCCATTAAGTGGAAAGTGGTAAAAATAAATGACCTCTAAGTATTTAGAGTGTTAAAATAACGAAAAACATTTTTATATGCTTAAAGTATGTTTTTACAACTAAACAAGATTTAAGTTTTGAAAAAATTTAAGAAAAGGGGAATTCATTTTATACATTTTATAATTTATAAGTCCCTATGAAGTTTTATGAATATATTTGAGTTTTATGGATTGCTTATTTCAAGCTATGAATTGAAATTGAATTAAATTTTATACGATTATAAATTACAAATTCTAAATGAATCTTTATGTATGCGTAAGTTCAAATGATATTCAATTTTATAAGCTTATTATGAATTTTATGTATATACGAGTGAGAATTTTCATATGTATGATTTGGATTTTAAATAAGATTTGAACCTTATAAGTTCTGAGTTAAATTAAATTTTTATGTCTATATGAGATTTTATGTACGAATGCCTTCAAGTGATATGCAATTATAAGTCTATATGAACTTTTATGTATTTACGCAATTAGGAATTTCATCTATATATATGCTTTGCGACTTATATAAAAACTTATAGTTAAAAAATTTTATGTTATAAGAGATATTTTTTGTATATACATATAAGCTTTATATACATTTTGATGCTCTTATGGACTTTATAATTTTATAAGCTATGTATGAGATTTTAATTATGAAAGTATTTTATGAATTTAGCACTCACACTTTACAACGAAACAAGTTTTGAAATTTATGAGAAATTTTAAGAATAAGAAATGCAATTTTTAAAAAAGGTTTTAAGGAGGTATTTTTAAGAAATAAAATATTTTAAGTTAAAAAGAAATTAAGCACTCACTGAGCTCCTAAAGCTAATTGTTTTCTGTTTTTATGTTAAAAACCTTCTCAGGTACGGATGTGGGTGACCGAGATGGAAGGGCTCCTTCAGAAGAGTAAGTGGGAAATGATGCGAAAGTGCTTTTGTATAAATATGTTGCATACGTTATATCTGAAAGGAATCATGTATATATATGTATTTTAAGTCATATATGAGTGGTCCACATTTATTTATAACAATGAAATTCCTAGTTTTTAAATCATTGCATAAGTTACAAAGTATTTGAATTACGATTTCATACTTTTGATTTTTATGAAATGAATTTATGATTGAAATGTATGGTTGTGGAAGAAGTTGGGTTGGAAAATGAAACCATTTGGAAGTGTATTTTCCTTTATAGGTTATTTTGGGTTAAATTATAAATGCAGTCGTTATGCTATCGAATTTTCTAATTGAAAAAAAAAAAATCCAACCCATTCTAATTTTATAAGTAAGAAAAGATTTAAGGGTTCACTCTGCGAATCCCCCTTAGCCCATTAAGTAGGGTTAGGAGGGATCCGTTGGGGTGCCAGATAGGGCCCTCCGTATGTAAATATGATAAGTTTCAGAATGAATCCTGTCATATACTGTAACGAGTGTATGGTCTAATTATAAATTTAAAAATTAAGCATAACGAAATAGACCATCAGGATCGTGAGAACTACCATCTCGTTTCCTACTTATAGGTTCATCATCAGCAATAGCTCCCTCAATCTCACCAGAATCAACCTCGTCAATAGCCTCCTTGCCATGACAATTTTATCAGGTGTATCTATACTCATAGCCTTAACAACTTGACTAACCCAATTAGCAAGTGGGATGTCTTTAAGTTTGGAGTCCTCAACATCTCCAATAATGTGTACATGATGTCCACGGATAGATATCTACAATTAACAAATATGGTTAGTTCACATAAGGGCCTAACTACTACAAAAAATAAAAATAAAAATAACTAACTACTATATGGTATCCCAAACATACTAAATAATGAAGTCATTTCAACCTAAAGGGTATCTTATAAAGGCAAAGTGTAAACCTTCGATTTCTATTTATGGCTTTCCCAGTAATAGTCTCTAAATGATGATTTAAGACTCTAAATGATTAATGAAAGTGTCTAAGATTGTAGAGAATCTTTAGGGATTGATTGAACTCAATTGGAGAATAAATGGAAGGGTAAAATGGTAAATGACATTAAGTAATTATTAAGTGTGATAAGGGACTAAATTGAAAACAAGTTTTAATATTTGGGGTCAAGTAGAATTAAGTTAAAGTTGAGAGACGAAAACCAAATTTTTAGGGACATGATCATCATTTTTGGAATTGTTAGTGGAACAAGCGTGAATTTCTTGCTCCATTAACACAAAATTGAAGCCAAAACAGACGCACACACCAGAAACAAAACAGAGAAGGCTGAGAGGGAGAGAAAGAGAGTCGAGAGAAGAAGATAAGTTCGACCAATGCTTGAGGGGGAAGAAGACCAAGGAATCCAAGCCATTTTCAAGCATCCAATCAAGCCTTCAAACCACCCTAAGGTAGAGAACCAAGTTAGAGCCAAGATCAAGAAGCAAAACGTGAAACCAAAATAAGAAAGGGATGTGCTCGGCCAAGAAGGAAGAAAGGTGGATCAAGTAACTTCAAGCCATTTTCGAGCTTCCAACCTAGTCTTCATGCTCACCTAAACTAGAAAATCAAGTTTAGAGCAAGATCCAGGTGGAAAGGAGGTAAGTTTTCTTCATTTCGAAATTGTTCACTTTATATTTGTGTTGGTGTTTTGGTTGGAATGTGATGTGAGTTTTTATGTGTGATGTGAGGTGAGTGTTTAGTGACTAAAAGCAAGAGTAGATCATGTGAAATCCTTAAGGTTTGAGATATTAGGGTTGTGTTGGAAAAACTCTAAGTTTGATTTATGTTTGAGTTGATTGAAATGTGTTGTATACAAAGTGTTTGATTAAATGTTTGAGTGAATTTGATAACGAAAATTGTGTAAAACTCAACTTGAAATGAGTTAAAGTTTCAAAGGCCATAGTTGGCAATGTGTGAATGTGATGAGATATTGGAGATATTAAACATGATTCCATGTTGAATTAAGATGAATTAAGTGTTAAATCAACTTAGAATTCAAAGAGGATTGCATAGGGACAATGTGGTTAGTTTCCATCCGATAAAGAGCATTTTCAATTTCCACGAAATGCCACTCTTTATATGCATTCTAATGGCATAGATAAGTGTTATTAAGCATATTCAAGTTAGTGATGAAGAAAATTAAGTTTAGAAACCAAAAGTATAAAAATTACCTTGAAAAAATGGTGAAAAAGTGAGGTTTTTCCTAGGTTTCTCCACCCGATAGTTGGAATTTTTCAGAACCATTTTACAGGTGACCTAAATGCAAGTTAAGAAGATGAATGAAGCAAAAATGAAGTGAAGAGCAGCCCTAGATTGGGTTGTGAATAGTGTTCGGCCTAAAGGGGTGCAAAAACATGACTTTTTGTTTCAAGCTCCAGAAAATTATTTCAGGTATACAGGGATGTTCCTAGGTGATAATAAATAAGATTCATAGAAAGAAATCAGAATTTTAGAGCTTCGGTTAAATAGAAATCAAGTAGAGAAATTTTTTAGTAAAAGGTGCCCTTTTATGGGTTAATTGAGTTAGAAGTTTTCTAATGAGTTTTGTGAAGTTAAATGTTGTGTATTCTAAACGAGAATGTAATGTGTAATTAAGGAGGAAGCAAGGGGAGTGCAGCAAGGCCCTTGACAAGCCTTGAACCAAGTTGGCAATCTAGGTGAGTGCTACTTTTATTTTTAAAGTATTTGTTATAAATTTTGTAAAGCATTAATTTATTGAAAAGCTTTAAGAAATTTTTTATGAGATTGGAGCTTCAAAGCTCTAGTGTATAACTTTTAAAAGTTGAGATTTTTTGGGCTTTTGCCCTTAGCAAAGATATTTTAGTGCATATTGCACTCAAAAACAAATTTTAGTGTTTAAAGCACTCAGAAATGAGATTTAGTGTTTAATGGGCCCAGAAAAGAGATTTGTTCTTTTTGCGCTTAGAAAGTTAAAGTAAAAGAGATTTTTAAAGGTCATTAGTATACCTTTAGATTATATTTTTAAGTTTTAGACCCGACCGGTATATCCCACATTAGTATAGTAAAGTCCTAGGGGGATGCATCACTAACTTGGGGGAAAATCGAGTTTGTCATGTCGCCTCTACTTGTGTGGGATATTATCTTGCACTATGATTAGCGATGCAAAATTCCGCACATAGTCGCGAGATGTCTCATATTGTGTCACAATTGGTGTCAGTTCAAAATCATCACGTGACATTGCCATTATGAGTGGTATAGCTAGTTGTCATGTGGTCAAAGCTTTTAGGGGTATGAAATGGTGGTTTTAGAAAGTAAAGTAAATGTTTGAAAAGTTAGAAAGCAAATAAAAGTATTTTTAGATTTTAATGCAAGTGAATTACTTGTTTATCACTTTGTATACTTTATGCATTATCAGCTTTATATGAAGTTTATGCACATGTGAAATTTATAGATTTTCTATGCAATTTTTGAGTTTTATATGTATATTTTTGTATATATGAGTTTATAGTTGCTATATTTATACTTTACATTTAAATGAGCTTTAAATTTTGAGAACGTTTATGAAATAAAATTTACTTCCAAAGTTTTTAAAGGAGATATTTTCATAAAGTAATTATTTTAGTTGAAATGAATAATAAACACTCACTGAACTTTCAAAGCTCACAGTTTTTTTGTTTTTATTATAAAAACCTCCTCAAGTATTGGCGTGGGTGACCGAGAAGAGATACCTCCTCCCAAAGAATAGGTGGGCGCGATAAGACAATGATTCCATATAATTCATATATTGCATATTTTGTAGTTTAAAGAAAATGGTTGTAAATTTATTCTTTTGATTTGTAAATGAGTGGTTCATGAAGTTAAAGTTTAGTTCTTAAACCATTTTGGAAGTTTGTGAATGGATTGCTTTCTAAATTCATGCTTTTGTTTTTGATGAAATGGATTTGAAATTGAAATGCATGTTTGTGGATAAAGAAGTTGGGTGGCATTTGAGAAAATAGTTAGAAGTGTAAATTTTCCTTTTACAGGTTTTAAAAATGTCAAAAATGCAGCTGTTATAATGTTGGATTTTAGTTTTAAAAAATGATTCGAAATTTAAATTGAAATGAAATTTTAGTTTTTAAAACGAAACCAACCTAACTAGTTTTTAGAAAAAGTTAATGAGTTTAAAGAGAAAGTTTAAACGTTCGCTCCGCGAATTTCTCTTAACCCACCTAATAGAGTTTAGGAGGGATCCGTTGGGATGCCCAACAAGACCTTTTCGGATTAGAGTTTAGAGAGATCCGGATTGGGTCCCGTCACAAAGTAATTAGCAAGTAACATGTATGTGTGTGCATTTTCACAAACACAAAAGCTATAGTTCCAAACTAATGAAAAGCAAATTAAAATACAACTTTCATTAAGAAGAAGGCATGTGACAGTATTAAATAAACCAGAAGCATAAAGGGGTTGGCTTACCTTCAGAGGAAAGAAGTAGAAGTGTTAGTGCGAAGTTGCAAAGTCTAGATGACACCGAAAAGACCGCTGGAAACCTAAAAAAAAAGTGCAAGTAACACTTGAAATGGATAGTGAAAGTCTTGAGGAAGAAGGAGAGTTTCTATTGCTTAGAAATTCAAAAGATGTAATTCTATGGTGCAACCATTCGATCAAAGGTAATGATAACGATTGGAGATCTAATGGTTAGGAGTAAATGTCATATCATGTCTACATGAGGAAGTTTGAACAGCACCTCGATTGCGCATGGGGCATATTAACGTGACAGTTACAGATGTTGGTTGACAATTGTTATCCATTTGACACTACTTGCAGAAATTGAAATGGTTAGCTTGCAACGCGACTAGAATGACCAGCTCGTATTATAAGCTAAAGGCCTAATGTTGTGCCTAAAAATAATATCTAGGACTTGAGCCCAATAACAAGTTGAAAAGCCCATAAGCCCAAAGGGTGACACTGTTACCCCATAAAGCATGCCACGTCAACATTGTCTCAATATAAGACTCTAAGGCATGGTACTTCAAGCAGTGAGCAACTAAGTAACGGGCAGTATTGCAGTGAATAGATAATCAATGAGCAATGAGCGACTTGAATGGGAAGTAGCTCGAGTTTCCTTAAAGAAACTTGAATAATAGGAGTTAGCAATATTCCTGATCACTATAAGATCTTAAAAGTGGAAGGAAAGAAATCTGCATCAAATAGGAAATTGCTTAACTAAAGGAATTTCCAAAAGTATAATTCAACTCCAACACTTCATATTTAAATGCAATTTGATGTAAAATAGAAAAGAAATCTTAAACCTTCCTTTAATTTAGAATTCTATTTGTTCAAGGAACCCAAACAGTATAAAAAAGGTCGTTTAGGCAAATAGAAGTAAGGGTGGGCAAATTGATGTTCAGTTCGGTTTCTACTGAATCCGAACCAAACCGACCAATGTTTGATTCACAATATAGAGAACCAAACATGGTAAATTTTAGGGGGAGAACCAATCTGAATTGAACACCTTCAGTTCAGTTCGATTTGGGTCAATTCCTCGGTTTTGGGCCCAAATTTGATAACCATACAGTATGACCTTCCAGGCACCACCAACGTCACATTGTGCAAAGAAAATGACATAACAAGTCAAAAACCAAAAACCAAAAAATGGAACGAAAAATGATAGAAGAAAATGAAACTAAAAAATAGGTAAGTGAGGTTGACGGCAAACTCAAAAATCGAGCACGATTCACAACAAAATCAACCAAAAAACTTACCCCAAATGGCAAATGAAATGGCAAACGGCAACGAGAAACACTCGATTCATGATGATGAGGATGATGAGCTTAAGATGAGAGATGAGAGATAAAGAAGAAAAAAGTTGAGTGAGCTCAGGTTGATGGATGCGTGAAGTGAAGAAAAAGAATCTAGAGTGTCTTAAGGTTGGCCGACTTTATATAGGGTGCATGCCAAATTACGCATGTGCCCATATGGATTGGTTTCTCAAGTCAGAACAGAGAAACACTTGATTCTCAGCCCTTACAACCCGAACACCTTGCCATATAACATGTGACCCGAACCGATCACCCTTAGGTCAAGTTAGGTTAGGTCAATCGATTCGGATCGCATGTTTTATGTCCACGTCTAGAGAAAATGGACGTTCTCTTGTTTTTGGATCCTTAGCCTCTGAGAGCTTAGTAAAAACCTTGGTTCTCTATCTTCTCCCACAAGCAACAACATAACCGTGGATGTTGTCTTTGATTCATATAAGCAAACAATATTAAAAATTCTTTTGGCTTTGATTTTCTTCTTATTTCGCTTTTATTACAACATTATGGCTCTTGATCATTCATCAATTAAATTCAATTTTGTATTAATTGGGTAGTGGCTGATTTTTAAGGTCAATAATGTGTTTCGTATAGTTGGGATTGGATTAAAAATGACACTATGGTACAGCATGGGATTAGACAAAAAAAATTATACTTTATAATTGATATTGGATAGAATAAAATTATATTAAATTCATTTTTTGAATAAAATAAAATTATTTTAAATTAATTTAA
This sequence comes from Nephelium lappaceum, assembly GCA_021234005.1. NCBI lineage: Eukaryota > Viridiplantae > Streptophyta > Magnoliopsida > Sapindales > Sapindaceae > Nephelium > Nephelium lappaceum. The sequence goes on from CM037999.1 coordinate 15,880,440, forward strand.
TAAAACAAAATCATATTAAATTAAATTTTGAATAATATAAAATATTTAAATTATTTTTTAAAAAATAAACAAAATCATGAATGCTAAATTTTAAATAAAATAAAATTTTAATTTATATTTATATTTATAATATTTATAATAAATATATTAAATTAATTTTTAAATATATTTAATATATATTTTTTGAAATAATTATATATAATATTTAAACATAAGTAATATTTTAAATAAAAATAAACTAAAAAAAAATTAACTGTCCCACGCTTTGGGACTAATTTATCCTATGGTTGATCATGGGTTTAATTAATCCCACATTGGTGGGACTAAATGGGACACTACAAACGCTGGATCGGATAGAAATTAAGTCAATTCCAATCCAGTCTAGCACTCCAAACAACCTCTTAAGTTGGTAGAAAGTCTAACCAAATCGACACTTAATTTCTAGGTCAGCTCCTACGAACCTAAGGTTAAGTTTTCAAAGGAGTTTTTTCGTCTCCTTTCAAGACCTCCCCGTCTAGTTTTACAACTACTACTGTTATTATTATTATTATTATTATTTATTCATTTTAGGTTCTTAACTTTTTATTTACTTTTTAAATTCAGTCTTCACATTTTATATATTTAGATGTCGAAAAACAAATTAGTCTTTTGGCGATGAGGCGACAAATAGTGGGAGTTTTTAATAACTCACATTTAGATGCATTAAGATTCAAACTATTATATTAGTGACAAGGTGACAATTAATGAGGATTGATGTCATTCCTCCACAATTTCACACGAGTATAGTTTCACAAATCAATCTTTTGTTTATAAAAACAAGTATTTTGACACAATACAATATTCTTTATAAATCGGTTTAATTTTACTTTATCCTTTAGCTTCTCATTCATTAACTTAAAAAGGTTTTTTTTTTTTTTTTTTCTCTTAAACTAACATCGAATAGATTAAAAATTTATTAAGACTTATCAAAATCAATCATTACAGGACAATGACTCCTACAATAAGGAGAGAGAATCACTCCCATTACTGAAGTTCATCAAGCTTAAAGTTGAAATATAGTAACGAAGGGGAGGATCATGCAAATTAACTATGAAGTTTGAACACATATTTCGGGCATTCGTATCAAGCATGCCCAAGCTTCAAAAGGCCTAGCAAATGATGTTAGAGACGTTTTAAGTCAAATGACACCCGTTGATCACCATCCAAGACAATGGATTCTCAACAAAATTGTGGCAATCCAACAATCTTTGATCACCGGCAATTCTGGTTGGACTCTGAATAACCATTAATAAATATTCCCTCTTGTTACATAACCAGGTCTAAGTTTACGATTACCTACCCGGATCGAATATTAGTAGAGTTTGATACTCTTACAACAACTAAACCACAAACATCCTAAATTTACAAACATTCTCCGATCAGATGATCTGAGAGACGAAGCCCATAAGGGGCAGATGGTTTCATACACTAACTTAGAAAGAGCAACAAGACTACAGGGGCATCAACATGTACTAGGCTTTTTTGGCCCTCTTCAATTCCTCGTTCTCCTTGACCACGGAATCAATTCGCGACTGGAGGATGTTAATCATGGCTTGAGCACTCATCATTTCAAGCTTCAATGTCTCTCTCTCAACAGTAACTTTGTGTACCTGCTTCTTCAAATCATTGATCAGTTTGACATAGCTAGGAGGCACTGACGAATCATAATGATCAGCTTGAAACGTAGCCCCAAAAACTCGAGTACTCTCCTTGGGCTCAATAGGCTCCATTAGGGAGAACTCCAACAGTGCAGAAACTGCTGTCGTTGTTGCTGAAGTTGTTGTCATTGTCATTGTTGTTTCTGCAGTCGTGGTGGTAGATGAGGAAGGATCCTGACCGGTCCCAGTTGAATTTTCTGAAACATTTGATTGGTTGTAACCTGAATCGTTTTGCCTCCTTCTCTTGTACTGGAGAAGAGGGAGAGGAGCCTGCGAATTGAGCACACATAGTGATGGATTATCATCCTTCTCTCTCTTACACACTGGTAAATCATTCTGAGCATCTGTTGGAAGTTCATTAATGTTCAGAGGATCCTTCTTGGATTCAGAAGTCTGCCACAGAGAATCCTTATTCATGGATTCTGAATACTGCAACAATCCACCAATACTGGATAAAATTATATTTCAAGCAAGAAATTTTGAGGTCAAAAAACAATTAAAGGGTAAGTAACATCTATTACAGTATCTGATAACTGAAAGTGAATAAAAATGGCTAACCAAATTGACATTTGATGAAGAAAACTACAAGCAATGTGCCGATAAAATCATGGCAATCATCAAATCTATAAAAATTGTGCAAGGTACACTAAATAAAACCCATATTAACCCATTCAATGTCAGTGTGCTTCATACCATTGAACTTACTTGACTTTGACAAAAGCTTACATGTTTAGCAGGTCAAATTCTCAGATCACTTGAAAACCAACACCATCCAATCAAAGTCAACCAGGAAACAAACAGGGTTCTTGTTATCAGGTGTGGTACATAATAAGTATAAGTCAATGCAAAGATAGATGCAAAAACTTAGCTCATTTAGATGTGTAGCTACAAGTTGGTATAATTTACTTTGAATGTTTAACCTAGTATTTATGGCTTACCTTGCATGCTTTAATAGTCAGTAGTCAGATTTTTAAAAAGGGCACATCGCTATTTCTGAGTTCGACATATATTTTCAAACAGCTGCATGCACAAGATCTCGGATTTAAGTGTTTCTCATTGAATAAATGATGCCGAACAATCAGCTTTTAAGAAAAACGATCAAATTAATATAGCTATATCATACATTGTCTGATATCTAATACTACTCTTAGCATATGATTACTTATATACTTTGGAAGTTTTAATTTATGATCATCTTGTTTTTCTCTATGACATCTAACTTCTGTTCGTTTATAATGTTCAAAGCTTTCTTCAGAACTGTGAGGGACTTAACAACCTCTCCATCATCCATGTACAGACATCAACCTTATGCCCATACTCTTAAAGGCCACCATCAACCTATAGCTTTCTTGACTCCCTTTTCTTTCACAAACTTGAAATCTTTATCAGAATTTGCTTTGTAAAATAAAAAAATTCAAAAGAGAAGGGAAATTCAAAAAAACAAACCTTCTCATTATTCATGGTTTCAACACCATTCCTTTCAACATAAGCATCATCACCAGCAACCAGGTCATCTCCAGCATCTTCTCCTGGAAAAGTTACCTTGCCATCATCCCATTCCTCTTCAATAAATGGTGCATATCGATTCCCACTCGGTGGCCCTATATTGTTCTTATGAAATACTCTGCATAGTACATATGTATCCTTGTCCACGAAACAAGGAGAACAAAAAAAGAAAAGAAAAGTTAAAAAAATAAAAAAATAATAATTAAAAAAAAATCAATAATTTTAAAATGTTATTATGAATAGTAATCCAGTTTGATTTCCATGAAATTGCAAGGAAAAACTAGTCTAAACAAGTCAAATAAAAGAGATCTTGCCACCCCAAGAAAAAGAGTTTAATTCCTCAAGATCACTGACACAAGGACAACTACTGAACTCAAATGCAATCATTAATCCATGTATCATCAAAATCAAAATGGTATAACCCACAAACCGATAAATTCAGTTTGCCATGTTGCTCACAACATTTAACTCAAAACTACCTAAACCTAACATACACACTTTCACTTTTTCTTCTGATCAAGAAATCTATGAACAACCAGACAAACACTAATTGAAACCATCAACAATGATCTATAGTTTTAACAATGATATGTATAGAGCCTCACCTGTCCAGCCAGAGATTTGTCGCGGTCCTCATCAACAAGGCGATACTCGTGCATAACCCAGTTGGTCCGCTGCCCATCCGGAGCACGCCCATTATGGAACACAAGGGTCTTTTTCATCCCAACAAGCACCATATTCCGGCGAATCTCACGATCCTTTCCTGTTGCTTTCCAATACCCTTTCCCTGTGGCCCTATTCATTCTTGCCCCATTTCCATACTTCTTATCCAACGCACTGAAAAAGTACCACTCTTGGTCCCTGGTCTTCAACCTCGAATAAGCTACAAGCCCCATCAACAAACAAACTATCAAACTCAAATGCAGCCCTAACAACCAGAACAAAAACAAACTACAGAACCCACTAACATTACAAAATACTACCTAGCAAGAACAACACTAATCAACATATTGTGACACTAAGCAACCACAAACATATGACAAACCCCTTTCGAAACCTAATTTAACCAGCAAAAATACAACACACAGCAAAAAGAAAACAAAAATCAAACGCTAAATATAAAATAAACAAACCCCATCAACCTCAGACAGAAAACGAAAAAGTAGTACCAATAGTTGAGCTGAGACCATACTAAAAAACAGAAAAAGGAAAGCAGAAACAGTGTGTACCAGCGAGGTCCCATGGCTCGTTTTTGTAGATATCGACCTCTCCAATGGCGTTGAAGTGGAAAGGCTTGTTGACGACCTTGCGCTTCAAGTAATAGCTGACCAGCTCCTCGTCAGTTGGGTGGAATCGAAACCCAGGTGCAAGGGCAGTCGTGGTTGTTGTGGTGTTTGCTGGGACCGTTGGAGGCGTTGTTGGTGGGAGAGTTTCACGACCCATCAAGGAGATTGGGGGTTCTGGGATTCTGGCTCTGATTAGGGTTTCGAAAGGCAAAAGAAACGATGGAGATTGGGATTGATTGGTGGGGAAGTAACTGGTGTTGGTTCCTTCAATTACAAGGAATTTGGGTGGGTGGGTTTCAGTTTTTTCTTCTTAGGTCAAAAAATTGTGTCAACTGTTTTCATTATTTTAAAAAGAGTGAAAAAAAGTAAACTCAGTTGATTGTTGTACAACAAAGCTGTGGTTGTCAGTCATATACAAAGACCAAAATCTTAACTAAACTCCAAACTCGGTAATTAAAATCAAGGCTTATATTGTAATTTGATAGGTACACGTTACAAAACTTTTTTCTTTTATTAGGAAAAGACAAAAGGTGCAATGTTCTAGTTGAAGATGTATGTTTTTTTTTTAATCTTTTTAATCTAAAAATGAGACTGCCTGTGGAATCGGTTCTAAAATAGTATTTTTAAAAATGGTAAATGTGTTTTAAAAATAATAGTTTTGAAAATATGATGTATTGAGTGGAATTTTTTAAAAGTTATTTTTAAAAATAGAAAATGATGTAAATGTATCTGGTATTATTTTTGAAAATGAATAAAATAATTGTTTGGAAGGAAAATAATGATTTGTTTTGAAAATGATGAAAAGCATTAAGGAAAAAAAAAAAAGTTTTTCACTTTTTAGTTATCATTTTCATAAAAATGTTTTTCATTCAAAAAGGTGTTTACATTTTCGAAAGAAGGAATTGCACAACACCCCTCTGAGGTTTGCCTAAAAACAGACGGAAACATAGTTACCCTTTTATTACACGAAACCTCCATGCCATCAGTTGACTTTTGTCAACGTTAATTGAGTGAAGGGCATTTTCGTCCTTTCGTCTGGGATCTGCTTCATCTCTCACCCTCTCATTCTCGATCTGCTTCGAACATCATCATCATCATCACCATCAGATCATCAAACATCATCATCATCATCACCATCAAACACCTATCATCTTTGAACGAACCAGCGAGAGAGACCCAGATTTCTGGGTTTCCATCGCGCGATAGAGACCCAGAAATCGGGACCTTCCTCGCGGTGACAGAGTTGGAAAGGCGGGGAGAGCAGGGAGAGAAGTAGAAGCAGGAGGAGAGAGACAGATCACCTGGACACCGTTCGTGAAGGCGACGCTGACTCTCTCCTTCTTGATCGCGTCTGGTTCATCTTTGTTTCTACTCAGTTTTACGCGTGCGAGGTGCGGCTGGACAAGTTGGACTTGAGGTCGGGTTCAGGTGGCTTGCGGCTGGTCGTGATGGCTTCTCGGTCAGATCTGGTGAGGTTACGGCTGGATGAGCTGGTCGACGACGATTCAGGTGACCGGAGCAGCTCTTCGTCTTCTTCTCCATCACCATCGTCGTTAGCTCGTGTGAGTGGATGACTAGTTCTTGCTTGTTTCTGCACGGCTTGGCGTCTTTGTTTCAGCTCGATCTTGGTGAGGTTGCGGCTGGATGAGCTGGTCGGCGACAGGGACGGTGACCGGAGCAGCTCTTCTTCTTCTTTTTCTTTCTGGTTTGTCTGGTTTTAGGCAATCGTGGGGATGAACATGTAAAAGTGAGGGCATTTTAGACTTTTAATCAAAATTTCTTATCAACCGTTAAAGTTAACGAAAATCAACTAACAGTATGGGGGTTTCGTGTAATAAAATAATAAGTATGTTTGCGTCTGTTTTTAGGCAAACATCGGGGGGGTGTTGTGTAATTCCTTCTTTTTGAAAACACATTTTTAAAAACATCAACCAAACATTTTTCTCTCCTTTTTTATTTTTGAAACTAAAAAATCATTTTAAAAAATATATCCAAACACTACCTTAATAGTTTAGCCCACCAAAATTTTAATATACCCTTATGATTCTTGTACTATATAAAGTATGTCCTTAATTATGATGTGATAAAGTGCTTAGAAAGTGTTAATTTAGTTATAATAGAACTTTGAATAGACTGAAATTGTTTTCAAATCCGACCAGAGTTTTCAAAAAATTTTTCGAAGATTTAGAAAATTTAAGAAAACGGGATCCAAATGAGTATTAAAATACCCAAATATATATTTTAGAAACCCAAAGACACTTTCGAAGGAAATTTGGACTATTTCGGTAACATCCGACAATTTTTGGAATCAAACCAAAAACTTTTTGAGAAATCGAAAAATGTATAGAATAGTTTCAGATGGTCATCAAGGTTCCGTGAAGTGTATAAGAAATCCAAATATAAGCTTCAGAAGTCCTAGGAGGGATTCCGAAAAGGTTTCGAAAAAATCAAGTGCATTTTAGGAAGTTTGAATTATAAGAAATATGAAATTGTGAAATCAAATGTGATATTCAAGTGTATGAAGCATGTGTGAGACAAATGGAGCAATGAGGAAATAAGAAGCGTGAATGAAGCATGTATGAGACAAGTGGAGTAATGAGATTATATCTAAATAAAAAAAGAAAAGTGTTTAGTTAAACTTGAATGAGATTAGATAGAATTGAACTGGTCTTTACGTTTCAACTAATCAAAAGCCTTCAAACCTAACCAATGGCAATCTTGTGAATTTAAGCTTAGTTTGAGGGCAATTTTTTAAGTGATTAAAAGAATATATAAAGTTGAGTTGTCATGAAATCAAATAAATGAAAAGAAAAAATTTTCTTTTTAGTGCAAGAGAGGTCATGGCAAGAGGAAAGAAACTAGATGACAACAGCTCAACCTTGTGGTTTTGTGGCTATTTTGGAGTGATTTTAAGGTCATACAAAGGTGATATACAAGCCTAAGAGTGACGTTTACCAAGAGCAAGTTGATTTCAAGTGGTAAGAATCATGTTTTCCATGACTAGTATGTTTAAACTTTCGGGTTATTGATTCCAAATGAATGAATTTTGATTTTTGCCTATGGATTTAAAGATTTAGGACTTCAAAGAGGTAGCTAAGCAAGGCTAGTGACCAAAAAGCAAGAAGTAAGCTTACTAATTTTTTATTGAAACTTAATTTGGTGTTGTTTAGGATATTATTTGCCTTGCCATGAGTTGTGATGTGATTTTGATGTGAGTTTAAGTTTAAAACTTGAAGAAATATGGGTGTTGTGTGGGATGTGACTCACGGCTAGGAAGGGCTTTGATGGTCCAACTTGAATTTGATTTGTTTAAGTCATTTTCATGCATAAGAATGTGTTTAAATATCAAATTATATGTTGAAATGAAACACCAATGGTATATCCACTTGCTATGTTTCGGCCATAAGACACTTAATGTGTTAGACAATTGGTTTTGGATGTTTTATATGATTATATAGGTCATGTTGCTGATGGAGTTAATATGGAATGGGAATGAAATTCATTGGATGTTAAAGTACATGCCTCACAGCCAACTTGAGGCAAGGTGATTCACATGTATGTTCAATGTAATTGATGTGAAATTAGACTCCATTTGAGGTGTTTTACATGCTTAGTTATCACGAAATTTTTTATGGGAAGTATATGCGAACAAATGGGATGGTTACGACTAAAAAAAAAAAAAAAAAAAGATATTTCAAAATCCTTAGGTAGTGAAGTCGTTTGTGTATTAGTGCGTGTCAACGAAAGTGTATGTGAAAATAAATTGGTTGTGACGTTGTTTGAAATTAGAATGTGAAAATATGTAGGTAAAACGGAGGCAAGGGAGCTCGAAATTTGTGCTCGAACGTGAGTTAAGAAATAATATTTTTATATGGTAGTATTTCTATTCATAATAATTTTATGTGCTATGCTTAAATTCATGCTTGAAATTATTGAATATTGATTTTTTTAAGTAAATGAGTTTAATATGGAAACCTCTAATATGGATTTCAGAAATTTCCGTACGAGATATGAATTGTGAATCATTAATATATTGCTACATTTAATTATATTTTTGTATTCATCATACAGGAAATGTTTTATGAAGTATATGATGAAAAATGGTATATTTAGAAATGAATTTTAGGCCTATTGTACACCCTTTAGGTATCTCAAAGATATTACAGGTCAGAGTACTCTAAATGTGCATGACAGTGTCGAGGCGTATGTCACTAACGGCGGGAGGGACTGTGTCAGTTAGTTCAGTTTAGTATGTCGCCCTTTGCACATACGCGATATATATTGAGCTAGCTTCTACGTGAGCGATGGTAAATTCCACTACGTAAACCGAATAGGTGGCCTAAGCGATGGTAAATTCCATTCTACCACTCGATAGGGCTTGAGCAATGGTAAATTCCATTCCGCCGTATCTACTTAGGGTACCGTAAGGATGGGCTGTAGTGGTTGGTTGTTTCGCTTAGTGATTTCCCAAAAATTAACACCACCACTAATTATAGTTTTCATTAAATAAAAGAATTATTATTGAATTTTTAGCTTTTACAACATGTGATTCACTTCTATAATAAATGTTTGTTATGGAAGCCAATTTTAGTTCCCCAACATTAAATTATTTTTGACATTATTTTCAAGAAGGTCAATTTTGAAAGTACAATTGGTTATAAATGTATGACACTCACTGAACTCATTTAGCTTACTCTATACTTTTGTATTTTATTAACAAACTCTTCCCAGGTGCAAGTATTGGTGTTTCAGTAATAGGGACTCCACTTCAAGAATAAATGGACTGAGTTGTGTGCCGACTGTGTTTACATAATTTTGTAGAGAATGTTTTTGAAAATAAAAATGTTTAGTATTGTAACACTAGTATGTATGAAATATATTTTGGAAACTTGTATACTCGTGTTGTGCATGATATGTATACATTTCCAGTGATGTTTCATATTTCAGTTTGATAAATGAAACCACGGTGTGGTTGTAAGATAAAAAAAAAAAAAAAAAAAAAAAAAAAATTCTTTTTATTTCCCACTATTTTGATATGAATGGGTTGTTAAAATAAAAAGTTATAAACAGATCTTCAAAAAATAAAATAAAATAAAATAAGCTTAACTCCGCATGAACCTTTCAACCGGATTAGACATCGACTAGAGGGTTATCGTGGGATTGTCGGTGGGCTGGCTAGTGTAGAAGGTTCTATCAAAAATCAAATAGCTGAAAACTAAATGCATTGGCCCAATAAACTCTCCTAATATACTCTTCATTCCATCTATGGTATGAATACAAATTTGTACTCTAATGTACTTTTTTTTAAGACACTCTCACTTACTTTTTGAATATTAAGCTTATCACAAATTTCATATTATGACATAAATCTTAAATGATGAAAATATAAATTTGTGCATGTATGATATATTGATGATGAATTAGTGTATTAAAAAAGAGTATAATAGAAGAGTGTAAACAGTTTTCCTCAATCAAATAGAGAGATGGAAAATAAGTACTTTGTCACAAAATATCTGCATTAGTAATTAGGACGAACTAAAAGGAGAGGTGCATAAGAACTCTTGTTTAATTTTATAAATTTTGTAAGAAATTCACATGTTATGCATTGATAAGTCGATTTAGTAGACCATTTATAAAGTTGAAGGAAAATTTTGTGAATCCAATGTAAACTTTGTGTAAAAATATAAACTTTCTCTATATCTTAAAAGCAGGTTTGCCAATTAGTCTATTCATTCAAAAGAGGTTTCTATTTAGCTTGTGTTGGATGTGTGATACAAATATTTAGCATGCATTCTCCTGGTTATTTTAGTATGTGTCAAATAGAAGTTCAACGTTCAACTTTTTATGACAAAATTGAGGTATCTTGTACTTATTAATATTAGTTTTTTAATGATAAAATTGAAGTATCTTGAACTCATTAATAGTAGTCTCTGAAACTAATTTATGATAAAATTCAGGTGACCCAATGATTAAAAAATTAATAATATCGCCAATATTTTGGTAAATCAAGAGTATCGATATCGAGATGGGGTGTAATATTCATTTCGTAAAATATCTTAAAAATTTTTGGAAATATCTACAATATTTTAGTAAAATATTGATATCTATGAATATGCAGTGTAATTTTATAAAATATCAGGAAATTTTCCATGAAATATTAAGAAAATATCCATAAAATATGTGGTATATTTTCATCAATAAAAAATTAGAAATTGATGATATTCCTTAATATTTTTATCTATTTTTTTAATTAAATAAATTATGCACATATATGTTACTTTTTCTTTGTGGTAATATTAATGAATTCCAAACAAACCGTATCACAATCTATGAAATTAAGTCAGAATTTCTTTTTTTATTGTTGTATACAATAATCTCATAATATCATATTCTTTTCCAAACAAGAATATCGTGGTCATTTTTTTTTTCTGTTTTGAATAAGAGAATATATGTAATTATATATACACTTTTATTTTTTTCACCTAAAATCTAATTAATTGTAATTTTTCTTCTAAAATATACGAATGAAGGTTTCTAAGGTACTAGTGATAATGTGTATTCAGGCTTAGGGATGGCCAATTATTCTTCCATACAATATTCTATATATGGACAAATAATGAGGAAGAAATCAAGAAGCTCACACTTGATATGTTTGTGATTATATTGAAAATAAATATAAAAATAAAAAAATAAAAAAATAAAAGACAAAAAAAAAAAGAAACCACTTGAACATACTAGTTTTGAAGAGTTATTTTTATCCCATCGATGTTTGTGTTACGACTGATTCCAATTTTGATTCAAAATCTGAAAATTATTTTCATTATTTGATTAATCTCTTTGATCTTGTGCATTATGCGTTATATATCTCTTGAGGATTTAAATCCCACACACACAAGTAAACCTTTGATTGAGTTGATAATTTATCTTGCTTATTGTTTAAGACAATTATGATCTTTTGTGTGTGAATCTAATTTGTTCGTTGTTGATGAAATAAGTTCTTGAATTTTTTTGTTTTGATTTGTAGAATTAATATCTAATTTTTTAGTAGGATTTATGTTGTTTTCCTCTACTCTCTCATGTGTTGCATTGTTTTATGTTCTTTTGTCTCTTTCACCACAAAAGGGAGAAGAAATATATGCTTCGTTTGTAGATAGGGGAAGAGTTTTAGGAGTTTATTGAATTGTTTGCTTATTGGATTCTTATTTAGTTTCTTTGCTATGATGTCTTGCACATGTAGTTGCACTTGATCTTGGTTGTTGTGTTTTCACTTTTCGGTCTTGAATGATTTATTTCAGCATGTGTTTAATTTCAACAACAAAAATAGTTAGCGAAACAATAAATATTTATTTGTATTATTTGTTGAGGTTTTGACATGAAATAGTCAAAGGGGAGACTGTTTGTTCAATAATTTTGTAATTGACTAAATTCGTCTCAAAATGTTTTTACATGTACCATTAGCTTCATAGGCTTAATTCTTGGATTTGATGATAAATGATAAAACTTGAAGATCAAGAATAAAAGACATGTTGACTTGAAGTGGTCAACAAAGCTCGTGGAACACTCGAAGAAAGTAAGCGTATATTTGAGGTAATCAATCAATGCTTTGTTTGCATTTAATGTCAATTAGTAAATCAAATCGTGGGAGCTTGAGCACGTTGTTTTGTGATTTATAGTTATACATTCATTAACACTTGATGTGCGTTTATATGATTTTCATAGAGTTTAAGTTTAAGGGTCTAAAAAGGGGGGCATTTTCAGGATCATATTTTTGAAAAATGGTGTCTTCACAAAAAAGTAACCATAGCTGTTAACTAACCATAAAAATAACTAGAAGTCAAAATGAGGTTGGACGAGAAAGTTGTAGTAAAAACCATCAAGACACACAGACTTGGAAGGCACCAATAAGGCCACCGCGGGCACCGCCATTGCTGCAATGGATCGCAATGTGCTATTACCAACGCCCGTTGGGGTGACTACTGGAGCAATCCAACTAGTAGTCATCAGTCTTCCTTGCATGGATTTTGCTCAGTGGATGGCAACGTGCTATTAACAACTTCCGTTGGAGTCGCTACTGAAGCAGTCCAACTAGTAGTCTTTAGTCTTCCTTGCACGGATTTTACTCTTTCTTTTCGTTTTCACATATTTTCTTTTGAACTTTTTCGATATCTCTAATGGCCAGATAAAAATACATTAATTATGAGATAACTATGTTAAAATTTAAGTTAAATCTTGACTAGTTTTAAGACTTCCTAAATAGTTTTCTAATTAAACATAAACTCATCTTTGAATTGAAACAGGAATCTAACATAAAAAGGTTTTCCACAATATTTTGAACTCTAACTCAATTCTATTTTAAGTAGTAGTTTTTTCTTGCATATATCATGGTTTTTATTTTGAAACCTTAGCTATTCACAGAGCTTTGAGAGACAATTGTTTTCTAGAGTTTTGATTATTCGAATAAAAGCATAATTGCATCTAAATTCTCATAATGTTTTTTGATCAAACACATTACTTGTGATTGCATATACATACTTTGCATATGTGTGCATAACTTTGATTTGTTCGATCATCTTCTGGCCTTGCTTTCCTGAAGTGTTAAGGAGTGAAGCAAAGTTCTAATGAGAACCTCCACCAATTGACAAGGGAAAGGAGGAGAAGTGTGCGGCTGGTGGCTTATGGAACCATGGAGTAGTAATCATGGCAATCGGTGCGAGTCAAAGAAGGGTCAACGACGATCTAATTTAGGAATTAGTTTAATTAAGATTTCACTTTCTAAGTTTAAGTATGATTTATTTTTGTTATTTCCTATTTTATTTATTTTTATTAATTTATAATTATTTCCTTCTAGGAATCGATTTCTTAAAGGAAGTAATTATTTCCATCTAAAAATCTATTTCCTTAAGCATTAGGATCCTATTTCCTAAGAAGGTTTATTTTACTTTACTTCTTATTCTATTTGATGTATTTCCTTTTATTAATTAGACTATTTCCATCTAGGTTTTATTTCCTTAAGTAGTAAGATTCTATTTCCTAAGAATGTTTGTTTCCTAGGAAAAGTAGGATTGTTCTAGTATAAATAGAACTTTAAAAGTTAGGGATTGTTATGTTTTTGGCTTTTGAGAAATTAATAAAATCTCACTTCTTGGTGAGGTAATTATCTCTCATTTTTCGACTTTTAAAGTTAGCAATACTTGGAATCACTTCAGCTAGACTTAAGCAATATCATGATTTGATTCTAAATGATCAATTTGCCCAATTTTGTGGGTTGATTGATTCAAAATCTATTCTATTCGTGGTGTGATTTTAGGGTGATTAGGGCTTATTGTTGGATTGAAAGTTAAGTCCTCAACAATTTGATGCTTTCATTGAGAGTTTTCCGACATTAAATTTTTTGGGAAATTTCATTAAGAGTTATTTGTTACAATTGATTGAAAAGAAACAATTCATTGAGAGATTGGCTGTAGGATAGAGATTGGAAAGGCTTCCAATTTATTGCGGAATGCACCGCTTTCCAATCGACAAAGATTTGAAGCTCTGGAAGAAGGTTAGTGGAGGGTCTCTAAAACAATAGAGGTTATGTCTACTTTGATACGCAGTTATCAATGGCTATTGAAGAAATTTGGAGATCTACCAATGAGATTGAACGAACATTGGAGAATAATCATGGGTGAACTTAAGGAAAGGGGCTGTAGTCACATGCCTCTAGGTAGTAGGCGAATACAGCAATTGACGAGCTTAAGGAAATCAATTTGAATGAGAAATAGAAGAAGAGGTCGAGTAAGCATGGTACGAAAGGATGGAAAATATGGTTTAATGAGATAAGATCGCCTAGGGCTGTTGGGGGGTGTAAAGAATAAGGTTTGACATAGACGAGGATGAGGAATTTGGGGAGAAGTTTCAAAGGTTTGGTAGGAGGCCTTGCGATCGAATACCTAGGGTGTATTGGCATAGGAATCGTTAGGGTCATGAAATCGACTTTAGGGATGAACGATGGGGAGATAGACATTACCATTGAGGGTCGAGAAAGCCAAAGATAGATTTTCCTTACTTTGATAGGGAAGATTTGCATGAAAGGTTAGATAAGGTAGAGCATTAATTTAGGGTTATGAGATTGCAAGAGATGATAGGTTTCAACAACTTGTAGTTATCTGGATGGTTAGGCTAATAATCGGTGGCAATGGATTAAGGCACAATACGATAATGATGGTATGCGCACAGGATAAACGACATTTGAAAGGAAATTTCTGAATCATTGAGGGTTATCTCCAGTTGTTAATTATCATAGGCAATTAGCCAAACTTAAACATGAGGGTAAGATGCAAAGCTACATTGAAACTGTGGTTGAAACCATGGTTGGCTAAGGAACTCAAGTTGAAGCAACCATAGAGGCTGCCTAAAGCTATAAGAATGACAAAGATGCCAGGTAATAACTACTACAATGAGAAGAGGTCATTCAAGGAGAACATCGAAAGTAAATTTTATAAAAATTCAAAAAACAAAACTCTTTGAAAAGAAGGAAAAGTGATAGAGAGGAGTTTCAAAGAGAAAAGAAAGAAGTCAAGAAGCTTGCGAGAGACGAACTACAAGCAAAGGTAAAGAAAGGATTGTGTTTCAGATGTATAGAAAAATGGGATGTGTGACATCATAGCAAATTTGGTCAAATGTTGGCGTTAACTGAGCCAAGTAATATTGAAAATGGAAATGATAGTAGTGAGGAGAAGTTTGAATGGAGGGAGAGTTTAGGATGACTAATGTTGTTAAAAGTGAGGAAGAAACAGAGTTAGAGGAAGAAGCAGAGTTATCTTCTAATGTCATGTCAAGAGTTTCAAAACCATTGACTATGAGACTTATGGCTTGGATTGGTACATATGAAGTGTCTTTGTTTGTTGATTCTGGATCTTCACATAATTTCATTAATGCCAACATTATCGTGAATTTGGGGTTAAGAGGAGTTGCAGTAGAACCAATTAATGTTAGGGTGACCAATAAGGACAAGCATAGGTGTGCTGATGTGGTTCAAGATATGAAGATGAATGTGCAAAGGGCGATTATAGCCGACTTGCATGTACTATCGATAGTGAGAATGGATGTGGTGCTTAGCAATACATGGCTAAAGAGTATTAGAAAGTTAATAACTGATTGAGAACATGAGAATGGAGTTCAAGTTAGGAGGTAAGAAGAGAACTTGGACCGCATTTTCACCTAATGAGATCAAGTAGGGCAATGGTCTGATGATAGAAAAATCACATATGAAGGGTGCCCAATGTCGTGCGATAATAAATGATGGGGACTTGACTCTTGAGAACAAAGGTACACTTGAAGAACAGGGAAATGATAAGAACCTGCATTGATCGACAAGGGAAATGAGTAGAAGTGTACGGTTGGCGACTTTATGGAACCATGGAGTTATGATTAAGGCTATCGGCACAAGTTGAAGAAGGGTCAACAGCAGTCTAATTTAGGAATTGGTTTAATTAGGATTTGACTTTCTAAGTTTAATTAGGATTTATTTTTGTCATTTCCTATGTTATTTCTTTTTATTAATTTAGAATTATTACCTTCTAGGAATCTATTTTTTTTAAAGGAATTAATTATTTTCTTTAAAGAATATATTTCCTTAAGTATTAGGATTCTATTTTCTAAGAAGATTTATTTTATTTTACGTTTTATGTTGTTTGATATATTTCCTTTTATTAATTAGACTATTTCCATTTAGGTTTTATTTCCTTGAGTATTAAGATTCTATTTCCTAAGAAGGTTTGTTTCTTGGGAAAAATAAGATTGTTCTAGTATAAATTAAACTTTAAAAGTTCGGGATTGTTATGTTTTCGGCTTTTGAGAAATTAATAAAATCTCATTTCTTGGTAAGTCAATTATCTCTTATTTTTCGACTTTTCTAGGTAGCAATACTTGGAATCTCTTCGGTTAGATTCAAGTCAATTCCGGGATTTGATTTTAGAGGATCAATTTGTCTAATTTTGAGGGTTGATTAATTCAACATCTATCCTCTTCGTGGTGTGATTTTGGGGTGATTAAGGTTTATTAATGAATCTAAAGTTAGGTTCTTAACAAGTTCTTGTTGCTTACGCTAAGTCAAAGAGGTGAATTTAAGAGTATAACGGATCAAGACGTTATCAACCTTTTTTTGTATAGAACTACAGTTGCTAATAGATAAAGAGAGGCTAGACAACTGTGAACGCTATTTGTAATTATTACAAGTACAGTTCCATTCAAAAGTTACTATAGAGGGTTCTAGTAAGGATGGTAAAATGCAGGTCTAGACTCACACTAGGCACAAACCGACATTAAGCCCTCTTTTTTTGTAGGTCCAAACCCTCACCAGACCCTTCAATTAAATTGAGGGTTAGGTTCCAAACCTGACCCACATATTTAGAGGGTCTGTCTAGACCCATACCAAACCCAGTTTCGACTAAGTTAAACCCGGTCAAAATCGGGTTTATACGACCTTTTTTCAAAAAAAAAAAAATCATACTTTTCTCCCAAAATCTTTATAGTCTAAGAAATTCAATGGGTTGAAAATTTTGATCCGTTTTTTTTAAAGAAAATTAATTTTTCTACTAAATTAAATTAAATTAATTTCACATATCACATAATCTATTCAATTATCAATTCTTGCCAAATTTTATAAGAAACATGCCACAATCAAAATTAAATAAAAAGTAACACTAAAAGTTATAATTTACTCTTAATTTATAGACCTCAGTTTCGAAAATTTTGGACATAATGGTGATAAAAAGAGAGAGACGAAGATGTTCTGATTGTCGCACAATAGATACACGAAGATGATGGAAATAGAGAGAGAGAGAGGCGTAGTTGAGAGGGCAGATAAAGCTTAGGGTTTTGTTTTAAAAAAGAAAATGGGTATAAGGGCTTTTTAAACATCAGGTCTCTTACGAGTCTAATGAGAACCATGGGTAGACTCGTATCCTACCCACCATTAATGCCAGTTTTAGGAAATTGGTTCTTTTAAGGGTCTCACAAATTGCGGTTTGGGTCTATGCCCGAACCACAATTATATAGGTACGGACCAGGTCTATTGGACTAGGTCCATTAGAGCCGGTCCATTTTGACATCCCTACGTTCTAGTCTCGTGGTTTTTATCTTTTAGGATCTTTTACGTAAAAATCGTTATGCATGTTTTCTTTCTTCTTTTTCTTCTTCCTTTCTCTTTTATTTTTGTGATTGACTTTCTACTACATATTAATTTTAATAAAAGAGGAAAAATATAACAATCTAATTCACCCCCTCCCCTGTTTGAGGTTCCACTTAGTGTTCATCGGGGACTTTCAGCTATAAACACAATGATGTAAGAAACATGCATGAACAACGAACATGGGTTTATATATGCAAAATCCTAACAATTTTAAGAGGTCAAATTTAACTTAAAATGGAGTAAATATTTGATAGGATATCTCTTGAGAATTCAACGACGTTTGTAGACATTACTCCACAATGAACATTAAGTCTTCAATACAAATTGAGCAACAAAATATGTACAGCAAAACAACGTTTTATCACAAATAAAGCAAACAGAAGTCTGAAAATCATAGATGTTAAACTTTATAGTCCTATTAGTAAATGTATAGTTATACAAATGTGCCCCTAGCGGCTTTTGTAAATTGGATTGATATATATTTTTTTATGTATGACTATTAAATATCTATTGATACAAATGGTAAGAGATTTGTTGGACCTTGTTGAAATTAATTGCTATTTGAGCAACCATAAATCTACTCCTATAACACAGAAGATATCTACAACCACACTTGAGACAAAACTCACTATACATTCTAGTAGATGCACATGGTGACAACCAAACTCTTATCATGAATATGAATTGAAAGTACACTAAGCTCGTTATAAGTCAATGTAAAATGATGGATTACAATTGATGATAGAAAAGATTAAAATATAGATAACTGAAATATTTTATCTTTAATTTAATTATGGGTTCAGATAAAATAATTTAAAATTTTTTACTTAAAAAAAATAATAAAAAAAAAACTTTAACACCTATCCATTCATTTTTAAGTTACTTTAGTCTAATCTTTTAATATACTAACTATAAATATAAACTATTTTTATGCTAACTTAATTACTTTCTTTGCAAGACAAGTCCATAAAAAGAAAATGACTTAGAAATGGGTGTATCTGTTTTTTTTTTTTTTTAAAAAAAAAAAAAAAAACTTCATCATCTGTCTATTTATGTATTTATTAGTTGCATTAGCAACATATTTTGTTGTTAACAAAATATGTCAAATATTTTTGCAACATTAGTTTAGATAAAAGGATATGACATCTAGAAATATATTACACTTTGTAACATATTTTTTTTGAATTAAAAAATCTTTTTATATTGGTTTTTATTAATTCTTATAATTTGATTATTCCACTCCATCGATATTATATTTAAGTTTAATTCCAGAAAAAAAAAATTACATTTGTTAATTATTTTATAGTGCAATTTTTTATTTTTGAAGAAATTTAGTGAACGTACTTAATCTTAGAGATTTTTGGAAATTTTCATAATTTTTTATAACATAAAGTATGAATGAATAAATAATTACGCCTAAACGTTTTTTTTTTTTTTTAAAAAAAAAAAAAGAAAAGAAAAAGGAAATACTAACTGGTAATAGAAAACAGTGTGCAGGAACTGTTGTTAAATCGGCTCGTCTACACAAGTCAAAGCGACAATTCATAAAGCCTGAAAACTACGTTTCCTTTTTAACATACTTTTCCTTCAAGGCAAGTAAACGTCAGTGGGACCTTTGGTTACATGATCACCGGCCATGAGCCGTTTTTATCTAATATCTACCAATCTGAATCGTACAACTTAAACAATTCGATGACCACAAACAATATCTATGAAAAATAAAATATAAAATCAGAGCAGTATCGAGCCCAATTGCCCAACCCACTTGTACAGAAAATATCTTCAGTACTTCGAATTTTATTTGTGGTGGTTAGCTTAGACCAGTATGTAAAGACAAGCCAGTCTGTCTATTTCAAACTTAAATCCCAAAAAATAATCAAACATTATATACTATAATCCCGTTTGGTGTACGAGAATAGAGTGGAATATTTTTTAAGGAATATAATTCGATAAAATTAGATTGAATTATTTTTAAGTGATTATATTAGATAGAATTGAATTTGATAAGATTCAACTAATTAGCACTTTGACGCAGTTAAATTGAATTAAAAATAATATTGTATCTTGTTTGGTATAACATGTTTAAATTACTTGATATTGGTTAGAATAAAATTGTATTAAATTTATTTTTAAATAAAACAAAATTATTTTAAATTAACTTAATAAAAATAAATTATTTTTAATTAAATTTTTGAAAAATTAATTTGAATGCTATAAAATATTCAAATTATTTTTAAAAATAAATAAAACCATGAATACTAAATTTTAAACACAATAAAATTTAATTTTTAATTAATATTAACAATATTATAATAAAATATAATAAATTAATTGTTAAACATATTTTATATGTATTTCTTGAAATAAATATATTTAATAATTTTAAATATAAATAATATTCTAAATAAAAATAAACTATGAAAATAAATAAATAAAAATTCCACATTGTGGGACCAATTTTTCCCACAGTTCAGTATAAGTTTAATTAGTCTCACAATTGTGTGACTAAATGGGACACATCCAATCCTATGTCTCCTCCAAAAACCAAATTAGACTGAAATAAAGACTCACGACCCATCATAGAGATTGAGGTTCTGAACTGTACGGATTCTGGTTTTGATTAGGGTTTCGAAAGGCAAAAGAAACGATGGAGATTGGGATTGATTGGTGGGGAAGTAACTGGCGTTGGTTCCTTCAATGACAAGAAATTTGTTGGGTGTTTTCAGTTTTTCTTCTTAGGTAAAAAATTTGTGTCTTTTCATTTTTTTAAAGACTAAAGAAATAAACTCTATTGATTGTCGTCAATAAAGTTGGGGTTGTCAGTCTTAAGGAAAGACCAAAATCACAACTAAGTTCCAAACTGGGTAATTAAAATTTAAAATCAAGGTTTATATGGTAATTTGAAACTATACCTTAAGAAACTTTTTCCTTTTATTATGAAAAGAATAGGACACTAAACTGGTTAAATATGCATGTCCCTTTTTTTTTTTTTTTTTTTTTCGGTTTCTCTTTTTAATCTAAAGATAAGACTTAACAGTCTAGCCCACCAAAATCAAATAGTTGAGAACTAACACATTGGCCCAATACACCCTCCTAATATACTTTTTATTCAATATATGATATAAATACAAATTTGCTCTGATGTACCTTTCTATTACAAAATTTATCACAAATTTCACATGTTTGAAATAAATCTTTCATCAAATTTATACATGTATGATACATTGATGATGAATTAGTGTATTAAGAGAGTTTATTAGAGGAGTATAACTGGCATTCCTCAATCAAATAGAGAGATGAAATATAAGTACTTTGTCTAAAAATATCTACATTAGTAATTAGGAGGCATCGACATATATGAAACTTGATTTACACATTAATTAAACTAAAAGGAGAAGTACACAAAACGCATGTTTAATTTTACAAATATTGCAAGTCTGTGTTCATGATTAAGAGACATATAAAACTACGGAACTGGATTTGCACATTAATTAAACTAAAAAGCTAGAGAGGTCGACAATAACCCATATTTCATTTTATAAATTTTGTAAGAAATTCGCATGTTATGCATTGATATGTCATTTTAGACCATTTATAAAGTCGAATTAAAATTTTGTGAATCCAATGCAAACTTTGTGCAAAAATGTAAAGTTTCGTAAAAGCAAGTTTTGTCAATTAGTCTATTCATTCAAAAAAAATTTCTATTTAGCTTGTGTTGGATGTGTTATACAATTATTTAGCATATATTCGATCTCCTGGTTATTTTAGTAAGTGTCAAGTACAAGTTCAGCGTTCAACTTTAATGACAAAATTGAAGTATCTTGCACTTATTAATATTAGTCTTTCAAATTTGTTAATCATAAAATTGAGGTATCTCGAACTTATTAATATTAGTCTCTCAAAATAATTTATGATAAAATTCAGGTGACCCAATGATTGAAAAATCAATAATATCTCCAATATTTTTGTAAATCGAGAGTACCGATATCGATATAGGATGTAATATCTTTTTCGTAAAATATCTTTAAAATTTTCGAAAATATCTACGGCGTTTTCGTAAAATATTGATATTAATGAACGTGTAACATAATTTTATAAAATATCAAGAAAATTTTCATGAAATATTAGGAAAACATCCATAAGATATTCATTATATTTTCATCAATAAAAAATCAGAAATCGATGATATATATTCCCAATATATATTTTTTTTAATTAAAAAAATTATGTACATGCATTTTAATTTTTATTTGTGTTAATATTAAAGAATTCCAAACAAACCATATCACAATCTACAAAATCAAGTTATAATTATTCATTTACTTATTTATTTTGTTTTATACAAAAATTCTCATAATATCATATTCTTTTTTAAACAAGATTACGGTGGTCAAGTTTTTTTTTTTTTTTGACCTTTTTTTGTTTAATAAGGATATATATATATATATATATAGACACACAAAGAGAGAGACATACACACTTCTAGTTTTTTCAGCTAAAATCTAATTAATAGTTCTTGTTCTTCTAAAATATATGAACGAAGGTTTCTAAAGTACTAATGATAATGTGCATGCGGGTCTAGGGATTGCCATTTATTCTTCCATACAATATTTTTTATACGGACAAATAACGGGAAGAAATCAAGAAGCTTACACTTGACATGTTTGTGATTATATTGGGGGGCAAAAAACACTTACACATTAGTTTTGAAGGGTTTATTTTTATCCCATCAATGTTTGTGTTATATTGATTGCAATTTTGATTGAAAATTTGAAAATCATTTTTATGAATTGATTAATCTCTTCGATCTTGTTCATAGCGTGCTTCATATCTCTGAGCAATTAAATCGCACACACACAAGTAAACCTTTGATTGAGTTTATTATTTATCTTGCTTATTGTTTTAAAACAATTATGATCTTTTGTGTGTGAATCTAAATTGCTTGTTGTCAATGAAATAAGCTCTTGAGTTTTTTGCTTTAATTTTTAGAATTGGTATCTAATTTTTTTAGTAGGATTTATGTTGTTTTCTTCTACTCTTTCATGTGTTGCAATGTTTTATGTTCCTTTGTCTATTTCATGACAAAAAGGAGGAGAGTTTGTTGATTTGTTTGTTTATTGGATTTTTATTTACTATGATGTCTTGCATAGTTGCACTTGATCTTGGTTGTTGAGGTTTTTTATTTTTCAGGTCTTGAATGATTTATTTCAGCATGTGTTTAATTTCAACAACCAGAATAGTTTAAGAAACAATAAATATTTATTATGTATTATTTGTTGAGGTTTTGACATGAAATAGTCAAAGAGGTAATTGTTTGTTCAACAATTTTGTAATTGATTATTTTGAGTCAAAATGCTTTTATATGCATCATTAGTTTCATAGGCTTAGTTTCTAGATTTGATGACAAGTGATGAAACTTGAAGATCAAGAAGAAAAGTCGTGTTCACTTGAACTGGTCAACGAAGCTCATAGAACACTTGAAGAAAGTAAACTTATATTTGATGTGATCAATCAATGCTTTGTTTGTATTTAATGTCAATTAGTAAATCATGTCCTAGAAGCTTAAGCATGCTGTTTTGTGATTTAGAGATGTACGTTCATTCACACTTAATATGTGTTTATATGATTTTCACAAAGATTAAGTCTAAGGGTTAAAAAAGAGAGCGTATTCTTTTATTTATTTATTTTTTTTAGGCAAAAAGAGGTTGGTTTTTATATAATTTTCACAAAGTTTAAGTCTAAAAAAGGGACATTTTCAGGATCATATCTTTGACGAGAAAGTAGCCCTAGGTGTCAACTAACCATTTAAAAAAAAATAAAAAATAAAAAATAAAAAATAAAAAATAAAAGATAAAAAAGGGCTAGAAGTTAAAACGAGGTTGGACGAGAAAATTATGATAGAAACCATCAAGACGCACAAGGTTGGAAAGCGATCAGGATAAAGATGCAACTGATATTAAATGAGGATAGAGTTTAATTTTATAAATTATTTATCACCATGTTACCGTATTTTACGTTTGTACATTTCTGTTTTTCAGCCATCTGTTTTGTATGGCTTTTGTATCATTTACATATACAATACATGTGAGCTGGGTATGTGTGTGAAAACAATTCAGCTCATATTTCATTACTTTATTTTCATGGTATCAAAGCCATAGACCAACATCATGGCTGACAAAACTCCAAACAACTCTTCAACCACAAACGACTCCTCTTCAAATCCCTCAAATAATAATACCATAAAGAATCAGGTTTCTCCACAGGTAACTCATCCTTTTACCAAATCATTCAGCCATCCTTTATCAATTAAACTCGACAGCAACAATTTTCTTTCATGGAAAAATAAAGTATTTCCAATTTTGGAAGCTTATGATCTTGAGAAGTTTGTTCTCGAAACACACCCTTGTCCACCAAAATACATTGCGTCCAACAATGGTCTTATTAATCCAGAATACCAAGTACGGATGAAGCTAGATAAATTACTTTTAAGCTGGCTTTTGACAACACTATCGGAGGGAATTCAAACCCAAATGGTTGGCCTCACTATTTCACATGACTTGTGGATTGAAACAGAACAAATTTTCATGTCTACTGTTGAAGCAAGAGCTGTGAATCTTCTCAGAATTACTGACAACAAAAAAGGGAGCATTGTCAATGGATGAATATTTGCAGAAAATGAAGTCTATTTTTAACAACCTAGCTGCAATTGATGAACCCATTACAAAGAAACAACTTAATCAATTTGTTCTTGGAGGTTGGGGACCAGAGTATGATGCAGTTGTCGCTAATGCCACCTCAAGAGCACTAACGTATAAGGAACTACGTGGTTTTCTTTTAAGCCATGAAGGGAGAATAGAAAGGTACAATGATCTAGCTAATAATACCTCATTGATGCCCTCCGCAAATGTTTGCTACACGGCAAGACAACCATGGCAGCGGTCAACGCTCCCAATATTATTCTCGTGGCTCTTCTAGTTCTCCAAACCATAACCAAAATGGGTATCGTTGTGGTGGAGCTAACCGTGCCAGAAGACGTGGTCATGGAGGACGACAATCCAATAACTGTGTACATTATTAAATTTGTGGAAAACTAGGACATGTTGCCCCTGCTTGTTATTATTGACTAGATCAGTCATATCAACCTGCTATCAACTCTAATAATCTGATGACGGCATTTGTTGCATCACCAAAAATATTAGATGATCTTGCTTTGTACCTAGACTCAGGTGCTACAAATCATCTGACTTCTGATATAAATAACTTGCAAATACATAGTGAGTATAATGGGGCAGATAAGATCATTGTAGGCAATGGGACAGGTTTGTCAATTTCTCATGTTGGTTCTACTCTTTTAAATTCACCTTCTCATTCATTATATCTTTATAATATTTTACATGTTCTTTCCATCAAGAAAAATCTCACAAGTGTTGCCCAATTTTCCTCTAAGAATAACGTTATTTTTTAATTTCACCCATCTTTTTGTTTGAATAAAGATTGACAAACGAGCAAGATACTACTTCGAGGTGCCTTGATCGTGGGTTGTACAAGCTAGAGTCTCCAAGACCATCTTCATCTGCAAAATGTTTTTCATCAGATTTTGAGTCTGTTATGTCGAGGTCAGATAGTACTAGGACTTTATCAGTGAATGTGTCTCAAAGTTCTTCAATTAAAAGTCATGTTGTAGGCACTTGGCATTGCCGTGTTAGTCGCCCGGGGATCAAAATATTAGATCAAGTTCTCAAGAATTTTCAAGTTTCTATTAATAAAAATGATATTTTATCCTTTTGTTCTGCATATCAATTAAAAAAATCTCATAGATTATCTTTTACATTGTCTCAATCTCAATCTCGGGAACCATTTGAATTGATTCACTCTAATGTGTGGGGACGCTCCCCTATCCAATCAATTGAAGGTTTTCGTTATTAAGTTGTATTTGTTGATGACTTCACCAGATCTACATGGTATTTTCCTCTCTCACATAAATCAGAGGTTTTGCATGCTTTTCAAGCTTTTCAAGCATTTATCGAACGACAATTCAATGCTAAGATTAAGATTTTTTAATCTGATTGGGATGGAGAGTACAAACCAATTCATAAATTGCTTCTTTCTTTAGGCATTCATCATCAAGTCTCTTGTACCTACACTCATGAACAAAATGGTCGTGCCAGAATGTAAACATCGGCACATTGTAGAAATGAGCCTTACCCTTTTAGCTACTGCTCATATGCCTCTTAAATTCTGGAATTATGCTTTTGAAACAGCAATATATATTATTAATCGGCTGCCTACTTCTATTCATCATTTCAAGTCACAATTTTTTAAGTTGTTTGGTGTTCAACCTGACTATAAAATGGTATGTGTTTTTGGAAGCTCATGTTTTCCGTTTAAACGACCTTATAACACACATAAGTTGCAATTACGTTCTATTACGTGTGTGTTTTTAGGGTATGAGTCTTTTCACAAATGTTACAAATATTATGATCCCCAAACGAGGAAAGTGTTTGTTTTCCGACATGTTATTTATAATGAAACTAATTTTTACTTTACAGATGAACAGAAGTCTACTACTCCTACACCTACTGTCACAACACCATTCACATTTTGTCCTCCTCTAGTTGTAGTTTCCCATTCACCTTCAGCTACTTTTCAATCACAACACCTTGAAACGTCAATAAATTCTTCACAGCCACACCAGTCTCCCCTTAATATGTCATCTCAATCTACTAGTCATGATGAAAATGTTCCTCTAGAACACCAACCACCACTACCACCAACTCAACCCTCAACTATTGCTACACATCCTATGATCACTCGCTCAAAGAATGGAATTTTCAAGCCAAAAACTTATCTGACTACTTGTCATCCTTTACCTAGCCTTCACCAACTTGATGAATCGATGACTTTGTCTTAGGCTTTAAATTATCTTAAATGGGTACTCGCCATGCAAGAAGAATATGTTGCCCTTATTCATAATGATACTTGGGAAGTAGTTCCTCCTATTCAAAGTTGCAACATAGTTGGATGCAGGTGTGTTTTCAAAGTTAAGCAAAATCCGGATGGTTCGATAGCTCGTTATAAGGCCCCTACTAGTGGCCAAAGGTTATCACCAAAAGGTAGGTTTTGACTATACTAAAACATTTAGTCCTGGGGTAAAACCTAATACCACACGGATTTTTTTAACTCTTGCTGTTGCATATGGATGGGATATGAAGCAGTTCAATGTGAGTAATGCTTTCCTCAATGACACACTTAATGAAGTTGTTTTTATGGAACAACCTCC